>CM034703.1:239225735-239243706 GCA_020142125.1 Phrynosoma platyrhinos
TTTCTGAAATATCACTTTGTTACTAATATTCTTCACCTGATGGACTATAAACGGAATATTCCAAATGAAATATTTTTGCTAGATGATATTGGGATGTTCCCCTAGATTTTTGTGAGTAAATGTCTGCTGGCAATTGCATACACTCCAAAGTTCTGAATTGATAGTTACTTGCTCTGGTGACGCAGTGGTTAAAAGCCTGTACTGCAGCCACTCACTCATAAACCACAAGGTTACGAGTTCAATACTAGCCAGGGCTCAGGCTTGACTCAGCCTGCATCCTTCTGAGGTCACTAAAATGAGTACCCAGCTATTGGGGGGCAATGAACTTACAGTTGTAAACTGCTTAGATACTGCATAGTGTGGTATGAAGTGGTATATAAATGAAGCTGCTTTGCTTTGCTTACTGTTCTGATTAATCCTACTGTCTCACTTTCTGAGTTGCTTTTAAAATGTCTCAGGTTATACCCCCCTCATTCTCCTGCTCCTTTTTTCCTTCACACTCAGCTTACGTCAGATGCTGCAAACTGAGGCCGGGAGGTGATGGAGGTGACTGCACTGCCAGCTCCCACAATGACCTGACAACTCACATGCAGTCCACCCTAACCTCTCCCATAATGACTCCCACTGTGAGCATGTGACTTGCCCAAGGTTACCCAGTAACCAAGATCACTGAGCTGGGAATTAAACCCTGGTCTCCAGAGTCACAGTCCAACACTCAAACCACTACATTATCTATATTCTCAAGGAAAAAAACAAATCCACCAGTCCATATATTCAAAGCAAGAGAAACAGTAGGATATTGCACTGAACTCAAAATATCAGGGTTGGGTCATAATAATTTAGACATGCAAAAACTGCAGGCCAAATTTTTCTGGTTCATGCTTCCATTTGCCACATTTAAAAATAAATAAGTGGGGAATCTCTGAAAAATGTAATTTTCAGTAGTTCCAATTTTTATTTCTCCAGGGAATCAAAGAGGGTTTTTTCTTTATTTTTTCCAGTGTAGAAAAGGGGCTTATTTCCTGGGATGGATTATATTCTGCATCAATAGAAACAAATGTATCCACATTATAGTGCCTAATTAATGTATGCACATATCTTTTGGTCACTAACATAATGTTAACTCAACTGAACACAGACTTATGTGGCAATAATTGAATGGAATAGGCCCCATTCCTGAGTAGAAATAATACGTAGGATCATATTGTGATTGGCTTGTTTGTTGATCTAATTTAGCAGGAATGATGTAGCAGTTGTAAAGTATGGAAGGAGCTGGATGCCTTCCTTCCTGAATTTGCATGTTTTATTTATCTTCCTCTGTAAACACTGGGTGTTCCTTTTTACCTCTGTGTGGCTGTTGCATACTGTTGAATCTCAGTCCAGAGGGGAAAGAAGCCAATAAGACCCTCCATGGATAAAAAGACATGGATGAGAGGAAACAAGATCATAATTATCTCCACTTTTCAATCTTACCAAGTGGTACTGGCTAGAGATCTGGACCATCAGTTGTTTGGATTTTATCCAAGAATCTATGAATTGGTGAAGTATTGTCATATAATGTGGCATGTTTCAAGTGTGTCAGTTTTTGTAATTGTGCTATAGTGATCCCATTTATATAAATTTTAATCAGATGTTTTGTTAGTTTCTTTGGATTTGCTCCCAGGCTAACAACAACAACAACAACAACAACAACAACAACAACAACAATAATATCATTATTATCATCATCATCACCATTACCATCATCATCCCATCTTTTCCCCAACCCAACCCAAGGGATGACAAACATTTAAATAGATACAACGGAAATGGCTTTGCAGCATAAATAAGCGCACATCTGCCATTCTTTTAGATCAGTTAATTGATCCTTAAAGGAAATGTGAAGTCTTTAATCCACTTCGCCAAAAGTCCCTCCTCTCTCTTTCCTTTTTATGCTGCCTCTTTGTGTGTCATCATTGCTGGAATCTCAGTCTGTAAACTATGAAGGTCATTAAAAGGTCATGAAAAGTAAGTCTAGATTGAAGAGCCTACAGACTGCTTACCTGATTTTAGTCTCTTGGTCTGAGGAATTGACTTGGTCAAACAAGCAAAGTTGTCAGGGCTAGCCAAAATCATTTCATTCATTCATTCTATTTTATTTTCTCCAACATAAGGCAACTGCAAGGGGGTTGTCACTGCTACCTCAGTCCAGTGTTCCACTCTGCCTAATGGCATGGCTGGCTCTCAAGTTTTAGGAACATTTTTGGATTTGTGTTTGTTTCCCTGAAATCTAAAGTGCAATCTTCTGAAAGTCCTTGTTCAGATTTGTCATCTAAATTATAGTTCACCTCAAGGATTGACACAGATACAAAAGGAATTTAAGAAAAATCATTATGTGTAATTATTTTTCATATACTGAACATGAAAGACCTTTTTGAAGAAATTAGAGGAGATGTCTAAGGTTCTTGAGCATTGTGATCTGGATACTTGCATATTTCAGATCAGGTCAATTTGAAGTGCATCAACATCTCTAAACATATTTTGTTAATAGGAACTGGGGAAAAATTGTTGGACTCAACAGTTTTCTCACCTTCTGAGACTTCTTGTGAGGAAATGTTCATTTTGTCTTGAGGTTTACAGATACTTTTCAACATGTGCTTAAAACGATGTGCATATTTTAAAAGATGAATAGATAAAGTACACATAATTGGAAAAAAGCAGAGTTGATGGGAAAGATGGTAGAAATAAGATAAATTGCACAGATACATTATCAAATGTATTAAACTGGACAAATATCAGTGTGGAAAGAAAATACAAAATCTTACAATCCAGTACAGAAAAAGAACAAGAACAAAATGTAGGGTGAGCCATGGAATGACAGTTCATGGAGTTGAAGCACCATATGGTCCCCCTAATGGCAAGTTAGAATAAGTACTCAGGCAGCTCTAACCAGCTTGTCATGGTCACAAACGTTTGTCCCATGATCCCTTAAAGGAACGAGCAAGATAGGTGTGTAGGCACCATTTTCACTGCTCCCTGCACGATCCAGTTCTATACCAAAATAATCCAATGTTATGATTGAGGGCATTATAAGAAAGGCCAACTGTGGGATGAAATACATTTCTAGGAGAAACACACAAAAGAAGTGGAAAGAAAGTCAAAAGCTGACTGGTGTTACAGCCCAAGGGCAGTTTTAGACCCCAAGGAGGGACCAGTCCATGAGCAGCAAAGCCCATTACCAGCCTGTTCAGCTCACACTTGGTAGTCAAGGAACTGAAGTTGCAGGTGGTGACCCTGCTGCTGCAGTGAAGAAGGAAGATGGCAGCTATCTTCTTTGCAGTCAGCTTCTCAGAGTGCAAGTAAGTTAAAAGTAAGTGCATTTCCTTAAAAGCAAAGAAGATGACTGAAGGCCCCCCTGAATTCTGTGTCTATATGAATTGCTATTGTGTGTGTGTTTTATTTTTTTAAAATAAAACTCTTAATTCACCCCAAATCTGGAGTTTTCTTCAGTTATTACTGGTTATACACAGATGTGAAAGGTCTTAAAGGTTACCCAAGCCTCTGGCAAGCTAATTCCCCCAGCAATTAAAGTAATACTGGGAAATGTGACGAGAACCACCCCAGTCTCCTGCCTTTCCTTGGGTAACACCTTCTATTGTTGGCATCCCCATTTCTGATCTTTCATGAGGCACCGAAACACACACACACAAACACTCTTACATCTTTTGCAGATGGGAGGAAAATGTTCAGTATGTTAAAACAAAATCTGTGGAACTTCTTTCTTGACAGTGTATTACTTGTACCTGTATATATTTAGCATATTTTACTTATGAATAACAAGTGTCTGTGCAGCAGTTAGTGATCCTGATTTAGGAGCAAGCACACCAATAGCTATGGGAAACAATCTATAAGGTTTATTACAGGCACTCCATTCTAAGACAGGAAAGTGTCTGAGGGAGCTCATCTAACCTAGCTGCTTTCTAAGGAGAACATAGAGGACTCTGGGAAGGAGAAGGGTTGGAAACATCCTTAAGCGCAGGGGTAGGCAACCTTTCCCCTTTAAGGGCTGAGGGACTTCAGCTCCCAGAATCCCAGGAGCTATTGGCCAACATGGGACTATTGGCCAACATGGCTGAGGCTTCTGGGAGCTGAAGTCCCTCGGCCCTTAAAGGGGAAAGGTTGCCTACCTCTGCTTAAGCGTATCAGTTTACATGACAAGAGGGAGCAGAATAGGTAGGGATGACACTTTGGGTCACTCAAACTTTCTATTGCAACCGCCTACTCTAAGGCACTCATTGTTGCACTTCCAATAAGGAATCAAATATTTTAAAAGTCAAATGTGTAACTGGTGTGCTAAAAATAATAGCTCAGTGGAAAGCAGGATATTGTTAAATGTCCTGCATTGTTAAATGTGGTAAAGTATGAGACTCTTTGTATACTCAGCTCAAGCACCATGCTTGTTATCATGTACTGTATTATATCTTATTGGGTATTATACTCCAATGATTACAGGGTGTGGAATGTTTTATTTAAGTCTGCTGTAACAGCTGTGGATCTGGCCAAGAGTATTCCAAGGCTGGTTCTGGCAAAGTGAGTATAGAAATTGGTAACTGTGGTCTTGGACGGAGTAACTAGTGATACTGCAATTACAGAGACAGAAAGGCAGTTTAAGGATGTTGCTGTAAATTAGATCTAACAGCTTAAATGTTCTGGATTGTACATCTCCTTGGTTTGTCTTCTATCAAATTTTTTTACATTGTGTAGAGCATCACTTATAAATAAAACTAGAGCTTTTCGATTCAGGACCTTCACTTGTAATGAAATAAGCACAATGATGACAAATATACAACATCCATACTCTTAGCATCATGCAAGCCGAGTTCTACTCACATAAGTGGGCAGGTTAGCTGACTTCATTGATACAGCCTGCTGATCTCCAAAGTTCAATTTTTAAATCTATGTGTTAGTGCATCATTAATTGTTCTTAATATGAAATATTTGAAAGAGGCTCTTTAGTAGCCTGAAAAAATAAATAATAAGTCAGTCCCTTTGAAAAACAGTCCAGGTTTAAACAAGTAGCTTATATCTAGTAAATTTTAATAATCTTTGTTTTTGCTTTGCCAACACTTTAAGATCAGATACTATTTGCATAATAGATTGTATAGCTTTCCTCCTCTCAATTGGCAGTTACAAGCATCATTATGTCAAATGCCACTTAGTGGAGCTTTAAACTGATTTAGCATGATTGCACTTTCAATCTTAGTATCAAGGATGTAGACATTTTTGCAAAATGGTGCACTGTTATTGCTTTGGGAAATGAATCTAGGCACGATTTTTTGATTTCCCAATTTTCTCATAGCAGTAAGTAGCAAGTGACAATATTCTGCTTGATTTATTTTACAAAAGTAACTGTCACTTTATTATTATGTCTCATGTTTATGAAGCCACTCTTAATAAAGCCTGAACCATTCTGCATTTTGTATTCATGTACTATTCAAAAGAAAACCCTTCAAATGAATCAGCTGGGCATAAACAATCTTGTGGAACAATAGAGATGCATAACTGTATGTCTATAAGAATGCTTAAGCTTCATTTAGTAAATGGTGTTTCTAAGACTAAACAGTAGTATTTGAGTTGTGGATGGATAGTGAAGCAAAATGATAAGCATATTAAAAACAATTGCTTTGTCTTCTCTTGTTATTGACTGAAAAAGCTTTGTGAAATTCTACCAGCATCCCATATTATCTTGAAACTTTAGAAAATTGTTCAGAAAGAATGCTTTAAGAAAAAGTCACCTTAAAAAAAAGAAATCACTTCAGCTTTTGAATGTCTAGATACAATATTTTTTGATAATTGAAGAAATCTGTCTGTGAAATAAATGTTTCTGTACTTGATTGTTTTGTTTAAGAAGATTAAATGTGATGAAAATCTCTTCAAACACTGACGTTTTTGTTGTGATGAAAGTTTGATATTTGTCCCCTGCTGATATTTAGTGTATATTTTGTGTTTTCAATAATATGATTAGAGTCCTCTCAACTGAAAAGGAACAAAAATTGTATTTTGATCTGTCACACCGCTGTCCAACATAGAGATCAGGTCCATGTGGTTCCACATTAGGCATTTGTTATATACAGTCTATATATGCATGTCGATATTATGCCCCAAATGGAAAAAAAAGAGTATGATTGCAAAATCAATTAGCAGTGTGTGTGTGTTGTGGGGAGGGAGTTACAAAAAGACTGTAAATTAGAACTGGGAAGGGCAGGTGTGAAAAGACTAGAAAAGTTCCTGAAGTACAAAAATACACAACTGAACATTATATAAACATACATAAAGACAAGTTCATGTTGTCATATTTCCCACCACTGTATATGGCTGGACAGTGAAGAAAGCTGATAGAGAGAAAATCAACTCATTTGAGATGTAGTGCTGGAGAAGAGTTCTGTTCTCATGGATGACTAAAAAACAAACAAATGAGTTCAAAAACAAATCAAGCCTGAACTCTCCCTTGAAGCCAAGATAACTAGATTGAAACTGTTGTACTTTGGCTACATCATGTGAAGGCATGACTCACAAGAAAAGATGATAATGCTTGGAAAGACAGAAGGTAGTAGGAAGAGAGAAGGACCGCACACTAGATAGCTATCTAGATAAGGAGTTTGTTTTTAGTATGTTAGTATATTATTTAAGCATTTTAGTGTTACAGCATTTTATAGTGTTGTGTTTTGTAGTCCATTGATTATATATGTTATATATGATTATCGACTAGGGCCATTGTGGATAGGGTGACTTGGAGATGTCTCATTCATAGGATTGCCATGGGTTGAAGTTTGCTTGAGGGAAGTTAACAACTATAGGTTTCCAGCAAATAATGTCAGTCTGTGATACTGTGTTTCACCTTGAAAGTCTGGTGTTGGAATCTACCTTTTGCTCATTGAGGAACAGCAGTGCAGAATTAGTGCAACTGTGGACCTTAGCTAACCTAACCTTAGCTAACCGAATGCTGGCTATGACTGAAAGCAGCATAAATATCAAGATTGGCAACAGTGCTGCAGAAAAATCTAGTTTTTATGCTGAAATCTGTAGCAGTATGGTGGATACAAGAAGTAATATAGCAGGAACAGAATGTTAATTTATTTGTAGTTTTTATTTGTGCTAACCCAAAGGGAGTAAGGATGTGGAGGAGATAAAATAAGCATGAAAATTTAAGCCAGAATGGTTCTCTGCCCTCATTTGGCCAAAAACCATAATGTCAGGAATTTGACAGATTCTGCCATGAGAGTAGTTGTGTTATTTTTGTTTGCTGTCTTATTACTGTGTGTACTGCTATTGTTTATGTCTTACAGAAACATATAGGAATGGAAGGGGGCTTGGTGGTAAAGTTGATGGGATTTGTAGTATCTGTGCAAAATAAAATAATTGCTTAGCTAGATAATGAACTGGGCGAGAATAGTAGTAACAGCCATGTGAGCATCCTGAAAGGGGTTGGAAGAGAACTGTGGGGAACAGGCATGAGGTGAATAACACTGGTTGTAGAAATGTTTTGATGAACAAATGGAGAAAAGACCCATGAATGTATGGGATGTTAACTGCTAACTGTATGTGGGTATCTGTGGATTATGATAGTTCTTTTTGCAGATGTCATACTGTTACTTCATTGGTAACTGAAATGAAGCCTGCTGTTGAAATATGGAAGACTGGCTTACTGAACTGAAGGGAGTGGGCAGTTTTTGACACATAACTATTATGTAACCATCCTATCTTAATTACATAACCATGTTTCCACAAATAATACAAATAATATTGATACCATGTACTATGTATATTATTATTGTTACTATTATTATTATACTAATTGCATCAATTATATATACTTACTATATACAATAACTGCTGCATAAACACATGCCTTATTTTTTGACTTCTTGTTCTGTATTTTTTATTATTGGCATTTTTATTCTTGTAACTATTATTTGGAAACTGTTCTATGGAAAATACATGTGTATTTCAGAGAAGTAGTCTGAAAGATTATCACCCAACACAAGATGCAGCAAAATGACCTGCAGCATATGATGAAAAGTGGGTGTGGGTGGATGTCCAAGTATTATGTCCTAAGGGATGTATTACTAGTTTGTATGAGGAATATCATAAAGTTTTAATTATCACTTTAGAAAAAACTTGACAGAAAGTTTGTTTTGATTTGTAGTTGTTAACGTATCTCTACATAGGGGCTAAACAGACAGGCAAAAAGAGGTGCTTTCAGGTTGACCTGAAAGTGTGGCATTTAGATGATACATGCCTTGAAGCCAGCCGGAAAGTGTCCTCTAGGTGCCTTATGGAGAGAAAAGCCACTTCAAAAAGAAGCAGCTTTTTCCGCTTCTTCCTGAAAAGCGCACACCTTTGCATTTGCGTATAAATGTATCAATGCCAATGCAGCTCTATGGGGGCACTCTTTCCAAACCCTAACCCTAGTTGTGCATGTAAACACCCCATTTCAGGAGCACACTTAAAAGGGACAGAGCTGCCATACACAAGTGGTGGAGGTGGCAATACCCAAAAGAGAAACCATAGAACTTCTCATGGAGACAAGTATAACATGCACAAAACAGACAGTCAAAGAGGGGGCATAGGATGAAGGGGAGGATGAAGGGAGGCATGATTGTACTTTGCTGGCATCTGCTTGGGCACACCTCTGTTCTGATGCCCTGTCCCAGTGAAGTGCTCCACATGTGAATATGTGCAGGTTCACAGGGATGGCCATGCAATGGGATCGCAGTCACTGGCAGTGCACTCCTGCAAAGATGCGTAGGGATGGTGGTGGGACAGTAAAAAAAAAAAAAAAAGTACCCAGAGGCATGGCTTGAAGCCATGCTGTGTTGGTCATGACATGCGTACTCCAGCTGCCTTCAAAGCTGGTAATGTAGTTGGTGGGGTTTCAATGTGACTTCAGAAAAGGCAGCTTCAAGCCACTTTTTCCTGCCTGTCTGTTTCACTCTATAGTCACTATCCAGATTTACACATTTTCCCCAGCGTTTCTTGACCTTCTGAATACCGTTATTTTAGAAATCTGCAGATTGTGCCTTAAATCACTCTCCCACTTCATGAATGACATCATCTGTGTTGTCTAATCAGCAAACCTGCAATGGATTTTTCATTTTTTGGGAAAAGAAAAAGTCACTTGGTGATGATGACACTGACAAAATTTCATCAATATACCGTAATAACCTCCAGGTGATAATTATTACTTTACGACACTCCCTTGTACTTCTCCATCTTACACTTTAGTCACTTCTGGCACAACCTGTCACATACATAAAGGACTCAATGAGCTGATTTTCTCAACATTATGCACTTAGGGACCAATGATGAAACTGACAAAATTTCATCAATATACCATAATAACTTCAGATGATAATTATTACTTTATGATACTCCCTCGTATAGATGCATTCTGAGAAAAGGGAAAGGAATAGTGGGGGGGAAACCCTTAGAAATCATTTCAGTCCAGTAATTTTGAAAAAGAGCTCAAGCTATCATAGATTTGTTAGTTGGTAAAACAGCTACTCCTAAAACACCTTTACTCTTGCAATATGCCACTTACAGCATGGCCTCAAGGCCTGATGGATCATTTATGCTCTTGTTTTGCTTTATTGGTTCACTGAAGGGTTCCCAGGAGAATCCTATTATGATGCTGACTAGACCTAAATCTGCTTAGCTTCTATGTAATTGCTCTATCATGTACCTTCTGGCTTTATTTTACTGTTGTTTTTTTTTTGTTGTTTTTTTTACTGGTTTATCAAATTTGTCATTTAGTGACCATTCTGATCCAAGTAAGCTATGCCAGTCTGTATACTATACAGCTTGTGTGGTGTAGTGATTTGAGCATTGGACTGTGACTCTGGAGACTAGGTTTGAATCCCTGCTTAGCCATGGAAACCCACTTGGTGTTCTTGGGCAAGTTACACACGGAGGATATAAAGGATCTTCTCAGTTAGGGGAGAAGCAGAGGGGCTCATCGGGGGCCAAAACTGCCTCAGTTCTCAAAGAGAAAGAAAGAAAAATTGAAAAGACTGAAAAGACCAGGTAAGAATTCATAAAGAGGCATGGAGGTCTGAGTGAACCATGTCCACTGCTTTGGAGCTGCTATTGCGAAGAAAGCACCGCCACCGCTTTAAAGCTGACAAGCTAAGCTACTATAAAGAGTTTTAGCTTACTCTATCTGGAATTTACCCACTATTGTAAATCCATTGGTGACAACAAAATCTATTTACCATTATTTATATACCATTACACTGATTGAAAGAACTGAAAGTACTAAAGGGACTAAGGGCTAAGAAGAAGAAGAGGGAGGAGGATCCCCCATTAAAAATTGAATTTGAAAATAGAATACAAGTTGAGAACTTGATCTGGACTTGGTTGAAGTCAATAAAAGAAATTACAATAGCTGTAATAATGAAATAATATTAGAGAAAATTGGAACTTTTTTTGTTTGACCGAATGAAAAAGCTGTCACTGAAAAGGGACATAATAAAATGAAACATGGCAGAATATAACTAAGGGCCTTTGCAGACTGCTAGAAATAGTGCAAATTGAGTCCACTTTAAGGGTTAGGGTTAGGGAATCATGGGAACTGTATTTTATTGTGGCACCAGAGCTCTCTGACAGAGAAGGCTCAGTGTCTCAGAAAAAAATTCCCATGATTCCCTAGCACTAACCCTAACCTTTAAAGTGGACTCAATTTGCACTATTTCTGGCAGTCTGCAAAGGCCCTAAATAGGGATACATAAGAAAAGATGGAAGAAGAAAGAAACCTAGTAAGGCAAACTAAAGGAAACTAAAGAAAGGATAAATAAACTAAATGAAAGATAAAACTGAATCATTAATAATTTAGAAAACTTCAGAGAAATATTATAGGACAGCTCCTTGTAGATTATTGATGGATTACTGTGGATTATGATTGACTATGATAAATGGATTTGATATCTCCGGGTTGTGATTTGAAAGGGAAAGGGGAATGGGAAATTGAAGATAGACTTTGAACTGCGGAAAAAGAAAGTGGAACTGTTACAAATGAGCTACAATATGAATGATGGCAACACATTAACAAGTACAGATTGAGACACAGTGAGGAGAGAATAGAAGGGGGGAAAGGGAAAAATCAGCTCACACTGACAAGAAACTGGACTGTATAAAGAATGAACAGATTTTGGGGATATAGAGAAGAAAACAAGTAAAAAAGAAAAAAATGATATTAAGTGTTGACTTTATACTCTGACTTATCTTGGCATATTACTTTGTTTATATTTTTTAAGGGTGTAAAATGGGAAAGAGAAGAGTGGTTAAGTGAGGGACACTATTTACCATTTAGCAACATAGTAGAAACAGAAGGGAAAATGAATAAAATTGGGTAAGGGAACAATAGAAGTATATTAGTCGAAATACCTCTGTAGTAATAGAGTGGGTAATTGTAAAGAATTAAATAACAAGGATATCTATTGTTATCATAGTATATACATAGTATAGACATAGTATGTCTATACTATCATAGTATAGACAAACATACTTGAGAATAGATGGTATTGACATACAGTTTGTTATTTGGTGTCTTTTTATTATTCTGTATGCTTTAATCTTTAAATATTTTAAATATAATATATATATATATATACACATACATGCACACTGAGTTGGCCGATATAATTAAGAATCATTGGGAGATTGTATCATACTATGAATGAATGTAGTTGATTGATCCTTGGTACAAGGGGAGATAAAGAATAGAGTGTTTAATCTATCAAAGTAAAGCACTTGGGATATTTTTCTTAATGTAATTCATGATATATTGGGAAAAAATTAATAGACATAAACTGGCCCTGACAACAATTGGGATTTTGGGAACAGTTGTGATAATTCATTTGGGTGTACCTAAGTTACAAAAACTGATTCGTAAAGTTAGAACTTAAAGAAAACAGTTTTATATAGATAGGGAGTCTTATTAATCAATTTACAATCATTAACCTTTATTAAACCCATCAAATTAAGAAAAAGTTGAACAAAGAAAAGAAAAGTAAGGGGGGGAGAAAGAAAATCAAATAATTAAACTATACTTTACTTTTAAAAAAATTGAATAAAAGCAATTGAAAGAGATGTGAAAGTGAAAAAGAAAACAAGATAAGATAGAGGAAATTGGTAAAAGTTTGGTGGAACTAATATAGAATAAATTAAAGCTAAACTTGAAGGTAATGGACTAACATGATGTCAAGAAGAGAAAGAGAAAAACAAGTGATGACGGCACAGAGTCAAAGAAGACTTTCTCTAGAGATGACACCAAAAGGACACGATCAAAATATGTTTCTTATAGAAGAAATGAAAAAATTACATCTGGATTTAAGAAATAAAATTAGAGAATCAAGGGATGAGACAAGGCAAGAAATCAGAGATTCCAGAGAACAAACAATGAAAGAACTGAAACATGAATCCAAAATAATAAGACAGGATTTAGACAAAATTAACAAAGATATAGTAAAAATAGCAGGAAAAGTGGAAAAACTGGAAGAAAAATCAAAACAAGTAGAGAACAAATGGAAGAATTAAGCAGATGCCAACAAGAAGATCAGGAGGCAATTCTAAAACTTGAAATCAAACTGAGTGAGAAATGTATTAAGCTTAGAAGATAAGCGGGAACAAATAAATGAAAATTTATATGACTATCTGGTAACATATTTGGCAAGATATTTGGATAAACCTTTATTACAAATACAGAATGAAATTGACACAATATACAGGATTAACTCAAGAATATCCAAAAATAAAATAAAAAAATACCTAGAGACATTGTGATCTATTGGATTAGAAAACAAACCAAGGATGAGTTTCTGCAAAAAAAAAAACAAAAAACTATAAAGCAAGATTTGTAATATGGGGAGTTGAGATCCAGGTCTTCAAAGATGTTCCAGCCCAGATACTGAGGAGGCAGAAAGTTTATCAATTTTTAACGGAAAAAATGGAATATTACAGAATCTTGTTTAGATGGGAAGAAATTGATGGACTATTCCTAATGTGGAACCAGAAAAGATACAGATTAAACACAATTGATAAAGCAAGTGAATTCTGGAGAGAACACAGAAAAGGAATAGAAAGACAGGTAAACTCAGAGAAAAGAAATGCCAAACCAACAAATAGGGAAGAGGAAGACTATGAGGAAGAACAAATCAACAAAAATTAGGAAAAATGATAGTAAACACAAAAAATTATATTGGGAAGAAAGGATCGAAAAAGGATATTACAGACAATGAAGACAAAATTGTCATGAAAGAAGAAGAGAGTAAAGATTCAATAAAAGCAGGAGAACATGATAGCATAGAAAAAGAAGAGGAAAATATGGAGTAATTTTATTCTCAACAAAAGAAAAAGTCATATTTCTGAATGTCCTTCCCAAGTGGACTACCATTGAAGTGAATTATATTACATAATATGAAAGTATCAACACTTAATGTAAAGGGATTAAATTCAAAAAGAAAAAGAATCTTCCATCTATTAGAGAAAGAGAAATGTAAAATCGTGTGTCTCCAAGAAATGCATATTAAAAACTTGGGAAAAAATGTTAATTCGAAACAAAACATTAGGTAATGCATTCATCTCAGCCAGTAGAAATAAGAAAAAAGGAGTGGTAATTTATATTAATAATCAAATTAAAGCAACAGAAGTGATAAACAATCCAAAAGGATATTATGTAGGTATGAAAATAAATTGTAATGGTGAGACCTTTTTATTAATGGGAATTTATGGACCTCTAGAAAATAAAGGAATATTTTATGGGAAATTAAATGAAAAAATTTCAGAGTTGGAATTCGAAAAGCTAATATTATGTGGAGACCTCAATGAAGTGGTTAACCCAAGCTTAGACAGGAAATCTAGTTTAGAAAACAATAAAAAAAAACTACTCAAGGAAAATTGCCAAGAACATTTTTGAATTGATTAATAGCTATGCTTTAAACAATGTATAGAGATATGTGAATAAAAACTCAGAGGGCTTTACCTTCTATTTCAACAGACATTGCTCTCTCTCTAGGTTAGACATGTTTTGGGTTCCAAAAAGTATGAATAAATTGGTTAAATCAATATGAATATTACCAAGAAACATATCAGATCATAATGCAGTGATTTTAACACTTTTCGAACAAACAAAACAATACAATTGGAAATTAAAAGATGAATTAATACAAAATTGAGAGGTAATTAAAAAGATTAGAGAAGATATACAATTATTTTTCAAAGAAAATATATCAAAGGAAACTAAAATGATCATGATTTGGGATGCTGGAAAAGCAGTTTTTAGATGTCAAGCACTCAAGATGCTTACTTACAAAAGATTAAAAGAGATAAAGAGCAAGAAATATATAATCTGCTTATAGAGAAAGAAAAAGAATTAAAAAAATAAACCAGATAATAAAAAAATAGTAGAAGAGATAAAAATACTACAAAAACAAGAGGCCAGGAAGAATGTGATAGAAAGATATTAAAAACACTTAAACAGAAATTTCAAATTCGCAAATAAGACAGGGAAATGGTTGGCTGAGCAATTAAGAAGAGAAAAGGAAAGGAAGATTATAATAGAGATAAAAGATGAACAAAAAGTAGTTAGTCAACAAAATGAAATGAAAGGAGCATTTTATAAATTCTTTTCTAAACTTTATCAAAAAGAAGTGGTAGAACCAGAGAAAATCCAAGAATACCTAGAAAAACAAGAATTCAAAGTGCCAACAAAAAAAAAAAAACACACACAAATTGATGAGTTAAATGGACCCATCACTAAAACGGAAGTAATAGAGGCTATTAAAGGAAGTAAGGATGGAAAGTCACTGGGTCCAGATGGATTTACCATTGCATTTTATAAAACATTTATAAATGAATTATATACACCTCTTCGAAATGTGATGAATGCTATTTTAGAGGAAGGACTACCACTCAGTTGGCAGGAAGCTGAAATAGTGGTAATACCAAAGGAAGGGAAACAAAAAACAGAGGTTAGAAATAGCTCTTAAATACGGATTATAAAATATTTTATAGTATACTGGCAAACAAATTGAAAAATTCTTTAAAAGATTGTATCGATGAAAACCAAAAAGGGTTCTTAATCCCAGAGACAAATGAGAGACAGCATTAGAGTCATGTTGGATATAATTGAATATTATGAAAGACACAATGAAAGGAACATGGGAATGGTATTTATAGACTTATGGGGGTTGCAGACTGCCAGGAATAGTGCAAATTGAGTCCTATTTTAGGGTTAGGGTTAGTGCTAGGGAATCATGCGAATTGTTTTTTTTTTCTGAGACACTGAGCCTTCTCTGTCAGAGAGCTCTGGTGCCACAATAAAATACAGGTCCCATGATTCCCTAGCACTAACCCTAACCCTAAAAGTGTACTCAATTTGCACTATTTCTGGCAGTCTGCAACCCCCCTTTGAGAAAGCATTTGACATGGTCAATTGGCAAACCCTGTTTGAAATTATAAATAAAATGGAATTAGGCCCCAAAATTACAAGATGGATAAAAGAAATATACAAAGAACAAAAAGTGAATATTATTATCAATGGGGAAAGAACAGAATACATACATAGAGAGAGAAAGGAACAAGACAAGGCTGTCCTCTTTCCCCATTTTTATTTTTGTTAGTAATCAAAAGATTAATAAAAGAAATCAAGAAGCAGGGAGCAATTCAGGGGTTAAAAATTAAGAAATATACCTCTGCTGATGACATAGTTATATTTTTGGATAATCCTTGTAAATGTGTGATTCAATTGATGGAAGTTATAGGAAAATTTGAGGAGATAACAGGTTGCAAATTAAATAAAGATGAATCAATAATCCTCACAAAAAAATATGACTAAGGAAAAAGAAAGAGTTATATGAGAAAACGGGAATGAAAATACAAAATAAAATAAAATATTTGGGTATCACAATTACTAAGAAAACAATATAATTATTTGATGATAGTTATAAAAATGCCTGGAATGAGATTAAGAGAAATCTAAACTCTTGGAATAAGAAACAACTCTCCTTAATCGGAAGAATAGCAACCCTTAAACTGAGGACATTATCAAAGATGCTTTTCTATTTTCAGATGCTTCCGATAGTTGTGAAAGAAAGCTTTTTTAAGACTTGGCACAAGGACATGAATAGGTTTATTTGGCAAAATAGGAGGCCAAGAATTAGACTTAAATTATTACAGGATTCGAAAGAGAGAGGAGGTTTGGGAGTACCAAATTTAAAACTCTACTTCGAAGCTTGCTGCTTCATGTGGTTAAGAGAATGGATAACTATGGAGAATGAGGAACTGTTGGAACTAGAAGGTGATGGACTGGTTCGGATGGCACGCTTATTTAGGATATGATAAATTAAAGGTGAATCAAAACTTCAATAATCATTGTATCAGACGTTCACTACGTTGGATTTGAAATAAACATAAATTAAGAATCATGCCTAAATCCCCCCCCCCCCCCCCCCCCGCTTCTCCCCTCATGAAGCAATACAAAGAAGAGAAACAAGACAGGAAATTAATTGGATAACTTATGAAAAATTAGTAAAGAAAGATGAGAAGGGAAATTATAAGAGTAAAAACACAAGAATCAAATAATGAGGGTTTTATATTGGATTGGTTTAAATATAGACAAATTGTTGAACAATTTGAAACAGACTTTAAATCACTGGGGATACAATTGAAACTTAACAAATTTGGGAAAATTTGGTTGGGCAATAATAAAAAATGAATTGGATGTTTCTATGAGATTCTATTGGAATGGGAATTAGAGGAAGAAAGAATAAAAGAATGCATGTTTAAATGGACAAAAATTTTAGTTATTCAATAGATTTAGAAAAATGGGAACATGTCTGGACTAGAAGATTAAAATATACCACAGCTCAAAACCTTAAGGAAAACTTTTACAAAACCTATTTTTGCTGGTATATGACCCTGAACATGATATCAAAAAATATATAGATCTAAAAATAACTTATGCTTGAAATGTAGTAAAGAACCCGGTACACTGTACCATTGTCTATGGTCATGTAGACTGGTTAAAAATTATTGGATAAAAATAAATGAGACGATTAAGTAAATGCTTCAAATAAGAATAGAGGTCTGCCCAGAGACATATCTGTTGAATATGTGGGAAGAAGAACTAGACAAATAATATGGTAAAATGCTTTTTTTATCTAATTACCATGGCAAGATTGGCATTAGTCCAAAAGTGGAAATTGAAAAATATCCCAAGTATAAATGATTAGTTATTTAAGCTGTACAATGCAATTGAGATGGATAAACTTACACAATTTTTAAGAATGGATAACAATAAAAAGGAAAATAATATTTGGAGAGTAATTTTGCAATATCTTAGAGAGCAATGGGGGAATTTAGCTACAATTAGCTTTTGAGGGAAGTGAGAAGAGGTATGTGCGAATAAGGAAAGGATTAATTAATTCAAAAAAAGAATAGATTGACATAAAGAGGAAGGAAGTTAAGAAGTAAGGCTATAGAATGGAAAGCTAACAAAAATAGTGAAATAGTGATAAAGATAAGAAAAATGAAACAATATAAGAATTTATAAAATGTGGAAATTAATAGAGAGAGAAAAGATAGATAAATTACACAAAACTATATATTAAAGAATGGTAGAAAGATGCTATAATCAAAATAATAGATAGATTAGAAGATTTGGAAATAAGAATAAGAATAAGAAGGAAGAGTATAAACACAAATGGAACAGAGTGTAGAAAGAAACAACCTTATAACATGGCTTACAATAGACAGGATAAAGAGGGACAATATATAATAACAAAAAATCCAGACAGGATAAAATACAAAGGAAGTTTAAGAATGAATGATAGAATGAAAGTGAGAAAGGGATTGATTGAGGATAGAATCATAGAGGGAAAAACAAAGTTGAAGAAGGTAATAATAATAATAATAATAATAATAATAATAATAATAA
>CM034703.1:239257492-239270383 GCA_020142125.1 Phrynosoma platyrhinos
TGTTGTTCCTTTTCAATTTCTTTCTCCCTCAAAACCCTTTCATTTTCCAGTCTGGCTAGTTCCATTCTTCCTTTAATTTTCCAAATTTCTAAACTTTCTTGAGGTTCAGAAAGGGTAGTGTCCAGACTAACCACCATTTCTTCACCAACTTTACATTCTTCCACCACTTCAGCCACAACTGGTACCTTTACTTTCTTGTGAGGCATCTCTATAGTATTTCCCTACTATTACCCACAACTTTTACCTCAGGAAATACTCTTTAACGGTCACTGCCTCGACCAAATTTTAAAGCCAATATTTGGTTCTTAAAGTAAAGCAGTGATTCCTTACATTACCCTAGCTTGTACCTCAGGAATCACCAAGAGTTTTCAGTGGTTTTTACCCCTAATCTCTTACTGATACCTTAATGCATTTACCTCAGAGACTAGGTAACTCTCCAAATGGTCAGTGCCTAAGTAATCTCCTACAATTAACCCTGGAAAAATACCTTGGAAAATACTTTACTGACTTTAGCTTTTCTAATATGTTTTGACTTTAGGTATTTTCTCCAACTTGGAGTGGCTTTATTCACTGCTGCTTTATTTGTGTATCCACACACACACACACACACACACAGTCCCCTCCCAATATCTCATCAAATTACCTCAGAGACTGGCCAAAATATTCCTCTAATGTGGTCAGTTTCTGAGTAGTCTCTTACCATTTACCTCTTCACCGTTACCTCAGAGACTTCTCCCCTGACACTTGAATCTTTTACTTCAAAATAATTCTCTGAACTTTTTCTCTCCCATTCAGAGTATATCTGGGCTTCTGATTCCTTGAACTCAGACACCTTACAAACACCCTTTGTCTTCTTGGACTTTCAATTTCCAAGGCCAACTACCTGTAGACACTGGATCTCTTCGGATGCCGCTGACTCTACCATCAAAATAATTATGTGACGAACCACTCCTGCCACCGTGACTATTTCTCTCTTTTAGAATTTTATGTGACTGGCTTCATAGCCCTTGTCACCTACTGTCCAATAACTATTAACACATTGGTAGCGTTTGTTGAAAATTTTCACACCGAGGACAAAATATGTTTTTATAAAATATAAGATGGTTTTATTGTGTTTCAAACATACAGGCAATGTTTCTTGATTTTCAAACTTGGTAATAATATAACTTGGTTACCATTTCAAGTGTAGTGTACCTTTCTGTTCATCACACACTCTACATGGAGCTACCCTTATATCTAGTTCGGAAACTACAACTGGTACAAAATATGGCAGCCAGGTTAGTCACTGGGAAATCTAGAAGGGAGCACATCACTCTAATCTTGAAATCCCTTCACTGGCTGCCTATTAGTTTCCGAGCACAGTATAAGGTGTTGGTAATGACCTTTAAAGCCCTACATGGCCTAGGTCCAGCCTACCTAAGGTTAGCAAATTTAAACCAGTCATGTGCACTGTATTAGAAACCTATCAAAAGAACAACCATAAAAGTTGACTTCAGCAAGCTGACCACACAAATGGTGAAATAAAACAAGTGAAATAAAACCTCATGGGTGCTTTATGTCCCCTATATTTCTAAAGATATATTGACATGCTGGGGAATTTTTACTTGATCCCTCGCCCCTCCCCCATGTCAGGTGTTATATTTCTAGGCAAGTGAACTCTGGTTATAAGGAGAATGCAGATTTATGAAATGGGATATTTGTGAAACTGAATGTTCTTTAAAAAGGTAAAGGTATTCCCCACTGACAAGGTTGTCCAGTTATGTCCAACTGTAGAGGGCGGTTATCATCTCTGTTACTAAGCTGAAGAGCCAGCATTGTCAGAGACTACTCTGTGATCATATGGCCAGCATGATTGCACAGAACGTTCTTACTCAGATACATAATAATGGTCATATTAGCAGTACACCCATACTGTTCAAACAGAATACCATCCATTTATTTTAATATTGTAGAAAGGTTCAGATTAAAGACAAGGTCCTATTTTTTATTTTGCTTTAACATGTTCCAACTCTGTGATTCTATGATTCTATGATTCTATGTGCTGCCCTGTTTCCTAGGTCTAGGATGCTCAAGAGAAGGGAAAATGAGCTTAGAAGATTATTATTATTATTATTATTATTATTATTATTATTATTATTATTATTTAAAAAAAAGAATGTTCAAAGAATCAGACCAAAGCTTACTCATTGGAGAGAGAGAGAGGAAGAAGTGTCAGCATATAATAGAGGGTGAGTGGAAGCTCTAAATATTTCATTTAAATGTCTGTATTATTTAATTCAGTCTGCTATCCAAGGAAACAGCAGGACCAGCCCAGACAATTCTGATTAATTGTTGTGCTGCTAAAATTGGCTCTAATTTGAGATGGGTGAACTCCTTTGAGACCATGGCACAATCATTGAGAAATTAATCAAACCATTTCTTCTAAGGTTGAAAAATACCTCTTGTTAATTTCTGGACCAGTCTGAATTTGTTATTTTTTTTTTCCTGGAGGAAAAATTTCAAGGCAGACCCAATGGAGAAAACAAAAATGTTTTTTTGGTTGCTTTATCTAAAGTGCTGCTTTGAAGTGTTTCCCCTCAGTAAAACTGCTTCTAGCTAGGCGAAATTCTGCATCCTTTAGGGCAGGGGTAGGCAACCTAAGGCCCGGGGGGCCGGATGCGGCCCCCCCAAGGCTTTTGGACCGGCCCCAGGCCAGTCCTGCCGCCGCCGCCACCCCTCGCTATGATGATATTGATTATTGTTGTTATTACTTGTTCTTGGGATTTTCTTGGCAAAATCTCCACAGGGGTTTTGCCATGGCTTTTCTGGGGCTGAGAGAGTGTGCATGCATTTTTTTTAATTTTTATTTTTTTAAAAAAGAAATATTTTTATATTTTATTTATTTATTTATTTTTGGTGTTTCGGCCCCCCCAATTGTCTGAGGGACAGCAACCCGGCCCCCGGCTCAAAAAGGTTGCCTACCCCTGCTTTAGGGTATGAGCTTGACTCCCAGGGCAAGTTTACAGGAATGAGTCTACAGTTTGAGACTACTAACATTAATCTCATTTTCAAGGTGAGCATGATTGAGCCCCCCGGTCTAGTTTCTAGGTCTCAACAGAACAAACTGCACCAAAGTTTATAGTTCTAATAAATTAATAAAGTTATGGATCTTTTGTGGCTTTTTGATGTTTTGAGTTTCTTTTGTAATGGATGCGATTTTTAAAAAAAGATTATTGGTATTTTAACGACATATTTGATGAGGATTATGTGATGGGATGTGTAGCACCAACACCTAAGAAATCACCTAATAAACCCTGTGATGAGACACTCCAAGTGAGACGCAAGTAGGATCAGAGCATTAACAGAAAGGGAAGGAGGGAGAGATAGAGGGATATCACCTTTGCAAGATTAGCCAGGGGCATAACAAAGATGACAAGACAAATAGCAGATATCCTTAGAAAGGCAAATAGAATCCAAAGCAGCATTACACATAAGATTGGGACTTGGAATGTGAGGAGCATGAACTAAGGGAAGCTAGACATAGTAAAAATGGAAATGCAATGCATGAACATAGCAGTATTGGGGCTTAGTGAGTTAAAATGAACAGGAATGGGCCACTTTGAATCAGACAACTACACAGTGCTGTACTCAGTGAATGAAAAGACAAGAAGAAATGGGATGGCTTTCATACTAAGAAAAGATGTGGCAAAAGCAGTCAGATGATACAACCCAAAATCAGATAGAATCATTTCAGTAAGGCTCCATGGTAAACCTATGACTATCACTATAATTCAAATATATGCACCAACCACAGAGACAAAACAGGAAGAAATTGACAGCACGTCCAAACAGCTGATCATTGGAGATTGGAATGTGAAAGTTGTAAACAAAGAAGAATCAAAAACAGTAGGTAGATTTGGATTAGGCAAAAAAAATGAAACAGGTGAGCATCTGATAGATTTTTGTGAAACCAATAACCTATTCATTGCAGACACATTCTTCATACAACCAGAAAGAAGGCTATACACATGGACATCACCAGATCAATCAAATACACTATATAACTGGAAGCAAAAGATGGTGCAATTCTATACTGGTGGCCAAGACTAGACCAGTATAGAATTGCACCATCTTTTGCTTCCAGTTATATAGCTATATCATGAACTAATTATATTAAAAATAAAAGCAAAACTCAAGAATCCAACAGTACAATGGCTTGTGTTGAAAATTAAAGAAAATTACTACAACGACCAATGCAGAGAAATAGAAGACCACAACAAAAAGGGAAGAGCAAGAAATCTATTTCACAAGATATGGGAAATCAAAGGGAAATTCAAATCAAGGACTGGGACAATCTATGATAAGAAAAATAACATAATTCAAGACCAGGGAGGAATGAAAAGATGTTGGATGCAATACACAGAAGAATTATGCAAAAGATATGACAACATGAAGGACACATGGAATGAAGAATCATATGAAGATGAACCCCAGCTTCTAAAAAGTGAGGTGGAAATTGCAATAAGAGAAATAGCAAAAAATAAATCACCAGGAACAGATGATATTCCAACTGAACTGCTGCAATCCACACTGACAGAGTCAACTCTAGTGCTGACTAACATATGTTAACAGATATGGAGAACAAAACGATAGCTGACAGATTGGAAGCAATCAGTATACATCCCTATCCACAAAAAGGGAGGCAAGAGACTGCAGCAACTATAGAACCATAGCACTGATCTCCCACGCAAGCAAAATCATGCTCAAAATTCTGCAACATAGACTCCAACCATACATGGGGAGAGAAATCCCAGAGGCCCAAGCAGGGTTCAGAAAAGGAAGAGGTACGAGGGACCACATTGCAAACATATGATGGCTAATGGAGCACACCAGGGAATTCCAAAAGAAAATCAGCATGTGCTTTATAAACTATAGCAAAGCCTTTGATTGCATAGATCATGAAAGACTATAGAATGCCCTTTAAGACATGGGAATGCCAACACATCTGATATCCCTGATGAGGAATCTGTACTCAGGACAAGAGGCTTCTGTCAGAAGAGAACAGTGAGAAACAGAATGGTTCCCAATTGGCAAAGGAGTCAGACAAGGCTGCATCCTTTCACTCTATCTGTTCGACTTGCATGCAGAACATATAATAAGAAAAGCAGGATTGGACAAAGAAGAAGGAGGAGTAAAAATAGGAGGAAGGAATGTCAACAATCTAAGATATACAGATGATACCATACTTCTAGCAGAAAACCTCAAAGACCTGGAACACCTACTAAGGAAGATCAAAGAAAAAAGTGCAAAGGCAGGCATATAAAACCCGAAAATAATGACCACTGAGGACCTTCACAAGTTCAACCTAGACAATGAAGAAATAGAAATAGTAAAAGAATTCCCATACCTGGAATTAAACATTGATTGCAGTCAGGAAATCAGAAGAAGACTAAGAATGGGGAGGGTGGCTATGAAAGAACTAGAAAAAATTCTAAAATGCAAAAATATATAACTCAGAACAAAGTTAGAATCATACAATCCATTACCATGTATGGATGTGAGAGATGAACAGTTAAGAAAGATGATAGGAATAAAATCAATTCATTTGAGATAATGTAGTGCTGGAGAAGAGTGCTGAGGATCCCATGGGCAGACAAAAGGACAAACAAATGGGTCCTAGAGCAGATCAAGCCAGAAACCTCCCTAGAAGCCAAGATGACCAAACTGAGGCTGTCGTACTTTGGACACATCATGAGAAAGGAGGACTCCTTGGAAAAAACAATAATGCTGGGAAAGGTGGAGGGAAGTAGAAAGAGAGGAAGGCCACATGCTAGATGAGTGGCCTTTATTAAGGAGGTCACAGGTATGGGGTTGCAGGAATTAGCAGAGCAGTCGAGGACAGAGGGTCTTGGAGATGTCTCATCCATAGGGTCGCCATGAGTTGAGACTGATTCAAGGACAATTAACAACAAGAAAAAAGCACTCCAGTAATAGACAATTCTTCCCCCCCTTACAATATTTCTAACTCACTCTATATCTTTATAATTTAGAGTAGAATACAGTCAATAAATAGTAATCTTGTATAAGATCAACCACATTGAATCAGAACTGAGCAACAACTCCCTCCCCAAATGAGAGAAAGAACACCAGGTTTCAATTTGGCATTGGAATGAGACCAGCACTGGCACCAGCCAGCCAAGAGAAAAGTACTCCAGCCAATCTCCAGAGCCAAGAAGGCCATCTTTCCAGGAATAAATACAGTACCAGAAGCATAGAACAGGTGCCTACTTGGGCCATTTGGCTTAACTAAAAATGAGAACATGAAAAAAAAATATATTCCAGACTTGAAAATCTGTGCAGCTGCTAGTCCTCATTCATCCCTATTTTGGATGGGCAACTGCACAGGATTGTTCATATTCTCTGCATAAACTGATATGTGTGTATTCATGCAATATTTTGGATGCAAAATGTTGGATAACCATCAAACAGATGACTACAGTAGAGCTCTATGCATGGTGAATCTTCATTATAAAGTGCCTACTCTTTGAAATTGCTTACGTGGCTGAGGTCACACCACACTGAGACCAACATAGATGTTTGTTGGAACACTTGCCTATGCTGTGATTTTTCTCAGCTGCCAGATATGAAGAAATTAGTGTTGATTCATGTTTTCTAAATAATACTTGAAACTTACGTTCAGAGAAATGCATTTTGAGGTGATTTTTATATAAATGCATCATATTTAATCAAGTCATCCATAATGTGTTTTGGAAAAAAACTTGCAGGAATTAATTCAGGAGAACATTCTGATTGTTGAACTCTGCAAGATTTAATATGAATAAAAGTGCATTGAAATTTTGTGAGTAAATGTACTGGTTTATCATCAGCAGCAAAGAGTATATTTCTTCTTTGACTCAGGGGAAAATGCGGCTAAAAATCTCTGCATTTCTTCTAGGTAGCTTGTTCCTAGACAGCAGCTGTAGCATTATATAGGATGGAGGGGAACTATATCTACATTAAAAGGTGTTCTTTGGATTGTACAGGGAAAGTGTAAAATAAAATGCTGAAATAGAGAACTGAAAAGAATCAATGCTACAGTGCTCATAGGAGGTGACACAATAGCTGTGTAGCTGTGTTAAACCTGGTATAGTTTTATGACTTCAGAGAAACTGATGGCATTTAGGACCATTCATAGTTTACACTGGTTAAAGATTTGCACCAGATGGTATTCATATTTTACTGTTGCTGTTCAAGAATAATTTATCAGCTTCATTGGTATTTGTTCAGATTTACAGCATCATTCTGTTGAGCTCCATCCAATATTGATCATACTTGTATCCCAGAAATCATAAACAAATTAAAATCTATTTACAGCCCACGAACCAAAATTAAGAAATGCCACTGTGCACTTCCAGTAGACAGAAGGTCACTCTGTCTTGCTCTGGCACAGCCATTTCTCAAAGACTGGGGAGAAGACACTGCCGAGACAACAGCCTTTCCCCCTTCAAACATTTACACAGCCAACCAGGGGGCAGGATTAATTGGGAGCTGCATCTCTATCTAATCCCATTATTAGCCGATATCCTCTGGACAGTCTCCTGAATTTTCATTTGTGCCATTACAGGCAGTTTTAGGGCCTCAGCACACGGAGGCCCTGGAGCCGCCACCGGACGGAGTGCCGCGGGGATGCAGCCTCCGCATCCCGGCGCTCCTGCGGCGGCTCTGGAAGGAGCGCTAAATCAGCGCTCCTTCCTCAAGACAGGGAAAGTGAGCCCTAAAAGCGGTGGGCGCACTTTCCCTGACTCAAACGCCACGGCGCGTCCAGTCGCCGCGGCGTGAGGTCATCCCCGGAGCACTGGCCGTGCGAACGGCCAGCGACTCCGAGGGCGACCTCAGGAAGAGGAAGGGATGCCACTCGTGCGGCTGCCCCTCCTCTTCAGGGCCTCGAAGACGACCCTATTAGTCGTCTGCCGAGGCCCTTAGTCTTTATGCCTGTATAACAGAGACTATATTTTTTGTACACCACCCCCCAACCCACCCACTTTCTTTTGGCTCAAGTTAAATAGGGATTGCTACTGCTTCCTCAGTGCATGATTCAAGTAAGTTTAACTGTCCTTTGAGATATGACCACATGCCATGGACGTTTAGTCTAAACTCAGAGCATAATGACTTAAAATACATGTGAAAAACAACACAATTTGGTGTTTGGTTTTCTCCTGGATTGTAAGATGGAGGTTGTGGAAAGGAACATCGTTCCGTTAACTTCAGTTGATTAAGCCCTTTATGTGGGGGAGAGGCTTCTTTTTATGTGGGGGAGAGGCTTCTTTTTCAAGTATTAATTTAACCTCTCACTCACTGGACTTATTATAAGCAATGAAGTTGACATCTCTTATGGTGATCCTATTAATGAATTGCAGATGTCCAAGAGACTCTTTTCCTAACAGCTCCACTCAGATCTTGCAGACTCAGGGTAATGACCTCCTTTACTGAAGGTCTGAACAAATCGGTGAAAAAAGCCCATTTCCAGGTGTTGTCAGAGTGTGGCATTTACACGCGTAACATTTCAATGATGCCCTGAAGCTGGCATGAAGATGTCTGGCTGCCCAGATGTGGGCAGCTTCAAGGCAGTCTAGTGGCACAATGTTTATATACTGCATGCCACCATAGCATCTTGAAGCTGGCTTTGTGCTGCAGCAGAGGCGCAAAAGCTGGCTTTGTTCCCAGCCCCAAAATGAGCAGATCTTTGCTGCTTCTTTTTGGGCTGGCTTCAAGGTGGACTGGGGCTGCAGCATGTGGTTGCTGTGGCCCCAATACGTCTTTGGAAGGGGCAGCTTCAAGCCTTCCTGCCTGCCTGCCTGTTTCAACCCAAGTCAATCTACTTACATTGTGGCCTTCCTTTCCTACTGCCTTATATTTTACCAAGCATTATCATCTTTTTTAATACATCACATTGTCATATATATCCAAACTATGATAGCCTCAGTTTGATCATTTTGGCTTCTAAGGGAATGTTCAGGGTTGATTTGTTCATGGACCCATACAGTTGTCTTTTTGTTTGTCCATGATGTCCATGCTCCATTTCTTCAGTCCTTATTTCAAATACTTCAAGTCTGGCTAATTCCTCACTTGCATTGAAGACAATTTCTTTGTCCAAAAGGTGGAAGAGTCAACAAGGGGATTAGCTATTTTAGATCTGATCCTAACCAACATGGATGACCTGGTAAATGGGGTGCAAGTGGTGGGATCCTTAGGTGAGAGTGATCATGTTCTCCTGGAGTTTCTTGTACAGTGGAAAGGAGAAGTTAGGCATAGTCAAACACTCATTCTAGACTTTAGGAGAGCTGATTTCAACAAACTTAGGCAAACACTCGGCATGATCCCGTAGTCAGGAATACTAAAGGAGAAGGAGTTCAGGATGGATGGGAATTTCTCAAAAGGGAGATACTGAAGGCACAATCTCAAACTATTTCAATGAGAAGGAAAAATGGGAGGTTTCTCAAGAAACCAGGTAGGACAACAAAAGAACTTTCAACTGAACTAAGTTTTAAACAGGAGATGTATAAGAAATGGAAAAGGGGAGAAATCACTAAAGAGGAATTCAAACAAATAGCTGGCACATGTAGGGGTAAAGTCAGGAAAGCGAAAGCACAGAATGAGCTCAGGCTTGCTAGAGAGGTTAAGGATAATAAAAAGGACTTTTGGGGGTATGTCCATAGCAAAAGAAAGAAGAAATGGTAGGGCCATTGCACAGAGAAGATGGAGAAATTCTAACAGGGGACAGAGAAAAGGCAGAACTACTCAACACTTTCTTTGCCTCAGTCTTCTCACAAAAGGAAAAGGGAGTTCAACCTGAGGAAAATGGAGCAGAGGACACAATAGGGGAAATGCAGGACAGAATACGTAAAGAGGCAGTACAGGAATACCTGATTAACCTAAATGAATTTAATGGGGGTTGCAGACTGCCAGAAATAGTGCAGTTCACTTTTAGGGTTAGGGTTAGTGCTAGGGAATCATGGGAATTGTTTTTTTCCTGAGACATTAAGCCTTCTCTGTCAGAGAGGTCTGGTGCCACAATAAAATACAGTTCCCATGATTCCCTAACTCTAACCCTAACCCTAAAAGTGGACTGAATTTACACTATTTCTGGCAGTCTGCAACCCCCCTAAGTCTCCATAACTAGTTGAACTACATCCAAGGATATTAAAAGAATCGGCAAATATAATCTCAGAGCCACTGGCAATAATATTTGAAAACTCCTGGAGAACAGGAGAAATCCCGACAGACTGGAGGAGGGCAAACATTGTCCGCATCTTCCCAAAGGGGAAAAAAGAGGATCCCAACAACTATCGTCCAGTTAGTCTGACATCAATCCCGGGAAAGATTCTAGAACAGTTCATTAAACAAAGAGTCTGTGAACATTTAGAAGGGAATGCTATAATCATTAAAAGTCAACATGGGTTTCTCAAAAACAAGTCATACCAGACTAATCTGATCTCTTTTTTTGATAGAATTACCAGCTTGCTAGATGAAGGGAATGCAGTAGAAATAGCATATCTTGATTTCAGTAAGGCTTTTGACAGGGTCCCCACGATATTCTTGCAAACAAGATAGTAAATGTGGGATAGACAATACAACTGTTAGGTGGGTTAGTAACTGGTTGACTGAATGAACCCAAAGGGTGCTCAGCAATGGCTCCTCTTCATCCTGGAGAGAAGTGACCAGTGGGGTGCCACAGGGTTCTGTCCTGGGCCCAGTGCTATTCAACATATTTATCAATGATTTGGCTGAAAGAATGGGGGGCAGGCTTTTCAAATTTGTAGATGACACCAAATTAGAAGGAATAGCTAATACCCCAGAAGACAGGATGAAAATTCAAAATGACCTTAATAGATTAGAAAGCTGGGCCAAACCTAACAAAATGAATTTCAACACAGAGAAATGTAAGGTACTATACTTAGGGGGGGAAAAATGAAATGCATAGATATAAGATGGAGGACAACTGGCTTAATGAGACTACATGTGAAAGGGGTCTAGGAGTCCTAGTAGACCACAAGTTGAACATGAGTCAACAGCGTGATGCTGCAGCTAAAAAGACCAATGTGAGTTTAGGCTGCATTAATAGAAGTAAAGTATCTAGATCAAGAGAAGTAATAGTGCCACTCTATTCTGCTTTGGTCAGGCCTCACCTGGAATACTGTGTCCAGTTCTGGGCACCACAATTCAAAAAGGATGTGGAGAAACTGGAGCGTGTCCAAAGGAGGGCAACTAAAATGGTGAAGGGTCTGGAAACCATGCCCTATGAGGAACGACTTAGGGAACTGGGTATGTTTAGCCTGGAGAAGAGACTGTTAAGAAGGGATATGATAGCCCTGTTTAAATAGTTGAAGGGATGCCATATTGAGGAGGGCACTAGCTTGTTTTCTACTGCTCCAGAGAACAGGACCCGGAACAATGGATGCAAGCTACAGGAAAAGATATTCCACCTCAACATTAGGAGAAACTTCCTGACAGTGAGAGCTGTTCATCAGAGTGTGGTGGAGTCTGCTTCTTTGGATATCTTTAAACAGAGGCTGGATGGCCATCTGTCAGGGATGCTTTGATTTTGAGTTCCTGCATGGCAAGGGGTTGTACTAGATGGCCCTTGTGGTCTCTTCCAACTCTATGATTCTATAATTCTGTGATTATATTTGCACAACTGAAAGCCCAAACCTTTATTCTGCATAAATCTACTACCTCTTTTTCTTATACTAGTCTTTGAAGACAAATAATTTTATATTTCAGATTCCCCCTTTTTTCAGGGGTAAATTCAGTCTATTTTCATTTCATAAAATTATTTTCAGATTCATTTTAGTTGTTTTATGAAAGTAATAATTTTGTTGTTATGAATTTTTCATATCAACCTCTTAGCTGTTTAGATGCCTTCTTATGGGGCCTCTTCCTTCAGCATTTTGAACAAATCTCCTGTTTGTTGGAGTAGTGCAAAATCCTGGTGGTGCAGTGGTTAAATGCAGGTACTGCAGGCACTAACTCACAACCACAAGGTTGTGAGCTCGATTTCAGCCAGAGGCTCCAAGGCTTACTGAGTCTCACATCCTTCTGAGGTCACTAAAATGAGTACCCAGCATGTTGAGGGCAATTAGTTTACATGTTGTAAACTGCTTAGAGACTTCTTAATTCAGTATGAAGTGGTATAGAAATGTAGCTGCTATTGCTATTGTTACACAACATTTAGAGACTTAAATTTTCCACATACCTGTATTGAATGTCAGTGAACTTCAGTGACATGTGATTGTAAGGAGGAAGGAGATAAATCCAAAATTCACTTCTTGTTGACTATTTCTTCAGCTTCCATTGGGCATCTTGCCCTACCAATCATGACTGGAGACAGATACTACTGCATAAATGATATCATTGAGATTTGATGTCCTCGGTTGTTTTTCATATATGGAATTTAAAAATTAAGTAGCTTGAACAGTTTGTTTTATAGCTTCTGTCCTCCATTTGCTATCTTAAAATTAAAATTGATGCATGAGTCAAGAATTCTAGAGTGTTGCAACTGCATCATGCCCTTTTTAGCTGGGTGGCTTACTCATAAGACAATGTGGGTGGCTTCATATGTTAATTCAGTGCAGCAAAACAAAATTCTCATTCTGTGTCATTTTTTTTTTGACTTATATAAACTTGTGTATCTTGGGGGCCTGGCAAAGAAAACAGGTAATGCACCCACAACACATGCTCTTCACCATTACCACCAATTTGATTTTTCTAATTCAAACCTTTATACCTTGTCTTTCCTATTGACTAAATACAATAGTCATGCATTTTTCCATTCAAAATATCCTTAAAGACCAAAACAAAAAGAGTAATCATTGAAACACATAAAAGAGTACCAGTAGATAATAAAATTTCGAC
>CM034703.1:239291672-239310731 GCA_020142125.1 Phrynosoma platyrhinos
AGAATAACCCACAAACATCAATCTTCTCCACTTGGGCTGATTTTTCTTCCTGAAAGCAGCTGGCAGATAGACATTTGCATATTGCTCAAACACTCTAAGGTATTTCAAATTAGGTGTTCTTTTGTAAAGCATGTGATAAGGAGTGTTCTTTACAGCTGAGTTCCAAGTGCAGTTTGCCAGAAAGTTAGCTGTAAGAATCGCCTCCCCCCACAGGTTCTCAGGAGCATTTGCATCTAGCATCATGCAATCTTTTATCTGTTTCAAGACGGCTATTCTCCTCTCCGCAATTCCATCCTCCTGAGGAGTCCTAGGGTTAGTTGTGTAGTGTCTAATTCCCTTCTTCCTTAGCCAATTTTCCAAATTGTGAGACAAGAATTCACCTCCCTGGTCTGTGATCAAAGAGCCCACTTTGTAGTTAAATTCCTTTTCAATCATTTTCATCCATTTTTAAATCTTTTTCCTGCTTCACCCTTCTCTTTCAAAAGCTTCACATAAGAAAACCATAAGAAAACCTGGTGAAGCGATCCATAATCATAATTTGCTGCCCCCTAGTGTTGCAACCATGGGACCAGAAACATCACAATGCACAGCCTCAAACAGACATTTGGCTATAAATTTGCTTCGCTTTGTCACGGATTAAGCTTTCAACTTAATCCTGCTGCAAACCGAGCACTCCAGGTGATTTGAACAGGGTGACATTTTAAAATCTGGACAAATTTCCTCCAGCTTCACAAGACTTTTAAAACCAACATGACCCAGATTTTTAATACAGCAAAATAAAACAAAATCACATGGAGAGAGTTACATAAAGAAACAGATGGAATCATAGCAAACCTAGCCACCAAGGTCTGCCACTTTGTTCTCATAATTACTTCATTTTTTGTAATATGTTCAAGTTAATGGTACTGCCATTGGGGCACACACCACAATATGCTGACATCTTCATGGCTAATCTGAAGCAATGCTTCCTTAACTCCTGCACTCGGAAACTGTTCCTCTAGCTGAGATACAGTGATGATATCTTCATAATTGGGGCTCATGGAGACCACTCACTCAAAACATTCCACCAGAATTTCAGCTACTTCTATGTACTGAGATCCACAAGACATGGACACCAAACTCATGGAATTGCAAAAAGCATCCCTCAAACTGCAGTACCCACTGCATAAAGAAACAAATCAACAAGGCAAGACTTTTGTCCAGGACTAATCACTTGCAAAACAGACTAAACACAGGAAATGGCAGAAGTCCACTAGTGGTCACATGCACTTTCCCACTGAAACCACTTATCATCAATGAACCACAACCAATTCTGGAAAATAATGCTAACCCCTTAAGGGCACTTGGTAGCAAACCATTACTTTCCTATAGACAGCCTTCCAATCTCAAATAGTTGTTTACCTACAGGAGGATACACAACATGGATGGAGAGATGGGTACAAGACCTTGACACAAACCCAGATGCCAACTCTGCCCACAGAGTTGGGGTTTTCTTGGCAAGATTTCAGAGGAGGTTGCCATTGGCTTCTTAATACTACAGAATATTTTTTTGAACTCATGGGGAGCAGGTCTGGAAGCAATAGTCCCAGTTGCACTCTCTGGTGGGAAAGCATGTTTCACCAGAACCCCAGGAATTCCCACATTTGCTTCTCATCCAAAAATTGAAGTGCACCATGGTAATAATGAGGATTTGAATTTTTCACTTAAGAACCATGTGCTTGGGTTGATTTTGCTTCTTCTAGACACAAGAATAAAAGAATCCAATAAATAATTTGGGTTCAACATCTTTTGTATGTCTCTAGTTCTTTTAAAAGATTATAGTGATCTTCACCATCAGACACCCAGGCAATCAATCATATGCTGACAGCCACACATATGCAAATTAGCAGTTATCATATCCAGCAGACTCTGTTCCCCAGAGACATATTGATTTTGACCTGGTTTTGGAGTTTCCCAGAGAAACCCTACAAACTTTTCCAAATTGTAAGTGATCTGTATGGAAGGGACAGATATGCAGGACTGGACAGCGTAATGCTTTCAGTGTTATTGACTTGCTTGTGAAACCTCAGGCCCAGGAGGCTTGTTTAAAAGCAGCATTGATTTTTTTCCTGGGAAGGTTATTGAAGTCTTAAATGCTTAACTACATTCTTTCCATTCAATTATATTGAAATTGCCAGTCTTAACAATTAGCCAAGTTGGTGTTATTAGCTGTAGAGAAAGATTTATACTGAGTCCACTGCACTGTCTTTCACAAAACATCAATAGTATATTTTGTTGCAAATCTGTATTGAAGAAACTGTTCCCGTTAATTGGATACCTTACCAGAAACTGTTGCCACTAGCCAAGGCAATGCTTCTGTACATTCTTGGAAGCAAAGTACCACTTCCCAAAATATTTTACTTCAGAGTGATCTAAAGGAGAGGAGAGAGAAAAGTTCACAATTATTTAATATTATATAAAACACTGGAATGTGTACCAAATGTTTTTAATAATTTAACTGGGGAGGAGCTGTTACTGATTTTGATTGACATAGAAGTTGGCTCCTATCAGAATTGACAATACTGAAAAAGTGAAATCCACAGATCAGTGTAAGTAATGTACTTTAACTCTTTTTTTTTAAAGGAACCATCCCCTGGTGAAAGGCAAGAGTGTTTTCTGTCCTGAAAGCACTCAGATCCCTCTACTTTCTCATCCATCCCAGCTTTTAGTGTGAGCATAAATAATTAGGCCTGCTAGAATTAAGTTCTTTGCCATTGTTTTCCTTTGCTTCATCCTGTAGATCCTTTGTTACATACTCCTAAGTTTTACCCTCAACTTATCTACAAGTCATATCAAAATCCATAATTGTAGCACCAAAACTTGCCATCAACATATATATGAGGTTGATGTATATATGGTATCTCTTTGAGAGGCTGGGCACTCTCTCTGTGTTGCCCTTCTGCCAGCAGGGGAAGGCTTTTTCAGTTTTGACAAGCTGGTTGTTTATAACGAAGGTTGTTTAAATATACTGATAATTCAAATATGTTTTAACTTCTTTTATATTTTTACTTATGCAATGTTTTAATCTATGTGTTTTCATTTCTGTAAGCCATCAAAAGTCCCAGTGTGAAGAAGAAGTCAGGACATAAAAGAATAAAATAATCATAATAAAGTAATACGATTAGGTCACACCAGGTGAATTAATTAAATGTATTCATGGATCCATGGAGTTGGGGAAGGGACTTAAAGCCATCTCCTCCAACCTTTTTTGATAGTTAAATTTGTAGAGGGAAAGAATTCATAACAGATTGTCCATCCCCTACTTGGAGACTTCCAGTAAGGAGAATTTGCACCGCCATCATGATTAAATTGTTTTATTCAGGATGGTTTACACTTTGCTCATTGGACTTGTCTTATGTTCTACTGGTCATCTTAACAACACCAACAAAACATAACCATGGTGAATCAAACCAAAGACTTTCTAGTTCAACATTCTGTTCCATACCACCCAAGTCAAACTACTATCAAGACAGGTTAGCTAACATTCAACCATAATTTACTTTCTTGTAATTTAAACTTGTTGCATTTAGTTTCTCTCTCATTTTAGTGTTGCACGTACCTCTCAGATTTTTCCTCTGCAAGATAAAGATAACAAATTCCTTCATCCTTTCCTTACAGACCTTTACTAGACTCCTTACCCATCTTAGTATAACAGTCTAAGAACAAAAGGCCTATCTTATCCAGCATCCTGTTTCCAGAATGGTCAGCCTTTCCCACTTGCTGACCCATTCTATTCCCCCCAGAGAGTACTCCCTTTTCCCTATCCCCACAAGAATCAGTTAGCATACCTACCCACCCACCTATTTTTATGGGATAATTTTCCAGGCCTGCTTTAGCATTATTACTTACTAAAGCAAAATCAATATAATTATTCTGCAGATTTTTTTTCTTACATAGTATATTCAGGTTTAATGTTTAATCTCAAACTGCTATAAGAAGCTCTTTTTCAAAACTCATTATCAGTGCCTGTGTAATCATAACTGCCTCCTTTAACTCAAACTGAGAGCCAGATACCAACCATTTGAACTGAACTTTGAGTTCCCAAGCTACACTGATAAGACTGGAGTTGCTTTCTATTATGGATGATAAATCATTCAGAAGAAATCTCAAGTTACTTTAAAATAAGTCACGTAGACAGTAGATTTGTTGTCAGAGAGAGAAGAGCTTATCAGTGAAAGTAGACTGGGGGCTGAAATGGTGAGTTGCAAAATAATGCTTTAGTTCTCATACCTTGGGAAAAGAAAAATATATAAGAAATTTAAAGCATGCCCTCAGTTTTTGAGGTTGTAACATAGTATGCTATTTCCTCTTCCAAAATGATATTCTATTCAGAATGGCCATAGCCCCAGGGGAACAAACCAAATATTTAATAGAACTGACTCCTTGGAGAGTTTTTCAAGGTGGTGGCACAATTTATTTTGCATTTTCTCCTCAATGGTGCAAAAAGTTTGTCTGTTCCTAAAATTCATTCATCTCACCTTCCTTCCCTCTTTTGATTATGACTGAAGGTATGATTCTGAAACTGCTTCTGTTTTTCAGTATCCTTACCTCTGTAAGCAGTCATAATGGTGTCTGTAAATTATGTTGTAGGAGTGAAATGCTTTTCAAGATGTCACTCTAAAGCTCCTTGTACCTAATCCAGTTTTAATGGATTGCTGCTGGTTGAATGGAATGATATGACTGCTTTTACCAGTAGAAACTGCATTTTTTCTTCTTCTGTCCCACAGCAGTGTCTGGTAAAATTCAGCATGTTGAATTATATTATTTAAAATTTGGATCAGTATTTAATGCCATATGTTTTACTCAATTTATGCTGTCATTTATAGCGCCAGGTGCTCTGAAAAAAAAATGAGCTTAACACATGTAGCCTTGAGCCAATTCAGATTTGCCCCTGACCTGTGTATGGGTAAATCTTATCCACTTCAAGAGATATTTATAGTTTTGTGAGTGTATGAGAGGATAGGATACAAAGCATATGCATTAATCTAATGTGGAGTCCAGTGCTGATTTAAACCCCCACTGCAAAAAAAAAAAAAAAAAAAGATTGAGGGGCTGAGTAGATAGGCTAGGAAAGCACAGGCTTAGTCCGTGTTCTCCTGGCCCTGTGGCTCACCCTGGTCAGTCTCTGGGATAGTGTGGGGATGGGCAGATGTTCACACACCCGTCCTCATGATGACCCAGAGCCAGTGTATGCTCCTGGGCTCCACGTTACATAGGTGCTCAGATTAATGCACATACCTTGCTGGCCATCACTCACTAAGAAACTTCTCAACCACAGTGTGGGGACAGGCACCCCATTTCTGCATCAGACACAATGACAGGGGGCTTCTAAATAAAAGTGACAGCAAGCAAGGTAAGGAGTGTGTGGTGGAGGGCAGTGTAAACAGTTAGGTTATGTCACAGAGTCTCTAGGAAACTCCATGAAACCGCCCCCCTTACCGGATAAAGATTGTTTTTACCCTGGGATCAGGCTGTATCCTCTGGATCTACGTATGTTCTGGCAGGATCAGGCCTGATCCTGTCCCAGGGTTTTGGCCCACATCATCTGAACTAGACGACATGAAACTGGGGACAAATCCAAGCCTTTTGGCATATGCAAACAACCGGTAACATAATATTCAGTGCCATTTATATTTTAATATTGTTCGTCTGTTTGAATACTGCAGTGGTCCTGTGTTGTGACCATTAAAATTGTTAAGTAATCTTTTTTGTGTTTTTACCTTGCAATAGAATATATTGACACATTGTCTCCAAGTTCCCAGAGGATATTGTCTATAGCCTTGATTTTCATAACAGCATTTCCTACCTGATTATTAGTTGCTCACAAAAGTTCTTAAGGCAAGAAACTTGGCAATGGGCAGTGAAAAAGTTCATGACTTCATGATTTGGGGAAGGATGAACTGAAGAGGGGAATAGAAGGAGAAGAAAAACTTAAATTATGATATATCTATAGGAAAGAATTAAGGATTAAAATTGCTATTTTAAAAAATATATATATACCGTAAATCCCTAAAAGACAATGTGGAACCCCCCCCCCCCCAAGTTTAGCATTTCATCATTTTTAGTGAAACAATAAAAAGATCCACATGTGCTGCAACCACTGGTTCCATGAACTTTCCATCTCAAATATATTGTCTTCTTTTCTCAGTAGTTACTGTTCTATTAAAATGAGGAAAGTAACTAGAACTGACCTTCTCTCTGCCATGTATTGTTTTTAGATTTAGACCATGTCACTTCATATTCACCTCCTCACTAAATTGTCTTAACCTTTCAGATCTTTCCTCATGTGGAAGACTTTCCATGCCATTAGTTATTTTTGTTACCCTTGTCTGAACTTTCTCCAGTTTGCCTCTTCCTCTCAGAAATGGTGTGACCAGAATTCAGCACAGTGCATTAATGTCAAGACTTATTAGTATAGTATTTGTGCTTCTACTTTGTGTAGCAGAACAGTACGGCTTAGTTCTAAACTCATCTTTTTCTGTTTAAAATCAGGAGAAACTCCTCCAATGTCCTTTGAATTAATCTGAGGGTCGTAGGTTCACTATCAACTTACTAACTTTCTTGTGACCCAAAGCCTGTATTGATATTATTGTCACTAGCAGTTAAGGATGTGACAAAATAATTTATGGGAGTGACATATAATCCAATATAATGTGTATGTACATGAAACTGAAGTTGTTTCAATGCACACACCAAAAATACACTAGCTGCTGCAAGTGCAGAAGTGTCCCAGTAAGCCAGCCCAAATTATCCATGTGCCACACCAGCATTCCCAGAATTGGGCACTTTTGGATTTCTCAGGACTACAACCCATTGGGTCTAGCTGGTGTGACTGTGTTCCCACTGGATCCTTTTCAGAAATGAATCTGGACATATGCAGACGCATAGGAACTGTTGGAATCAGTTGGCATGGCTGTATGTCCAAGTCTCTCCAGCTTATTGACTGAGTTGAATTTACCTCTCAGAGATCAACCAACAAAAGAGTAATATCTCTTTGTGTGAAAGAACCTTCATTTGTATTTTCATAATGAGCAAAGAGACATGACCAGACTTAAGCTATGTTGTAGAGTCTGAAGTGCTCCCCTCAATCTGAAAACTGCTTTCATGTGTTATTCCTCAGATCTTGATAAGTGTTATTTAACTAAATGTGTATATTTATTTTATTTTGAAGTACCTGACTATTTCTGAACTGTTCTTTGCTTGGATCTTCAGAAAATTACTGAATTGGAAATTGGAATTGATTTGTTCTTCTGGGGGATAGCTTTTGCACTACTTGGAAGAAAATTGATTGAATTTAAGAGAAACTCCAAGAGGGTGTCTGTCTATCTTTCTCCCTAGTGGCACAAGCTTGAAATCTCATGCTTCTAGTTTTTAAGAGGTATTAAAAATGCAAGTGATGGTGGTGCTGTCTCTAAGAAACATATAGAAATGCACTTTGCAGATTCTCCTATCTTTCAGGAGATATATATTTTAAAAAATGGCTAGTCTTTATTTACATAAGTATTTCACTATGTATTTTTAATATGTTGCAATTCACTATGTATCTCAACATTGGGAGAAAGGCAGGATACAAATAAAATAAAATAAAAATCTGCACAATATATTAAGAAGTATAATTAAATTTCTAAAAGAACAAGCAGCATTTATTTTAAAAAAAAACTAGAAGCTATTTAAAAAGAAGAATAAACTATGTGAGTTGAAAAGCCTGAAAATGTTGAATAGGGATTTTTGCCTAGTACTGAAAGCAATCCGTGTCAGACAAATCTTTCTTGGGAGAACATTCCAAATATTAGGTGACATGACTTGGAAGGGTCATATTATTCTTGTTTTCCTTTACTTACCCAGATATCTATGAGATGCTTTGCAGTACAGTCGACCCTTGGTACCTGCTGGGGTTTGGTTCCAGCCCCTCCGGCCATGGATACCAAAATCCATGGATGCTCAAATGCCACTATATACAATGGTGTAGGTGTCACTTATGAAAGCCAGCATGGTGTAGTGGTTTGAACATTGGACTATGACTCTGTAGGCTAGAGTTCGAGTTCTGGCTCAGCCATGTAAATCTATTGGGTGACCTTGGGAAGTCCCACTCTCTCATCTTCAGAAGATGACAATGGCAAAACCTCTTTGAAGAAAATTGCCAAGAAAACCTCATGATAGGTTTGCCTTAGGGTTTCCATAATTTTGAAATGACTTGAAAGCATACAAGAAGAACAGGTGTCCCTGAAAAAAAGAAGGTTCACTTTTTTGAATAAGTTTTAAAAATATTTTCAAGCCATGGATGGTTGAATCCATAGATGCAGAATCCATAGATATGGATGGTCAACTGTACCAAATATTTGATATGTGCTGCTTGCAATATACCTATGCGCTCTCTCCTCCCCTCCCCTCATCTCTGTCTCTGTCTCTCTCCCTCTTTCTCTTTGGATTCTTCAACTTGAAATCCGCATCTATAGCTTAAGTAACCCAGAACAAATCCACAGACTGTTCAGGAAAGCCCAGAGCCCTCTGTAGAAAATTATGAGGGATCTCCAAGCACTTCAGGGAGGAGTGAGAGAGAGAGAGGTTGTTTTAGTTTTTTTATAAGCTTCTGGAAATGGACTTTTCTTAGTTTCCAATTCCATATTTCCTGAATTTTACATTGTATATCTTTTCAATAGAAAAAAACAACAACACACACCTTGATGTCTGACTCCTAACTGCAGCCTTTTGCTATTAATCATCTGTATTTGCATTAAAGATAATCACTTGCTCCTTTATATCAGCTACAGCAAATATATGAAACTAAAATGTTTTTCCCCTTAAGCCATCTCTTATGGAACACATTTCTGTCTTCTGATTTGGAGGGATGTTATCACATCTCATCTTCATGTTTTCATCCTTTTGACTAAGAAACTGAGACAGTTTGCACCAACTCTGCAGCCCTGGAGGGAGAGAAATTGCAAGTTGGATGATTTTTATATGATACATAAGAGCCCCATTAGTCATATGGTAGCAGATAGTGACAGCTATTGGTTATTGCCTGTGAAGCTAGTGCAACTAGACACCCATCTAAGGTCTCTCCAAAGGATCAATGTGTTGCAACAGCTATTTAGTGTGGAAGGAATGGACACAAACCACTGTAGAACAGAATACCTAATTCTTCAACATGGCTCGTCTATTTCCTGTGGACATTGAAAAATACCAGGGATAAAGCCAAAGGCTGCTGTTTTGATCACAAAGGTTTCAGAGGGAATTTTCAGGCTCATGGGAAAATGTATAAATGTAAAAATGATGAATTGGAACCAGATTATCTTCTCCCCAAATCCAAGGTCAAGCATTAAGTTCATGGGATAGCTTTTGGCTGGTGACTAACAACTTATCTAAAAGGATTACTGTGATAATAAAATTGGATAATATGCCATTTATGTTGCTCCAAGCTCCTTAGAAATGTGGGATCAAATGTAATGTACAGTGCTGTGTATTTAAAAAGAACTTGGTTGATAGAGTACATTCCCTCTTGCCTTAACATTATCCACTACAGTTATACATAAGCTATTTGTGAAGAGACAAATTCTACCAGCAATCTTTTTGCCATATTATACAGATCAGATGCATGCAACAAATGAAGGGAGGATATGATATATCTCCTAACATGGGAAGAAGAAAAATTTCTGGAAGAGTGAAGATTATAGTGCCCAACAACTAGTCTGAAGTCATTTTCTAAATGTTGCATTTAGAGTTCCTGCATGGCAGGGGGTTGGACTGGATGGCCCTTGTGGTCTCTTCCACCTCTGTGATTCTATGAAAACCATTCAAAAAATAACCACGTTGGCATCTATCAATATACAGGTATAACATGAATTCAGTATCAAAGGTTGGAGCATAATATTTGGGAGGAATTTGTCTTTTCTGGATTGAACCAAATTTAGTTGGGAAAAAACCTGCAAGTTGTAAAAGAGTACCTATGTAAAAATCAAATTTGGAATACTTTTTCATCAGTGCAAAATGGTCCAATAAAAAAAACAACAACTCCACAATACTATGTGTGCCTTCTGTTCACTGGCACCAAGTTGCAATAACTTTTGAAACAAGGAAACAGTATTTGTATAATGAGGTTTGAGGTTCAGCAGCTCTTCAGCAAGGGCTTGGCAGGGAACCTAATCAACTGTCTGTAGGAGACAGGTGCATCCTATTTGATACAAAACTCTTAAGACCATCCTGGCAAATTGAAGTGAATTGTTTTGGCTTTTAAAAGCTGCTTTCAGAAAACATGCCCACCCAAAATACTAAACTTTAGCAGTGTAAAGTTTGCAAACTCCTCCAGATAAAACAGTAGTCTTTTATCCTGAGGTGTTGCAAAGAGATAAGAATACTGTGATCATTTTAGTAGGTAATAGAGTTTATCTTTATAAATTCATTTATCAAGTCTCTACACCAGGGGTCGGCAAGTTCCCCTTACCTGGGGCTGGTCTGGGGATCCCTTGGTCTTCCATGGGGCAATGGTGTGTGTGTGGGGAAATGGCGGCACGTGTGCTCATGCGTGCGGACATGCACAGTACACCGGAAGTACTGCGCATGCATACGCGCGCTTGCTTGCGCATGCACAGTACTTCCGGAGTACTGCACATGCGTGAGCGAATCACAGCCACCATTTTGGAAAACAAAATGGTGGCTGCGACTCGTTCATGAATTCACAGTACTCGGCGCATGCGCAAACAAGTCGTGGCCGCCATTTTTTCCAAAATGGCAGCCGTGACATGCCCGGCGGTGGGGGTCAGCGGGGGGCGGCAGGGCAGGGGTTGGCAGGGGGCGGTCCAAAGGCCTCGGGGGACAGACCCAGCCCGCGGGCCGTAGGTTGCCGACCCCTGCTCTACATGCTCAGACCTTTCCCTTCTTCATTTCTCTGGGTATTAAATTTAGTTGTAGTACTGGTAATATTGCTTTCTTCCATGCATCATTTTCTTATGATATGAAAAGCTCTTTATTCAGTCAAAAAATAAAATAAAAAATTGTTGGTTTGTTTTTGTTTTGGTAACATAGTCAAAATGTAATCACCAAATAACTTTAACATGAATGATGTGGGCTAATATCTAAGGAATAGTGAAGGCATGTGGTGACGATAGGACAAAAGCTTATTTTTCTTTCTATCTTTAAGAAAACCTGGCCTTGTTGAAGTCCAGGACTTATGTTAAAAACCTTGAAGAAGTCAGTTGCAAGACATTTTTATTTTAAATTTTAACTATATTTCCCTCCAGAAACAAAGGTAAGGAGTGCCTTCTCTTATTTCCACTGGCATGTGACCCTTTGAGTAGAGAAATATATCAAGGTTTTAGTGGTTTGACCTTAAGAATCCATGGGGCTATGCAGACAGGTGGCTCTGGGCTGCCCAAGCTAGCCATGGATCGGGGCCGTGGCAACTGCATGCCGCAGCCCTTTTAGGGGTGGCAAAAGGCCACCTGAAGAGCTGGCACGCAGCTCTTCAACCCTTTTTCCGGTGCAGCATGTTAAAACGCTGCGCCAGAAGGGCGTCTTGATGCCGCACATAATGGTGCATGGTGTCAAGATGGCGTCGACGTGGGGTTGGGGCAGCTGGGGTGTGGCTGCCCCACCCAATCTCTGCCTCCATACCTGCCTTTTGGGCCAATCTGCAGACGCCCTAAGTTAGGTCCAGACCAATAGAGTAGATGTTGACACACTTGCTACTTCCTAGTCTTTAGTGATAAGAAGGACAAATAGTTTGGAGGTATAGTTCTCCTCTCCTCTTTTTCTTTGCTATTGAAAGGGTAAGAACTGGGGATTCATTATTTCTGTGTATGACATAAGTACTTCCAAATTTGCATTTTGGTTATGTTGTAGAAAGAGAAATGGAGAAAACAAATCTATTCCAAAGTCCATTGAATTGAATCTAGGATTGCAACCTTAATATAATATATAATAAAGGGGACACTGTAACTTGGCCTGGATATTAAGGAGTCCCTCAAGGTGTATACTTAAGTTATTTTATTTTTAAAAGGAGAAATTTCAATTATTTGAAATATGTCTGTATCCATAAGTATCAAACTGAATATCACTGATTCAGTAGGCAACTAAGAAACAGACACTAGATACTCCAGGAGGATGAGAAGCGGATCCTCAGTAGCAGAATTAAAAAATAAAATAAAATAAAATAAAATAAAATAAAATAAAGTTTACTAAACATGTAAAACCAAAGATATTTCAAACATATCAAAAAACATGCAACATACAACAAACAGATAATAGATTCAAACTTGTCATACCATTTATATCAACTTTACATTCATACTTCCCATCCAATACCTTCCCACTCTTTCCTTTCCTTCCCTTCCCTTTCCTTCTCCTCCTCCCTTTCCCTTCAATTTTCTCTATAACCTTCTCCCTACTTCTCACTTTCATTCCTATCCCTCCCTTCTCCTTCATACTTCCTCTCGCCACATCCTTCTTGTTCTCCTTTCCCTTCCATCCTTCAATCCACTTCAATATTTCCCAGTTCTCCCTGTATTCTCTACCTTTACCCTTACACTCACCTTCTACACTTTCTCTTACCTTTATCAACATGCTATAATCCCTCTAGATATCTATCCTTCCTCCTCTTATCTATCCTCCCTCCTCTCTTTTTCTCCTTTCATACTTATCTTCATACCTTCTCATTCACACTTCTCCTATCATACTCCTTCCTATCTGCTGGGGTATTCTATTTCTTCTCTTCTAGGTTACCTTTCCTATGTCCTTTTAATACCCCCATACCGCCCTTGGACAACATCTATTGTATTACCAAGAAGGCTACATCTTCCTCCTTTCATATCTCTTTATAGATCTCTATCCTATATTATATTTAATCTCAATGGATAGATCTCTATCTATAGGATAGATCTCTATCCTATATATATCTCAATGGATAGATCTCTATCCTATATTATATTTAATCTCTATCCTATATTATATTTATTCCAACTCCTCTCCTCTATTTTCTAACAAGCTAATAGTATAACACGCCTCATACTTAATCTTGCTGTTCTAATCTATTAATATCCCTTGTTATCTTTATCCTTAATCCAATTCCTCTCCTCTATTTTCTAACAAACTAATAGTATAACACGCCAAAGGAGAGATTTTTTTTAAACTAAAATTAAGTATTGCTATCCTTCCCCATTAATTTTCCAGAAATTTTATTACCTTTTCCCATTTTATATTAAATTGCTTCTATGAATTATCAATCCTTAAAGATGTTAACCTAGCAATTTCTATTATTTTGTATAGTTTTAATAACCATTCCTCATTTGTGCTGATTTCTTCCATTTTCCATTTTTGGGCATAAGTTATTCTTGCTGTGGTTATCATAAAAAATAATATCTTCCCAAATATCTTTTCCAAACTGTCTTCCATCATCCCTAACTGGAACAACTCTGGGTTTAGTTGTATTTTCATCTCCAATATAATACTAATTATCTCTTTAACTCCTTTCCAATATTTCCTAGCTTTGGGACAGGTCCACCAATAATGAAAGAAGGTTTCTTGTTCTTCTCTGCACTTCCAACATTTGTTATCTTTCAACCTATAAATTCTTGGTAATTTGTCTGGAGATAAATACCACTGGAAGAACATCTTATAGTTATTCTCTCTTAACTTTTGTGAAGTAGTATATCTGAACCCTTTCACCCAGGTTCATTCCCATTGCTCCAGATGTAGGGGGTGCCCTATGCTCCTTGCCCATTTGATCATTGGGACTTTAACAATTTCATACTTCATTTCTATTTTTAATAGTGATTTGTACAGTAATCCTATAATTTTATGTTTATCTCCCAAAATTAACTCCCCCAGCTCTGTTACTTCTTCTTCTTCTTCCTCAAATCCTTTATTTCTTCCATCCATCCTATACCTCTCGCGAAGCTGTCTATATGCAAACCAATTACTATGAAATCCCCTCTGTTGTAGTTCTTCTTGAGTCCTCATACTTCTTTCTCCATCCTGTATCTCAATCATATCTTGATATTTATACTGTTTCTCTAACATCTGCATTTCTCTCCTATAAAAAGCCTCTTGAGGTGAAATCAATTTTGGTATTTTCCCAACAATTCTCATTTTATATCTCTTCCAAACTCTGATCAGTGATCTTCTCAAACAGTGATTGTGAAATAGTCTAATTTTTTTATCCTTATTGTAGGCTATGTAGACATGCCAGCAATATCTTAATCTTTCTCCTTCCAATTCCAATAGTCTTATTTTCTTTAAACATCACCAATTATTTTAACCATGTTAAGCATGCTGCCTCAAAATATAATTTCAAATTGGGGAGTCTTAGCCCACCTCTTTCCTGCTCACCTTGTAATATTTTTCAACTTTATTCTGGGTTTCTTCCCAACCCAGATAAACTGCGAAATATCTTTGTGCCATTCCTTAAATATGCTTTCTGAGTAGATAATTGGCAGCATTTGAAATAAAAATATTATTCTCAGAAGCACAGACATCTTAATTACCGGTATTCTTCCCATAATTGATAACTGAATCCTATTCCACCTAATTAAATCATTAATGATATCACTCCATACTTTTTTATAATTATTTTCAAATAATTATGTTCTTTTCTTTGTAATTTTGATTCCTGGGTAGGTGACCTTTTTTTTAATTTTCATTCCCATTTTTAATTGCAACTTTTCCTCTTCTATCTTAGTCATGTTTTTAGTCAAAATACTCAATTTGTTCTTATTTATTCTACACCCTGTTACTATGCAAAATTTATTTAAAACTTGTATTAGACCCTTTGCACTTTCATTTTCATTTGGATTTTCATATATAATTACCAAATCATCAGCAAAAGCTCTTATTTTATACATGTAATTCTTAATCCTTGTCCTTTTTACACTATTATTTCCTTTTATATCTTTAATCAATATTTCAATTATTAAGAGGAATAATAATGGTGATGGGGGCATCCATGTCTTGTGCCTCTTTGAATACTTAGGGCCTTTGCAGACTGCCAGAAATAGTGCACATTAAATTGAGGCACTGCCCTAGCTCAGTGCTAGGGAATCATGGGAACTGTAATTTATTGTGGCACCAGAGCTCTCTGACAGAGAAGGCTCAATGTCTCAGAAAAAAATACAGTTCCCATGATTCCCTAGCACTGAGCCAGGGTAGTGCCTCAATTTAATGTGCACTATTTCTGGCAGTCTGCAAAGGCCCTAAGTCTTATCCCCATTTATTCTTATTTGAGCACTTTGGTCCTTACATATCTCATTCATCAATTTTAAAAAAATTTGGTCCTATATTTATATTTTTCAGTATCTCAACCATCACTTGCCAATTTACTGAATCAAATGCTTTTTCTAAGTCCAAAAAGAATAAACTAATTTTTTCCTCATTATGCTATTAATCGTACTCAATAATGTTTAGAATGTATTTTACATTTTCTCTCATTTGCCTTTGAGGCAGGAATCCCCTTTGATCCTCATCTACTAGATTCTTCAGGTATTTTTTCATTCTATTTGCTAAGATTATCAAAAAGATCTTATAATCAGTGTTTAGGAGAGATAATCTGTAATGTTTTGACATCCAACTCATCCTTATTTTCTTTGGGAATCAATACTATTTTGGCTTCCTTCCATGTATCTGGCAATTTCTCCTCTAATGCAGCATTCAATACTAATTGTAACAGATCACATAATCCCTCCCAAAACATTTTATAATACTTTGGAGAAAGGTCATCAGGTCCTGGTGATTTTCCCTCTTTGCATTGTTTAATGGCCTCTATTATATCTATTTTGTTATAGGTTTATTGAGCTCCTGTTTTTATTATTCCATTATTTTCCAAATCCTTTTACTATCTAAGTATTTCTCCATTACCAAATTATCTACTGATTATTCCTGGTATAATCCAGAGTCAAATTCATATTTCTCCCCCCCCCCATAATTTTGTCTTGTGAAGTATGAATTTCTTTTCCATCTCTTATTTTGGTGATATATCTCTTTTCTCAGTGGGTAAGCCATTCCCCTAGCTTATTTGAATGTTCAAAGTTATTATGTTTTACCATTTTCAATTTCTTTTCAATTTTACTTATTATTTCTACCTCCAATTGTTTCTGCAACAATTTTATCTTTTCAATTTTTTTTTAATTTCCTGAGTTCATTTTCAGATCATCATCTTTTTCTTTCTATATATTAGAAATTTCCATCATCTTCTGTGTTTTCACCTTCTGCCAAATTATATTTTGTTGGGTAAAAAAACCCTCTAAGAACTGCCTTACTGGCATCCCAAACCATTACTAGTTTTAACTCTCTGTGTATATTTTCTTAAAAAAAAAAAAAAAAAGCTTAATTGTCTCTCTTGCTTTGTCTACCACTTTCTCATCCTTCAATACTCCTTATTCCATTTCCAATTAATTGAGGCTCTTTCAATTTCAATAGAATTGTGGACTGATATTATTCTACTTTGAATCTCTATTTCTCTATTTCTTTCAAACTTATAGTTAGTATCCTAGACAAGGCCTTGTGCCTTTCTGAGTAAAAGGTATAAGCCTTTTCTTGATTATACAGATGTCTCCACACCACTATTACTGAAAGATCTTCCATCAGTCTAAAAAAGGATCTAGGAAGTTTGCTTAGTTTTTCTTTAATCTTTTTATTCACTGTCCTATCCATCCTTGGTTCCAGAATTCTGCTCAAATCTCCCATTATTACATTTTAATATTCTGCCTCTATTATTCTATCCTGTACCTCTTTATAAAAAGTGCTTTTATTTTCTTGAGGACTATATAGTCCCACTAATAATATCCCCCCCACACCATTCTATCTCTATACCAATAATATATCCTTTGTTGTCTTTAAATGGCTAGATACAATCTTTTTTTGTACATAATAAACCCCTTTTTTGCTTTTATTAATCAATGTCACAAATTCTTTACCTATTTTTTATTTTTAATCAATCTTATATCCTTTGCCTTTATATGAGATTCCTGTAAACAAACCACATAACAATTTTGCTTCTCTAAATACAAAATAACCTTCTTCCATTTTTGAGAATTTAGGCCTTTCACTTTCCATGATAATAACTTCATCACCCACTTCAATATCCCTAGTCTTCTAGAAATAATTGAGAGAAGGCTAATGATACATATCAAATAGTAAATAGTAGAAACTATATATAGTTTTTTCTAGTGAAAGAAATATATAGATTTTCGCAGTAGCAGTAAATTTTGATGCTCAGTCAAAATGCTCCTGGTTTTGGATGGGACTATGTAGCAAGAATGTAGCTCTTCACATACTCTGTTATTCCACGGGAGAATGAATAATTTCAAAAATATGATGTTTTGCACTTCTGTGAAAAGTCATGAATAACAACACACACAAAAAGTCATCAGTGGTTAGCCATTTTCTGGACAGTGTCTTAATATGTGGTGAACCTTTCCTTCTCTTTTTTCTGACCATGTATTAGGAATAGAAAGAATATTAGAAAATACTTTTAAAGTGGTTAAAAACATGTGGTTTTTTTATAGAGTTGAGAAAGCCTGATGAGAACAGCTATGTGCAAATTTTAACAGAATAAGCCCTGAATTGTGAATAGCCTTAGGAAACTGTGTGATTTTTTATTTTCAATTACTGTGGGGGAACAAAAATGCTACAATTACTCATTGCTACCTTTGGGAAGAAACTCGGGGCTGAGCAGATGGACTGGAAAAGCCAGGCTGATACTGGTATTTATGAAAGCAGGTGGAAGCCCCACGGTCTGAACGGCCCACTCCAAAGGCTGGCCGAACACCTACTTGGCATGAAACCATACCACCCAGGGGTTTTTGTTTGTTTGTTTTTTGGAGGAGGGGGGTTGCTTCCCCACCTTGCATGCACACCATTGTACAAATGCACTGCCTGTGACCACCAATTACCTCCCTTCTCCTGTACAGCTTTCATCCCATTGGAAACTCCATGTGACTGGCCACACAGTCACACATATAGTGCATTGGTGCACCCAGTGACAGACTAGCAAAGCACACTTATAGACCCCCCCATACATGCTCCCTTTTGCCCTTCTCCCCATGCCCCCTGTTGGACTGTGTGGTTTGTGTATGTTGTAATTACATTGATTGCATTATTGGCAACCTGCTATGTTTGTTGTACTTTGACATTTTTGCTTTCCCACATCCCCACACTCACCCCATTCTGTTTATATCAGGGGTAGGCAACCTTTCCCCTTTAAGGGCCGAGGGACTTCAGCTCCCAGAAGCCTCAGCCATGTTGGCCAATAGTCCCATGTTGGCCAATAGCTCCTGGGATTCTGGGAGCTGAAGTCCCTCGGCCCTTAAAGGGGAAAGGTTGCCAACCCTTGGTTTATATGCATGTGTGATGATGTACATTTTCTGAGTTAAGAGTATTGTGGCTTCTTTTTGCTCCAGTTTTTATCCCCAGAGAATGGCTTCATGTTGGTTTCTATCTAATTTGGCATCATATGTCATCTAAACAGTTTGTCTTCAAGTTGGTTTGATTTATTTATTTCATGGGTAGACAACCTTTCCCCTTTAAGGGCTGAGGGACTTCAGCTCCCAGAAGCCTCAGCCATGTTGGCCAATAGTCCCATGTTGGCCAATAGCTCCTGGGATTCTGGGGGCTGAAGTCCCTCAGTCCTTAAAGGGGATATTTGACCAGAGCAGACAACCCTTCTGTGAAAAATTACATCCCTAGCATGTATCTTTGCCTCTGCCTTTCTCTCTCTCTCTCTCTCTGTCTATATACATATATAATGTAAATATGTTCAGTCTGTCTAATATAATATAATATAATATAATATAATATAATATAATATAAATGCTTGCAGAGGGCAGGAGGGTTAAGGGATTTCTAAGCCAAATGGATTTTTAATTTAATTAGTGAGGCACCAGAACTTTCTTGGCAGACCAGGCTGAATACCTCGCCAAACTTCAAGTCCCACGATTTCACAGGATGGAGCCATGGCAGTTAAAGTGATGTCAAAAGGACTGGAACAAATAGTCAAACTGTCATAGAGGAAACAAGGCAAACAGTAGAGGGACC
>CM034703.1:239312424-239322767 GCA_020142125.1 Phrynosoma platyrhinos
TAACTTCACTTGTCCAACGGGCAACATAAACAATAACAAATATACATAGTTAAATCCAATATTCTATTAAAGACAAGCAAAACCCCAATTTATTCTCAGGGAGGGCGAAAAACCCAGGTCACAATAACTCTGGGAAAATTCCCTCCTGGCCCCAATAAGGCGACCAGCCGCAGCCTAAGAATAAATATAAATTACTTATTATTAAAGGGCGGGTGGGTGGGTTGCTTGTCTGCCTGTAAAATGGCTGCCGCCACGAGATGGGATCCTAGAGATCCCACCCATGATTGGCCAAGCAGCGAAGGAAGGGGTGGGACTTCCCCCGCCACCCAGCCAATGACACGTCCGGCCTCATTTTCCGGCCAGCGCAATAAAGAACCCCTCCCCAACGAGTGGGGGGGGGTCTTTCATCCATCCATCCATCACTTTAGGTCCCAGCCAAGGAAACATATAAATAAAGTAAATAAATAAAACTAAAAAAAAGTACACCCTGTCTTTTTCCAGACTAAGAACTGGTCTATATGTAGGTGTGCTATGTGAACTGGTGTGGATTTTCACATCTTGGCATCAGCATTCAGTTGCCTACAGAGTGCATTACTACCTATTTCCATACATATATATTCTGCTGGCAACATGCAGCTGTCAATCAAAGGGGATGACATATTCACATCTGCTTGTGTTGTCACCTATTCCTGCCAGTGTCAGATGACATTGACTTTAAATAAGATTTTGATCTTATTTAAAATGTAGTGTCCATCTTTGCTTTCAGAACAACAACATCAACAACAAAAATGTAAAGCCTTTACTAGTGTTCTCTGTCTCTCTTCTCCCTACTCCCTACTCCTCACTCCTTGAGATCCAGAGGAACCGAGATCCATAGGAACCAAGATCCATAGGAACCGAGGAACTGAGTCAGAGTTTTGATATAATTAGCCCTCTCTTCTTCCAGTCAGTGGGTGAGAGGAAACAATAGCTACCAGGAGGATTCCCCAAAATACCTGCCAATACCTGGGCCTGGGCAGAATGATGGTGGAGGACTGTTATTGCTCCCTGTCCTCTCAGAATGGGGGTGGCGGATTAGGAAAAAATGAACATGTATTTCTCCTTTATTTCAACTCAAGTAAAACAGTGTTTCATGAGGAAAGAAAAATTAACTAGGAGAGAAAGGAGGAGGAGTTGAAGAGTGGAAGAACCATTCATATATTTCTTCCCTACCCTTTAACTTTTTAAAAGACCATTGTCTTTGGAAGTGGGGTAAAGAAATGCCCATCCACCCACCTTTTGCCAAAAGGTACTGTCATTGTGTACTGTAGACTGTCCGTGAGACTCCAGGCAGTTTACAAAAGACAGAATATTACAATTAAAACTCATATACTTAAAATCTTAAATTGACATTAAAACAGTTTTAAACTAACAAGAGAATTAAAAGCATTCAAATATTACTTTAAAACAAAGACTGAAAATAGTCATTTTTAACTGCCATGAAATCAGCTTTGACCTATGGTGACCCTGTTACGTGATGGTGACCCTCTTGTAATGAGAGACCTCATCACCATATATCATCATCAGCCCTGCTCAGGTCTAGCAGAGTCAGGGCCATGCCTTCCGGGACTGAGTGTATCCACCTTTCCCCCTCTTTTCCTGCTGCTGTCTACCACGCCAACATCATTGTCTTTTCTAGAGAATCATTTGGCCAAATTACAACAACATCAGTTCAGTCATCTTGGCTTCTAGGGAGAGTTTAGGCTTGATTTGCTCCAGGACCCATATATTTGTCTTTTTAACAGTTCATGGTATCTGTAGACCTCTTCTTCAGCACTATGTTTCAAATGAGTTAACTTTCTTCCTATCAGTTTTCTTTACTGTCCACCTTTCACAATGATACATAGAAATTTGAAGTACAATGGCATTGGCGATCCTAACTTTAGCAGTCAGTGATAAAACTTTATACTTCATGATCTCATCTAGTGCCTTCATAGTTGCCCTTCCATGTCCTTGTCTTCTGATTTCTTGACTGCAGTCTCCATTCTGATTAATGACTGAGCAAAAGGTATGGAAAATCTTGAACTATTTAGATGTCTTCGTTATCTACTTCAAAGTTATGTAAATCATCTGTAGTCATTATTTTTATTTTCTTAATGTTCACTTGTAAACCAGCCTTTGCACTTGCTTCTTTGACTTTCTTCAATAGTCTTTCCAAGTCTTTGCTATTTTCTGCTAGTACAATTGGCCCTCTGTATCCACTGATTTTTTATCCACTGATTCAACCATCCACAGCTTGAAAATATTCAAAAATAATATAAATTTCAAAAACAAATGTTGCTTTTGCCACTTTATATAAGGGACATCATTTCACTTTGCCATTGTATTTAATGGGACATGAGCAGCCATGGATTTTGGTATCTATGGAGGGGTGTCTTGGAACCAAGACCTAGTGTATATCTAGTGCCCACTGTAGTATAGTAACATCTGCATATCTTAAATCAGCAAGTTGTCCTTTCTCAGTTTTCATGCCTCTGAGTCTAATCCTGCTTTACATATGATATATCCAGCATACAGCAACGAACAGATAGGGTGATAAAATGCAGCCTTGCCTGATCCCCTTGCCAGCTGGAAAGCATTGTTTTCTCCATATTATATCCTTATGGCGGCTTCTTGTCCTGAATACAGATTACACATTAAAATAATCAAATGTTTCAGTATACCCGTTTCTTTAACAGTGATCCATAGCTTTTCATGATTCATACCAGTGGTTCTCAACCTTTGGCACTCTTCTAGTAGGCCTTTCCTGAGTAGATAACCAGCCACCAAAAATAGTTATGCCTGTCCCTGATTCCCACTACAGCTATTTTATTTTAATTTATTTGACATTTATTGTAATGTTTTTGTAGTTTGTTATTTTTAAGTATGTTTTTAAAATTTGACTGTTTAATTATATTTTGGGGGGGTGGGCTATTGGGGGACAGGATTGTTCAATTTATTATGTAAGCTGCCTTGGTTGTATTTTACAGAGAGGCGGGATATAAATTATTATTATTATTATTATTATTATTATTATTATTATTATTATTAGATGATGATGATGATGATGATGATGATGATGATGATGATGATGATTTGGACTTTATATGGATTCCTAACATTTGACCAGGCTGGCTGGGGCTACTGGGTGCTGAAGTCCAAAACAAATGGAGGACCAAAGATTGGGAACCACTGATCAACACAATCAAAGACTTTACTATAATCTGTAATGCACTGGTGAAAAACAGTACAGAACCATAAAAGCCCTCCTCTTGTTAACACCCAATCCCCAATAGCTTGCTGAAATAGAAAGGTCTTCATAAGCCACCAAAACAACAACAACAACAACAACAAAAACAGCAAAGAGTAGTCATCTGGAAGCAGCTAGAGAGGATGCCCTCTCACATGTTCCAATCAAGCATGCCTGTGAAGGTGGTGGGATAGAAAGAAGTGCTTTCTTTAAAAAATCTTAGGACTTGGGCAGGCTCATATGGGGCAGTGCAGTTTTTCAGACACCCTGAACCTGAGTTATATAAGGATTTATAGGTCATAACCAACTGTTTGAATTATACCTAGAAATTTGAATTATACCTAGGCTGGCAGCCAGTGGAACTGTTACAATAGGGAAGTGCTAGGGTCAGTATAACCAGCATCCATTAAAAATCTGGATGCAGCTCTTTGAACCAGTTGCACTTTCTGAACACCACTGAAAGGCACCATTGAAAGTGCATTGCAATGATCCAGTGAGGATGTAACTAAGGTATGTGTCATCATGGCCGCATGAGATGTCCCAAGGATCAGGTGCAGCGGACACACTAGCTTTAAATGTCAAATGCAGTCCTAGCCACCACAGAAACCTGAACAACCAGGTTCAGAACTGAATCAAGTAGTACCTCCAAACTTTGAGCATGTGTTTTCATGGAGGTGTTACCTCATCCCTTCCCATATTCACAATGTAAGAACAATAATATACCTGATTATATGCAATATTTTTGGATTACCTACAGGGTTGCTTCAGAATTGCCAGAGATAATGACTCCAGCATTAAGCAAGCATCTTTAGTGCAATTTCCTCTCTTAAGTCTCTTTCTAACATGAGTCTTCCCAGTTTGCTCTAGAGTGCCCCCAGTATTTTGATGGGGAGCACATAGGAGTTTTTTTTTTTAAGGAAGTGGAAGTATTTGATCTTTCACTGTTGCCAATTACAATGTCTGAAGGACACCACTGGAAACAACCCAATATACATGAATAACAAAGATTGCAGTTATATTGTTTAGCAGAATTAATATGGCAAGTGGCCATTTTGCAGTTCCTCTTCCTGCATACCATCAGCTGCATATGTAGAAATTGAGGAGACAGGACTGTCCTTCAACTTTTTTTCATGATAGGAAAAAGATTCATCTCTTAAAGTTCTATTTTAATGGCAGAGGAAATAGGGCTAGTAAAATGCTACTAGCTAGTCAATAAACTGCTTTAGATGCTTTTATGCATTCAAAGTCAGTGGAGGCTAATGTAACATATACTGACACAGTTTTAATCTGACAGTGAAACACCATGGCAGATATTTTCCTAGAGGCTCTGTGAACATGTTATCAGTTTACTTGAAACAGTGACTTTAGCCTACTATTTTGGTTGTGTACAAGGACTGGCAACAGGCCAGAAGTGCTATCTTAATCATAAGTAAGCTACCACCCAGCTCCTTTTCTAGACTTTATTAGCATTAGTCCATTATTCCAGTTTTAGTATCTTAAATAATGCAATTTTTTATTCTTCCAGTTTATAAGTAATATTTGACATTGGCACCTTAATTTGGATTCAGTGACTTTGTCACTGAACTAATATAATCAGTACATGATTAATTAGAAGACATTAGGTTCCATGATGCTTCTATTATTACAATTATGTATTTGACAGCATGTATTACTGAAGTTGTTTCTTATCTGCCTTGCTTTGGTTCTCATCAAGCATTTTAAAAAAGGGAGAACAATGGTTCAAATGTGACAGAACATAACTCAATTGGAGCAGATGAGACTCAACCTGTATTACAGCATCTCCTTCACACACTCACCCCCCAAAAAAGATGGTGGTGTGGAAGATAGATTTCCTTGCCTGACAGGTTTCAGAAGTGGAATATATTTCTGTTTCCAAATTTGAAATGAAGTAGTGTGGAATATTGCTATTTTATTAACATACTAACTCATAAGTGTCAGGTGTCTTCATGATATGAAGAAGAAATAGAGGATTGGAGAATTAAAAATGCTCTGAAACCTTTTGGATATGCTCACACGTTGCATAAATCACTGGAATCATTCTGGTGGAGAGATGGAGCATATTGTGAGGAAGGGTTATTTAAAGTGACTGAAGTAAATTTAAAGTTACAGGAATAACATATTGTAAGCAAAATTTGATTCTTAAAATGTGTATGAGCTAAAATATCAGTCCAAAGAGTAATACATACATTGTGTTTGGTCTTTGCCTGAAGCTTATTTTTTGCACACACAAATAGTGTGTTACTGGAATCAGGTTGGATCATGCACAAAACAGATGCAAAAAACACAACCCACATTTTTCGTCACCACCACTCCATATAAGTCTTTGCACAGAATCATTTCCCAAAGCACATTGGGCTGTATGAATACCACAAAAAACTCCCTCTAGCAGAAAGAAAAAAAATGAAAATTGTTTTTTGTCATATGCAAGGATGAAAGAATTAAAGTTTTACATTTCACAGCCTCTAAACAACAACATTCAGGAGTCTGTTTAGCTGTAGCATTCTGAAGTGTCTGAATACTTTTGAAAGGCATACCCACAAAGAAAAGTTCAAGCAGACATTAACTATGGCCAAAGTTGACATTTCCAGAAACAGGCTGTGTTGATACAAAGCCTTTGCTCTAGTTCTCTTCTTACCTGCAAAAAGCCTCAATATTCTAGACAAAAAGCCATGTAAAACAATGTTCTGATTCTTTGGCACAAGAAATGGCAAAATGAAGCCAATTCATAGGTCTGGGAGACTGTGAAATAATCTGTGGGAAAAGGGCCCAGCAGCATGAGAAATAACAGTTGTAGCAGTTATAGCTGGCATTTAGACTAAGATGAGGATGAACTAAATGGCAGAAAATCCTACATTTATAAGAATTAGGTATCCATCTCTGTGAATTAACATCCTAAACCTCCAGCATCACACTTCTACAAAGAGAAAAATCCCATAAAAATAATAGGGATGATTTCACATGTTCCTACCATGCCTATATTTGCTTATTGCTAGAGAGTGATGATTATGTTGTATGTTTTAGTTAAAAGCCAAGAGGATTTTTAATAATGGATAACATTATCATTCTTTCACCACAGTTCTGCCAGGCTGTATTCAAGGGGGGAGTCAGGTGTGTTTTTTAGTTGTGCAAGAGGTCCCATGATGCCTATTAACATGCCTTATTATTGTCCATGGTTGCACTATCTAGACAACTGACATATCGAAGAGAACTCAGCACATCATTTTTTTTCCTCTATTGTTACTTTGGAATTAGTCCATGATGCCATTTAAACTTGAAACCATTATCAGGCTTGGACTTTTTTTTTAAATTAAATATCACTATAATGTCTCTCCCCATCACCATCACCACAGGATTAGCACTTCAAAAATATGCTCATTCCTGTTTTTGTGTTCTGTTTTGTTTTTAAATTATGGACATATGGTGTGTTTCAGAAAACAAACTGGCAGCAGGTAGAATCAGTGTCTTGGGAAATTGACATTCTTAGTACTCTTATCAACAAGCCACAATTGCTTGGCAGCGGCTGCTGTCTAGAGATAACATTTATTACTATGGGGAAGATGGTATGGGTCAATGTCTAGGTAAAAAGCCTAAAATAAAGAAGTAGGGAGCCCTAAGAAGTCCTGTTTCTTTGGGAATCCTGTTATCATTGAAACTAATGTAGGAAGAAGTCTGTAGTTTGAAACCGAGATGTTTTCTCTGAGTTGCAGTGCTTGGTTTGATTTCAGCCTTCAGCAAAAGCCCTTCTCCAGAAATTTGTAACACTCGAATGACAAGCATTTTTATTTCAGTGTTGCATGCAAATGAAATGAGGGGAGATAATACTCTATCCTCTGATCCACACTTAACACTTCTCATTGAAATGTGCTAGCAACTACTGAGACAGAGTAATTTAGCAAGATTTCTTTATAACCCTAGTGTGATCCATAATGTTCCTCATGACACCTTTGCATCCCTCTCTGTTCCGTCTCTTGGGATGTAGAAGAGATGTTAGTGCTGCTCTATGGGCAATATGTCCACAGATGTCAGTGCTACTCCATGAGCAATGTGCCCACACTGATTCCCTAAAAAAGAGGTAAGCACAGATCTTAAGGCCTAAGCAGACTGCCAGAAATAGTGCACATTAAATTGAGGCACTGCCCTGGCTCAGTGCTAGGGAATCACATTATTGTATTTTTTTTTTGGTGAGACATTGAGCCTTCTCTGTCAGAGAGCTCTGGTACCACAATAAATTACAGTTCCCATGATTCCCTAGCACTGAGCCAGGGCAGTGCCTCAATTTAATGTGCAATATTTCTGGCAGTCTGCAAAAGCCCTAAGTCATTGTCAGACCAAGTATGTCAGACCAAGTATGTAACAACCTAGTTTGTCTGCTTTATTAACCACAGCATTTGTTCTGCAGTTAATTATGAAGTGTATAGATGGCTGTATGCCTGGGCTCTGTGAAAAAGTCCCATCTCTCATATAATTTGTTGAATGTTTATTAATTCAGTTGTTTTGTCAAGCAAATGTTTGTTTATCAGGGAATTAACTGTTTATTTTATATTTTTTTCACTAAACATCATCATCTCAGCCAGAGAACATCATCACAGCTGTGTAGGGGCACTGGTTTCTCAGTGAACTGTGCAAAAGACTGAGGTATTGCAAAACCCAATGCCAACACAGTAAATTACACTGTGCTCTCAACTCACACTGAGACACAGCTCAGAAATGATTAATGCAATACAAATTTTGTACGGAAGGCCAGAAGGGCAAAGAAAAATTTCCCTTCATTCTCACCAGGACAGAAGCTCCTCTGCTCAGTATGTTCATCCATGCCTTCAAAGAAGTCAGAACAAATGAAGGAAATGGTGTTGATATAGTTCTCTTTAACAAAAGGAGAAAAGGAGGGATTGATAATAAAATTACATGCAAGAAAGCACAAGAAGAAACCATAGCTGAAGTCCTGTCCATAAATCTTCCTGAAGAAATTGTACACATGTGGCCATATTAGCTAGGTTTGCACTCTATCTCCTTTTGATCCTATAGCTTTGGTGGAGTAAGGTTAATGTACATGCCATTGGGTAACACATACCAAAAACAGGCAAAAGAGTGTCCTGAGGATAGGTGGCATAGAAATTAAAAATAGATAAATAAATAAATGCAGATGTTAATTGCCTTTAAAGAGGTAGTTGTGCAACAGCTCCTGAAAAAGTCTTCCCTGAAATCAGAGCCTTATAACAATTACCATCCAGCTACAAATACCACTCCTCTTTGTCCAAGGTGCTTAAGAGGGTGGTTGCTCTGCAACTCTAGATGAAATGAACTATCTGAATCCACTTCAATTTGGATTAGGCTTGATTTGAGGATGAAATCAGCCTTAATTGGTGTTCCTTGGTCTCTAGTGGTATTTGATACCATTGAAAATGGTATCCTCCTGGCCCTGTGAGGATGATGTCAAGGTGCTTGCTTAAAATACTTCTATTCCTACCTCCTGTCAGTAGCACTGGGTAATTGTTTCTCAGTCCCTTGACAACTGTGCTTTGTGAGGTGACACAGGGTACAATGCTGCCCCCAATCTTTCAAGGACTATATTATAGGTGAGCAAAGTGTCAAGAACTATATTATGGATTATCAAAGCAAAGACCATGAGCCCCTATGTGCATTTTGTGGCCTCTAGGACCCCCAGAGGTGAAAAATGGCAAAAATTCTTTTGCAAAAAAACCCCCATATATTTGCCCCAAAATGCCCCTCAAAGCCCTCTGAAATGTGTGAATGGCATTTTGACTACCTTGGGAGACATCCTGACCCCCCCTCCCCATGTCAGCCAAAATCAATCTTTGCAAAAAAATTCAAATATTCTTTTGCTCTAAAATGCATGTAGGGATTGTGGAGTGCATTTTCATCATGTGTTGGGCCCACCCTTGGCCAATTTAGGCCCAAGAGAGACCTTTCCTTGAAACAGGAAATGACTTTTGTTTACTTCCTGTTGTTAAGAAAGGCCTCTCCTGGGCCTAATATGGCCTAAGAAGTCCCATCAGCATGGTGAAGATGCTCACCTTGTCCCCCTAGAGGAAAGGAAAGATAAAATGGGTTATTATAAAAGCAGCTGAAAAAGTATAACATCAATGGTTTAACTGGGGCTATTCCTGCCAAATTAGGACACTTGGAGGACATGCAATCCATCATGGTTCCCATTCATATGGGAGTGCTGATACTTACTCTCTTCTAATTTCAGAAACTCTAACAAGCCAGCTCACAATCATCAGAAGAGGCTCTGAACAGAGGAAATAATAACAATAATAATAATAATAATAATAAATTTATTTATATTTCCCACCTCTCCCCCTGGATCAAGGCAGGATTACATCAATAAAAATGCACAACAATATAGAAAATACAGAATTACAAAATACATAGTACCATCAATAAATTAGCAACATTATACAAATTCAATAAAAAATAACCCAATCATGATCCACACCCAAAAGCCAAGTAATCAAATTAAAAATAATACTTATTTAACTTGAATATCCATTAAGGAGATCATGTGGGTAGGCCCACCAGAAAAGCTCAGTCTTAAGTACCTTCTTAAAGGTATCAAACATAGTAATAAGACAGAGCTCTTCCGGCAGGCTGTTCCACAGCTTAGGGGCTGCAACCGTGATTGGTCTTTGGAAAGTTATATTGAGTCTGGTTTTATGGTGTTCTAGCAAATTCTTCCCAGACGTTCTGAGAGTGCAGGACAGATTATGTGGAGAGAGGCGTTCCTTCAAGTAACTTGGGCCCAGGCCATGTAGGGCTTTAAAGGTAATAACTGCCAGATGTCAGCTCTCTTTTGGAAGATCAACTATCCCCCAGCCTCACCATCTGGAATCTACCCGAGAGGTAGGACCACAGCCACTGATGTTCAGTGACTCCAATACCTAGCTCCCTCAGTCATTCCAGAAGGATACCATGGTCTATGGCAGGAGTAGACAACCTTTTTGAGCCGGGGGCCGGGTTGCTGTTTCTCAGACAATTGTTTACACAAGCACCAAAAATAAATAAATAAATAAATAAATAAATAAATAAATAA
>CM034703.1:239336262-239347677 GCA_020142125.1 Phrynosoma platyrhinos
TATTATTATTATTATTATTATTATTATTATTATTATTAGTGTTGTGATATAAGCACAGATATAGTGAGATACTGGATTCAGTTTCTAATATAAATGTTTATTGCGGCCTAAATGCATTTAGCAGTCCCAACAAGAGAAAACCCAGTGCATGAATAGGAATTTGCAGAGGCAATTGATGCAAAGTTTCACTGATACAGTGGATCTACTTAAAGCTAACAATTGAATATAGCCCTGTATTTTCCTGCTGTGGACAAGTGCCTTGAACCTTCCTTATGTCCAGTTAAGTCTAATTTAATTCCCATGGGTGAGCTTTATTAGAATATGGATGTGCAAACTCCTGCAGATATTACTCAGAGGAGAAGGTTTGAATTGAATTTGGAGATCTGGGAGGGCAAAATCCTGTACAAGGTCAGGGAATCCCATACAGGGGCTACAAAGAGGAATGACAAAGCTGTTAAGCCTTTTTTACATCTCTGCAGCACAGACAACATCCTTTGGCATAGAGGTAAAAATCATATGTAGTTTGTAGGCTATGCAGATGGGTGGCTCTGGGCCACCCCTGCTAGTAGTGCATCAGGGCTGTGGCAAGCTGTGGCCCATATCCTCCCTTTTGCCACCCCTAAAAGAGTGGCAAAAAGCCACTCCTTTTAGTGGCAGCAAAAGACCACCCTAAGAGCCAGCACCGTGGCTCTTCCATGACATTTTGCTGCAGCATGTCTACACACTGTGCTGGGAGGGCGTCTTGATACCGTGTGCCATGCGTACAGGCACATGGCATCAGGACGGCATTGGGCTGGGATTGAGGAGGCCCGTGTGTGGCTGCCCCACCCCAACTCCACTCCCAAGCCAGCCCTTTAGGCCGGTCTGCAACTCCCCTACGTCTGATTAGTTTCATATATTCAGTGATGGTTCTTCACTGAAGGAGGTCAGTTTCATCTTAAGTTTCATCTTTCATATTCAGTTTCATTTTTCATATTTAACAGTGGTTGGATATGTGAGGTCCTATTGGATCCTGAAGTTTACCAGAGTCATCCAGAAACACTGGAGTGATCATTTCAGATGGTGGTTGATACAACTGGTTCACAGCTTTTGGGAGAGGCAGAAATGCTCAACTAGCAGCACCTAGCATGCTGTCAGCCTCCCCTTTTTTAAAAAAAAAAAAAAAAAAAAAGTTATGACACACACACCCAAGACATGGAATAGGATAAGGGAAAAAGGTAAAGATAAAGGTATTCCCCATTGATAAGGTTTTCAAGTGGTGTCTGACCATACGGGGCAGTGCCCATCTCCATTACTAAGCTAAAGAGCCAGAATTGTCAGAGACTACTCTATGATCATGTGGCCAGCATGATTGAACAGAATACTGATTACCTTCTCATCGAAATTATACCTATTTATCTACTTGCATTTGCATGCTTTTGAACTGCTAGATTGGCAGAAGCCAGGACTAGTATGGGAGCTTGTCCCATCATGCAGCACCTGGGCCTCAAACTACCAACCTGCCAATCTTGCAATCAAATGAGTCAGTGTCTTAACCACTTGAGCACATCGAAAATCTATCAGTGCTGCCCTGATAAATGATGGTATTGAGGGGAAAGTAGAAAATGGAAGCACTGGTAAAGTAAAATGTCTTTGCCCCATCAAAAATGGTGAATCAGTTTGGCTTCCCACTAAATAGAAAAAGTAATCCTCTCTTAAGGTCACTATGCTGCAGTCCATATTTCACCACTGTTCTTTTCTGTTTTTCATGTGGCAAGTAGAGAATTTACAATGGCTTCAAAGAAACTAGTGTCAGTTCTGTAAATGGGCATGTTGCAACTCTATAATGTTTTCCCAGAATTCATACATATATTGGGAGGCATAAAATGCAGCAATCTCACTTTGCAGAGGGACAAGATAAGACACAATCACATGTAATTTTCCAGACCTGACATCTGAATTCCTGACCCTTTGTGCAAAGGAGTACTGGGGCTGGGTGTGTTTCAGTGATGAGGAAGGATATATGAACTCAAACATGGATACGCTAGGTAGTGCATGTGGGAAGTGTAGCTTTTTAATACCATGGGATGGCAATGCTGAAATCTATTTGTTCTTCTGTAATGAATTATAATCTTGTGAGCGGGGGGAATGAACATCTTACCTGTACTTCTTTTTCTAGATTACCTATTCCCAAAATCTTAAATTCATATAAAGTAGAATCTTTGTTACTTGTTTCATTTCCCCTCCCCCCCAGAACAAGTGTTGGGAAATGGAAAACTCAAGATGATTGTCACAATATTCATTTCCAGTTCAGAAGCTTATTAGACAAGAAATTGTATCATTTTGAGATAATCCCTATTTTGTTTCTAGTGGGAAACATAATTGCTTCTGATCATAGAAATATTACATTGAGCAGGAAACAAAAATTAGCATACATACAGATTACCCTGCAAGATACAACTAGTCTCTGCAGTTGGCTTCAAATATCTATAAATATGCCTAGAGTTTGAAGAGCTTATGAATATTAAGTGTACATCTGTAAATTTGAAAATTTATCTGCAAAAATCTGTCCAAAACTTTTGATTTTAATTCACCCATTTGAAATGCTTTAGTAAAATGTGAATTTTGATAAAAACTCTTCTTGCTGTGAAAAGACTACTTTGTTGATACTAGTTTTGTAACATGCACATTCTTATCCTTCATTTAACTTCACTATGTTCACAGCATCCTACACTCATGATCAGTATTGTCAATTAAAAAGGCAAGCTAAGGGCTCACTATTAAGATAGTTCTTATAAGAACGGACTGTGTCAATCCAAGAAACAAGATCTTTCTTGAGATATGTCTTGATATAAAGCCTGTGTTGCTTGCTGTCTTACTAATCTGACATTTATATAGCACTGCCACAGCACAACACCTGCTAAGTAGGCAAGCTGGAACAGGTTATAACCAGTGTATACACCATATTTGATGTTTGACTGACAAGTACCTTAGAAGCTCTTACAAGTGGCCCTGAACTACACTCACCCTGTGAAGGAAGACAGTTGGCCATTTGTATAGTAAAAACTGGAAGAAAACTAGTCATGTGTCTTCTGTGATTCAGAAACTACTGGGATATCTAGAAATCAGGCATACAGTTTTGGAAGTATTAGAACGATAGGCCCAACTTTCATCATCACTGCCCTCTTAAGTTATCCAATGTTTCAGTATTTAACATTTTACTTCTATCAGGCTAAAAGCATACATGCATATAGGTAACTTGTATATTAGCATATTTGTATTTTTTATAAATTGTATATTTGTACTTCATTTGTAAAATAGATAAATTTGTATTTTAATTCTATAATATTGATATCTACCATTTTGTTTATATCATTTCTTTCTTGTGCATCTCATAATGACATGTATGGTTCCTCTCCTTGTTGTCCACACAACAAACCTTTGAGGTAGATCAGATTAAGGGGTAATGGTTAGGGTAACAAAATATAGTTTATGTGTGGTGACATAGACCTCCAACATTAGGAGATAATGTGGTTGTTCCAAACTGTGCTATTTCCTGGACTACAGCCTCAAATTTTATGAATTTTACAGAGCAAAGGTGGACAAAAGACAGCCTTTTAGAAATTGTTGGACTGCTACCTCCTCTGTTTATGTTATGGCTAGGGCTGCTAGGATCTAACAACTTCTGAAGGGTTGCACTTGCCCACCCAGCCCTCTATATTCAACCATCCACCATTGAAAATTTTGGAAAGGGTAAAAAATCCAAAACCTAAACCTTGATTTGTATTTTTTAAAATAAAGGACACCATTTTCCTACACCATTTTATATAGTGTGACTTGATAATATATCAAAATTTTGGTGTCCATGTAGGGTTCTTGAACCATATCCCAGCAAATACCAAGGGCTCACTGTGCTACTTTTTTGGACTACGATCTCACAGTCTTTTGTGGAATGAGATACACTTACACCCTCTACATCTGGGTATAGGAGTTTGAGTTCAAAATATTTCTACAGGATCCCCCCTTTACATGAATAGTGTGGAAGTACCCTTGAAAAAGGCTGCAGTCACAGTGATAAGAGAACATATAAAGCACTTGAGGTGATTAATAGAAAAACTGTGTGTGCTTGCTTGCTGCAGTTTTGTAATGAATTCTTTGTTTGCAGCCTGAGCATAACTGAACAGCTAATCAGAATTCCAGTCTTCTCCTGTTATTTAACAGGTGCTACTGCTTCTAAATATCACATTCTCACCTCCAGGCTTTCCAAAATGGTTTTGTTTTTTTGTTTTGACACATTTCAGGATTTTCAGCCCTTCAGCAGGTAGTAAGTATAATGTCTCAAAACCCAGAAAGAGACCTCTGTTTACTGCCTCAAAGTTGAAAATTGCTTCTTAGAGATTCCAAAGCTCTTTTGAGCTGCAGCTATCTGGCTAGGAAGCTTTTGAACAGTGTGAAATAATGTTTTCTTTCACCTGGGTTCCATGTGTCATCACCCATTCCATCCTGGGCTGCACCATGCTGAGGAGAAAGCAAACACTGAACTTTTATCACTGAAGCACAGCATCAGGTGTACAGGCAAGTTCAAGAGCAGATCATTTCCCTCTGTAACACACTTTGTTGTTTGTCTGCCCTCAGTCCACAGAAATGTGCTGTTTTGTGTAAAAAAAGACATTTTACATGCTCTCAGTTAATTTTAAAAGACTAAACATTTGGCTTCAGCCTTTGTTTCCTTAATATTTGGTGCTGGTGCTCATTATTGTTTGAATAACAGAACAATGCAGTATTTAATGGTGTCACTGTAGGTCTGTACATATGTAAGCATAATTGTGGCACAAAATCATAATTACTTGAAGAATGAAGTAACTCTGCCTTTCCCTCCCTGAGTATCATCATTTGTATCTGCCACAGCTTTTTATCATGTGTTCAGATGGCTCAGATGGTATACATACTGTTTACTAGAACAGACAACATCCATAATGGATCACATTTTCTTTTGTGAAGTATCCCAGGTCTCTGGAATGCCTTGCTTAGGAGAGAATGTTACTGGTGTTCTACTGCCCAAGCTTACAGAAGGTTAGGAAGTATAAATATATGTATACTGTTAGCATGGACCATGAATGTGAAGACTATGTGCAAATGTGTAAATTTTCTTATCCTTACAAAAAACATCAGTATCTCAGCTGCCATGAGATCCCCCCCCCCCCCGCATGGGGTATATTTAGTGGATCTCTTTAGGAATTTAACATATATTAATGTATGCAATAGATATTTTTGGAATATAATTAACTTATCTTTAGAATTATGTAATAATCAGTGGTTCTGCATAAGAACCTTAAGCTCTGCAAGCTATTACTCATTAGTATAATGACTCTTGTTTCCTTCAAATTTAAGACTGACTACCTCTGAGTACTGACAGCCAGCAAGGTGTAGTGTTTTAGCGTTGGACAATGACTGGAGATCAGGGTTCAAATCTGAGCTTGGTCATATAAGCCCACCCTATCCTCAACCACCCTACTCAACTCTTGCAAATTCATGGCCGCGGCTTTTGGCTAAATTTATCCATTTGGACTGTGGTCTTACTCTTTTCCTATCACTCTCAGCTTTACCAAGCATTATAGTCTTTTCTAGTGAGTTTTTTCTTATTATTATATGACCAAAATATGCCAACTACAGTTTAATCATCTTTGCTTCTAGGGAGAGTTTGGGCCTGATTTGATCTCGCACCCTTCCATTGGTCTTTGTAAGCAGTCCACAGTATTCTTAGAACTCTTCTCCAGCACCACATCTCAAATGCATTGATTTTCCCCTATCTGCTTTTTCACTGTCCAACTTTCACAGTACATAGAAATGAGAAATACGATGGCATGGACAATTTTAACTTTAATATTTAATGATATATCTTTATACTTTAGGATCTTGACTAGTCTAGACCTAGTCTACTGATTTCTTGACTGCAGCCTCCTCTTTGATTGATGATTGAGCCCAAGTATGGAAAATCTTGAACTATTTTTATCTTCTACTTTAAAATTAGGTAAATCATATTTGGTCATAATTTTTGTTTTCGTGATGTTCAGCTATGATCCTGCCTTTGATTTTTCTGTCTTCATCTTCTTCAATAATATTGCCATATCTCTGATATTTTCTGCTGCTTTTATGGTGTCTTCTGCGTATCTAAGATTGTTGATACTCCTTCCTCCAGTTTTCTTGCCTCCCTCTTCCAAGTCCAATCCTGCTTTTCATATGATGTTCTTGGCATATAAATTAGATAGGTTGATAGAACACAACTTTGCCTGACCCCCTTGCCAATTAAAGACCATTCCATTTCTCTGTATTCTATCTGCTATATGATCTCTAGTGCCTCTTGCTTTCCTGAACCCCAATTGAACATCTGGGAATTCCCACTCTATATATGATAAGAGTCTTCATTGTAGAATTCTTGAGCATCACTTTGCTTGCATGAGAAATTAAAGCAGTGATTCTGTGATTACTACAGTTCCTGGTGTCTCCTTTCTTGGGTATTGGAATATATACTGAGCATTTCCAGTTTGTAAGCATTGTTTTGTTTTCCAGATTTGTTGACATATTTTAGTAACAAGTTATTAGAATAGTTCTATCTTTGTAATTTGAAGCATCTGTATTGATATGGCTTCAGTTCCTGATGATTTATTTCTGTTAAGTGCTCTGAGGGCAGCTCCCACTTCACTTTTTAAAATTTGAAGTTTATCCTCATATGGTTCTTCTGTCAGGACTGGCCAACTCAGTTCACAATAACCACAATAACATCTCGTTGTGATAGAAAACAAAAATATTTTTATTCCATGAACTGAGACAGAAGTCACCTGTTTGGGGTCAGTGTCAGAACTGGGGTTTTTCCCCGAGACCTTAGCATAAGAATATAAGTTATCCACCCTACCCCCCTCCTTGAATCCCTTTGATCCCAATCAAAGCAACCCCATTTCTCCCCATCCTCCATGTTTATCATTCAGTCTCCCTTTAAGAAAGGAGGAGAGCACTCCTCAATACAAACCAGATCCTCATGCAGGAAAAGCAGGGTCATAAAACCATAAAACTTCATCCTGTCGCCATTTGCCTCCCCTCCATTCCCATGTCCATAGCGCCCAAATGATTAATATTCAAAACGTTTTGACATTCCCCATATCCATCCTCCCAATACCTCATCAGATTATCACAATGTTATATTGATACATCATCATGCCATCATATCATAACACATCATGACAGAACCATGCACATGGGTCTGACATCTCACCACTCCAGGATTAATCTTATCACATTCTTTTAACTCCCTTGGCTTGTTCAGGTATTTTTCATGAAACAGCTGGATCAGTTAGGGGGCATCAACATGGTGGGCATACACCCACCTATTTTCAGACACAGGAAAATGTTTCCAACGAACCAAATACTGTAAATTTCCCCTACATAATCTCAAGTTTAAAATCCAAGAAAGTTCAAAGTACTGTTCTCCTTCCACCACCAGTGGTGGGGGTGGTCCTTGGTCCATTTGCCAGTGATCAATGGCCAAAGCTGGCTTTAGCAAGCTAAAATGGAACACTGGGTGCAGATGTATGTAGGATTTAGGCAGATTCAGCTCTGCAGTCACTTCATTGATCAGTCTTTTCACTACGAATGGTCCCACATATTTTGGTCCATTTCTTGGATGGTTGTCAGATCTTCAGATGCTTGGTGGACAAACGGAATTTGCTCCCTGCAGCCAAATCCCATGCCTTGCTCCTTTTGTGATCTGAAAAGCTCTTGTAGTCCCTCTTTGCCCTATACAAAGCAGCTACAATTTGGGGTCAGGCATCTTTAATTTTTGTAATCCATTGGGAATGTAGGACAGGGTCCATTAGCTATGTTGTCAGTGAAGGCAAGATCTTTGGCTCATAGCCATAAGCAATCTCAAATGAGGAATGACCAGTACTCTGGTTAAGAGCCTTATTGAACACTAAGTAAGTCAAACGAATCATCCTGCAAATAATTTCCATGGCATTGTAGGTATTGCTCCAGAGTGGCATTCATTCTCTCTGATTGTCCATCCATCTCTGGGTATTGAGAGGTGCTCATTGCTTGCTCAATCCCTAACTTAAAAAAAATGCTAAAACTACGAAGTGAACTGGCCCCCTCTGTTGCTCACAATCCTCTCAGGCAGCCCATGCAGTTTGTACATATGGCCCATGAACAGATTGGCCAGATTGGTCATGGTTGGTAAGCTTTTGCACCACACAAAATGTGTCTGTTTCAGAAATAGGTCCATTACCACCCATAGGGTGTTTTGCCCCTTGCTATCGGCTAAGTCTGGTATAAAATCCATTGTTATGTGTCTCCAGGGGACACCGAATGTGTGTAGCAGTCGCAGCACCCCTTGAGGTTTGCCTCCTGCTGGCTTGGCATGGACAAAAACTGGGCAGACTTTGACATAAATTTCCACAACCCGCCAGATTCCATTCCACCAATACTGTGTCTGGACCAGATACCAGGTCCTTAGGAATCCCCAGTGTCCAGCTGCCCTCATGTCATGGCACAGCTGCAAAAACTTGAATCTCAGTTCCTCTAGGCCCTTTGTACCACAGATCATTTTTTTAATTCCAGGGTCCCCAAGTGCTCCTGAAGTCACTGGTCTCTCCCCACTGCTTCACAGAAACTTTGAAACAGCAAGTCTGGGGGTGAGTCTTTATCTTCCTCCTCTTTCCAGGCTTGATTCTGGGTGGTTACTGCCAGCCCCAATTGCTCCAGAGTGAACAGAGTCTCTAATTGAGCTTATCTCTTGTTTTCCTGTTGGGTTAATCATGATAAGGCATCCGCCAACACATTTTGCTTTCCTGGAAAAAACTCCAATTGGAACTTATAGTGGTAAAATACTTTGGCCCACTGGCTCAGATTTGGACTTAACTTTCTCAGGGTCTGCAATGCTTCTAAGGGCCTTTGCAGACTGCCAGAAATAGTGTAAATTGAGTCCACTTTAACTGTCCTGACTCAGTGCTAGGGAATCATGGGAACTGTAGTTTATTATGGCACCAGAGCTCTCTGACAAAGAAGGCTCAATGTCTCAGAAAAAATACAATTCCCATGATTTCCTAGTTCTGATCCAGGACAGTTAAAGTGGACTCAATTTGCACTTTTTCTAGCAGTCTGCAAAGGCCCTAAGTTGTGGTGATCTATCCAAACTTCAGAGGGATGAGGCATACACACCAGAAACTGTGGCCAATTCTGCAGGGCCTACTTAATGGCAAAAAGCTTCCCTTTCCCAAATGGGCCAGTCCAATTCTGCCCCTTGGAACTTTTTGGATAGGTGGGCACACAGCATTAACTTTCCATTTGAGTCTCTCTGCATTAACACTGCTCCCAATGCAACATCACTAGTATTGGCCTGTATGACAAAGGGTTGATTGGGATCTGGGTGTTTTATTGCTAAACAGTTGCTTCAACTTTTCAAAGGCTTCCTGACACTCCAGCATCCACTTAACGGCTTGGGGTTTTTTGCTGGGGCTGTCTGGGTTGGTCTCGAGCTTTAACAGATCCATGATGGGCAGAGCTATCTGGGCAAAGTCGGGGATAAACTGTCTGTAGAAGTTCACAAACTCCAAGAAGCTCTGCACCTGCACCTGTTTCCTGGTCTTAGGCCAGCCCCACTCTAGCATTGTTTGGACTTTGGTAGGATCTATTTCAGTATCCCAGGAAGTTCAACTTGTCTCTGTGAAGTTTGCACTTAGATAGTTTGACATATAATTGATTGTCCAAGAGGCGCCTCAACACCTCCCTTATCAGCTTCATATGGGAGTCCAGATTCTGGGAATAAATCAAGACATCATCAAGGTATCATTTACTAGCTGCATAAAGATGCCTGGACTGCCCTATGACCCAAATGGCATCACTAAGGGCTGATGTAGATGGCCAAGAAGGGGCGGCTCTGGGGCACCCTTGGGCAAAATGCTGCTCCTTTAGGAGGCTGCAAAAGACCTCCCTTAGGGCTGCCGCAGTAGCTCCTTTGCACCCTTTTGGTGGAGTGTGTGTACATGCTGTGCCAAGAGGGCACCTGACACTGCACACCATCAGGGCAGTGACATCAGGGCAGTGTTGGGGCAGAGCCAGGGCGGCCAGAATGCGGTTGCCCCACCCCAACTCCATCCCTAGGCCGGCCTAAACTGCCAGTCTGCATTGGCCTTAAGTACACAAATGAATGGAATTGAAATCAAACTAAATTGTCAGTTAACAGTTTCAGCTTCAAGGACAGGAATACTAAGCTTTATACTAAGCTTCAAGAATTCATGAAGAATGGTCTATACTAGAGGCAGAGAAACATATTTTTTTGCTTCCTCCCTCTCTCCCTCCCCATAAATAAAATCAAACCCACCCTCCTGGAAATTCTGCTCTTTGGACACTGACAGGCTTTGTATTTGATTCTCAGTGCAACCATTATTGTAGTATAGTGGTCTGTCCAGTGAACTGGTATATTGTGTTTTTAGTCTATTTATCTTGTTTTTATTTCTTTTTTTTTATTGACTATTCTAGAAAGGTCTTTCACATTCAAACACTGTTCAATCTTACAAACAGTTTAGCTTGGAAATATTATTGCCTTAAGCAGATGACAGCATGCAATTTTATGGCTTATAATGTTTTCACTGTTAGTCTACCCACACAGGTGCTGGAGTAGACACTTTTAATGCATTTTAGTTGTTTTCTACTACTTTTTGAATGTTTTGATATGTATTGCTGGGCATCTATAAAGATACAGTTAAACAGTTGAAGGCCACATTTCACTTAATTTACTCATTTGGAGTTCCGTCTGGTAGCTCAAAGAGATCAACATCACTGAAAATTGTTACTCATTTACTTCTTGAGGGAAGTATTGAATAGTTTTAGTAATTTTCTTCTCTCTGTGAGAAAGTCTTTGAAAACTGCAGTTTTTTGTGATTATTTGCAGTCTGGGACTTACTCTGTGCAAAATTGTACATTACTGTATTGTGCACAAAAATCATTTTCTGTCCAGAAAGCAGCATTTTCTGCACACACACACACACACACACACACACAAATCTCTGTAATAATGTTTCCCACACAGCAAATCCTGCTTTCTGTACAAAACAACCATGTGCAAATTCTGCAAAGTCTCCAGTTATAGCATTGCTATATTCTTTGCAAAACAGATTTTTCCCCCTTGCTGGGTGACATTACAAGTGATTTATGAATGATATTTCTCATTTGGAGAAATATTTTTTTTAATCTTTATTAAGATAATAAAAGGAAAACATATTCATATATACATCCACACACATACAATAACGGGGACATTAACATAGACATTTATATATTATCACATAGAAATACATATAATCTTATACATATAATCAGACTAACAAATATCAACTCTAACATTCAACCAACATCAACTTTAAGTATGACTTCCTGAACTCTCAC
>CM034703.1:239367274-239379657 GCA_020142125.1 Phrynosoma platyrhinos
GGAATGACATATTCTAGAACGTACTTACCCAACCACCAGTGCAAGAAATAGAAACTACTGGTGGAAATGTTTCCCTTGGCTCCCTGTTCAGTCGAGCTTACTCCCTAGTAAGCAAGTTTAGCATTGCAAACTTAATTTCTGTTGACAGTTTATCTGATTACTTTACTGAGTTTTTGGAAGCCTTTGTATTCCAGTTCTCTGCAATGGGGTGAACATATAACCTCATTTGAATAGGGATAGGAAAAGAAATCAATACTTTATAGCCATCTCTCACATCTCTGTTATATAAGACCTAGCTACGGTTAACCCTCCATATCTACAGATTTTTAAAAGTCACAGATTCAACCACCCACGGCTTGAAAATGTTAAAGAAAAATACAAATTCCAAAAAGCAAACCTTGATTTTACCATTTTATATAAGGGACACCATTTTACTATGGCACTGTATTTAATGGGACTTCAGCATCCACAGATTCTGTTATCCCTTGGGGGGGGGGCTGAAACCAAACCCCAGCAGATACCTAGGGCCCAGTGTACTTTGTTATCATTGCCACTCTTACCTTGGAGAAATCCCCATTTAATACAGCAGGAATAGACCTACAGAGGACTATGCATCATAATCTTTCAGTAGTGTGACTAGCCTGTATATCTACTGATGTGTCTAATTAAGCCTTCCATTGTTATTTGAGGGTCATACTCAGGTACAGAGAGGGTGTGAGTTAGATTCATACAAAAAGCTCCCTTTATATATGCCAGTATTTGCCAGACTTAAAATAATATGAAGATTTTAGCTCTGGTAAAATTCTTCCATGTTGCTGCCTGTACTACTTTTTTGAAAGGGTCTTCAGGTCACAAAATGTAGTCTGTATGAAAAGCTTATAAGTTGAAGAGAAGGTATGTCTTCAATAACAACAGGAAACCCAACTAAACCTCTATCTGCTCTCTTACAGAAATATATCACTATGTATCTATAGCTATATGTATGCTTATATTTTTTCTAGGATGCCCTAGAATCCTAGATCATAAAAAGTGGAAGCATTTTTATTTTTTTTTAGATACAGTCATTCAGAAGACTCATCATTTAGGAACGTAAATAATTTGGTACATTACAGAATAAAAGGAGGCTAGGAAACATTGAATGATTGCATGTTATATTGAGGGCAATTACAAGCAATTAAGCTTAAGTTGAGGTCCCTTCCAGTAAAGATTTTGTAAGGGGAAAATTTACTTGTGCAAGTAATTTAGTCACTCAAATAGCACTGATCTCCCACATAAGCAAAATCATGCTCAAAATTCTGCAACATTGACTCCAACCATACATGAAAAGAGAGATCCCAGAGGTCAAAGCAGGGTTCAGGAAAGGGAGATAACTAGGGATAACATTGCAAACATATGATGGCCAATGGAGCATACCAGGGAATTCCACAAGAAAATCAGCATGTGCTGTATAGACTACAGCAGGGGTAGGCAACCTTTCCCCTTTAAGGGCCGAGGGACTTCAGCTCCCAGAAGCCTCACCCATGTTGGCCAATAGTCCCATGTTGGCCAATAGCGCCTGGGATTCTGGGAGCTGAAGTCCCTCAGCCCTTAAAGGGGAAAGGTTGCCTACCCCTGGACTACAGCAAAGACCATGAAAGGCTATGGAATGCCCTTGAAGACATGGGAGTGCCAGCACATCTGACAGTCCTGCTGAGGAATCTGTACTAAGGACAAGAGGCTACTGTCAGAACAGAACATGGAGAAACAGAATGGTTTCCAGTTGGCCAAGGGGTCAGACAAGGCTGCATCCTTTCACCCTATTTGTTCAACTTGTATGCAGAACATGTTATAAGAAATGCAGGATTGGACACAGAAGAAGGAAGAGTGAGAAGAGGAGGAAGAAATATCAACAAGCTAAGATATGCAGATGACACCATAGTACCATAATACTAGCAGAAAATCTCACAGACCTGGCACACCTACTAAGAAAGATTAAAGAAGAAAGTGCAAAGGCCAGCATAATGTTGAACATAAAGAAAACAAAAATAATTACCACCGAGGACCTTCACAAGTTCAACCCAGAAAATAAAGAAATAGAAATAGTGAAAGAATTCCCATACCTGGGATCAAACATTGATAGAAATGGGGACTGCAGTCAGAAAATCAGAAGAAGACTAAGAATGGGGAAAGTGGCTATGAAAGAACTAGAAAATATTCTAAAATGCAAAGATATGCAACTCAGAACAAAAGTTAGATTCATACAACCCATTGTATTCCCTATTCCCATGTATGGATGTGCACAGTCAAGAATGTAGGAGGAAAATCAGTGCATTTGAGATGTGGTGCTGGAGAAGAGGGCTGAAGATCCCATGGACAGCCAAAAGGACAAACAAGTGGGTCTTAGAGCGGACCAAGCCAGAAAGCTCCTTGGAAGCCAAGATGACCAAGCTGAGATTGTTATACTGTGGACACATCATGAGAAGAGAGGACTCTTTAGAAAAGACAATAATGCTGGGAAATGTGGAGGGAAGTAGGAAGAGAGGAAGACTACATGCTGGTTGGATGGACTCTATTAAAGAGGTCACGGGTATGGGGTTGCAGGAATTAAGCAGAACAGTGGAGGATAGAGGGTCTTGGAGATGTCTCATCCATACGGTCAAGATCGACTCAAGGACAGTTAACAACAACAACAAAACTGGCATAAAATTGGAACAGACACCTACTTGTAGCTGATATGTGCTCTGGACCATCCTTCTGGACCACCTGAAGCCCTTGGTGGCACATTACTAAAATGGCTGTTGCCTAGATCATGTTCAGAGATTGGTGCCCATTAGTCAGAGACATGATTGTTTGAACACAACCACTGTGGTTTCTCATTTCCTGGCCTTTGTGCAAAGAATTAGCAGCCCACATTATGCATGAAGGTAAATATTTTACATACTTACATATTTTTATCAAGTATGTTCTGTGTTCATTCCTCTCAAACACAGCCTGTTACTTGCCACATAATCTGCTTAATTTGCCAAATACATTAAAATTCCTGGAGCATAAAGTACACAGGTAAAGACGTGGGATTAATGACATATCAGTGCTATCTGCAGACACAGAAAGAAACACATATTTACAACTAAAACATAAAGCCATTGTTGTATTTTTAAAATATCAGTGATGTTTTAAAATATCAGTGAGTCCCCAAATCTCATAACCTTTTAGCATGGAAAACATCAACAATGGTTATTTTGCCCCATCTGATTTATGCTCCAATCCAGATTAGAGGTACCTTTCCTTCCACCTGCAATTGACTCATGCAACCTCTAGAGATAAGTACTGACCCAACACCTTATTCTTCTTTATTGGCCATGGAAACTACAGCTTGATTGGAGCTCTAGTGCCACAAAAAGGTATACTATTTGCAGGTTAAGTCCCTACTGTTCTTCAGTCTCTTTGCTACATTTCCCCCCATCCTTGATCCCAGCATTGCAATGGCCCACAAATCAAGAGACAAATGGAATGATGGTCCTACCTGCTATCTTTGGCTCTGCTTCTGCCATGGCTTTAGCCACATCCAGGGAAAGGGAGAGATCTGTTGTCACTGTTTACACAGCAGCAGCAGCAGCAGCAGCAGCAGCAGCAGCAGCAGCCAGTTAGTGACTTGGGGCTGGGAGAGGGATGAAGGCCAGTTGCAGAATAGCATTCAGCTTGTAGGATTGAGGTAATATCCCCAAAAGGTCTGGAACTGAATTTTAGAATAATCCACCTGCCTCTGACTCTTAAGGGGGGGGGGGAATAATCCCATTGGACAAGGCCAAACAAAAAAGATAGTTCTTAATTTTAAAAGTTCAAAACTATAAAGATGATGCAGAATGTTGAATTATGAAATGTAATATATTCCCTTTTTGTTTAAAAAAACATCATGCCTTATTTTTAATTCTGTTTTTGTCTTGATACAAGAACATAATAGTGAACAGGTAATTCAAAAAGAACTATGTATAGTTAAAAACACAGTAATAAAAGTGATGCAAAGGAATACTTACCTTTCATTTAAACATTTTGTTTCCATCTTCTGTTTAGGATGATTATTTCAGAAACTGGAATCCAAACAAGCCTTTTGATCAAGGTAAAACAAATATTAGATTCACTCTGTTAAATTGTTTTGTCTTGTGAACTCTAAAGCCACCTTTTATATTTGTACTAATGATAAAGATTTGGTCTATTTTAGAATTTGAGGGCAAAGGGTATGCTTCTCAAATGTGTTAAAGGACAAGGTGTTAAAATATCATTCTCATGTACAGTACATAGAAAAGAGGGGGGAGAAATGTTGGGAGGTTTTCTCCTTTGTGTGTTCTGCATTGTATCTAGATTCCAAATGTAATTTTTCAGAAATATCATATTGTTCCCTAATTTGCACAAGAATTCTATCATAGAATCCATCCTCTTAGTGCAAAAAGGAGTCTACATTTGTTAACCTGTCTTATTATTTCTGTTTCTTTAATTATAAACAAAAACCTTGTCCATTATCTGACAATAGTAATGTTGTACCAACCAGGAAAACATCTACTGCAATATCTTTTGCGGAATTTCTATTTTTATTGCTGTGTTTCCTTTACTCTTTCTTTCTTTCTTTCTTTCTTTTTGTAGGGAATGTGAACAAGTAATGTCTTGGTTTGATTTCTCAGTCTGAAAATCAAAGGTCAATGTTAGCAATGCTGTCACACTCTCAGTGAAGGACTGTCTTGCTAAATGTGATTTTTGTTCCATCATGAGTGCAAAAATCTCCTAGGGCAAAGGGTATGCTTCTCAAATGTGTTAAAGGACAAGGTGTTAAAATATCATTCTCATGTACAGTACATAGAAAAGAGGGGGGAGCAAGCATGCATTGTAGTAGATGTACTGAGATATATAAACAGGAGCCATGATGAAATGTATGACTCAAAAAACAACTAAATGATGGCTTCAGTAAACCCATCAATCAAGAACCATCTACCATGAGGGAGGTTAAATAGAAAAAGAACATGTAGCCTGACATAACTTATACATTTTACCTATTTCATTGTGTATCTCCAATTATGATGTGTGTTGATTCTTTAGACATCCCTTCCTAATCTGTACAATTAAGTTTTGGTAATCTAGAGTTACAGGTAAGCAACCAACACCATAGGAAAGTCATATGACAACTCCTGCTAATTGCTGTGACACTTTCTCAGTTATGAGTGTGTCCTAGAATTTCATTGACAGCATCTGGAATTTCCAATGGACAGTTCTCAAACTTTTTGCTCTTCCCTCCTTTGCTTTAAAAGCATACTTTGTTGTTATTTTTGCCACTGACCAATTCATCTGTTTGACCTAGTGACAGTTATGTATTCTGTAACTATATATCCAAAAATATTTGCTCATAGCCCAATGAATGTAGCCTATCTCTGATGCATGAAAGGATCCAGACACCACATTAGAAGAGATATATATTATCCCACTGATACAGTACTTTCAGGAACTTTGAAGCAATAATCTTGCTAGTTCTCTGCTCTCTCAACCATATAGGATGAAATAGTAGAATGCAGTGTCACCTGGGTGTCAGAAAGTCATATAATCCATTCATATCTTGGTTTGAGGTGGTTAGGAAAGGATAATTGCACTGCCTGCTTTCAATATCCCTTATTTTCTTAGAAATCATGCCTTTCTCCCTGCTGTCCCCTATCGCTTTTGGAGAGGGGGCAGCCACAAAATGAGAGCTCCTGTTATTCAGAATGGTGGAGATTTTTCTTTTCTTTTAAAAAGAATTATACTGAACATATAAGGATGGTTGAGAACATGGCACTTAACAGCTTCCCCTCACTGACTAAAAAGTAAAGAATCCTCAATCTTTCATCTGAAAAGCATAATGCAGATTGTTGACTGACAAGAGACTGCACTGCATCTTCCTATAGGGCAGTAATGATGGTAAATCTCAGTTTTCCATTGATGTGATGGTAAATCTTGACTTCAGTTGAAAACAATTATTCAGTTTTACCTCACTGTTGGAACTCTCAGGATATATTTTATAATCTGAATTAATGGGAAACTGTGCTGGTTTCCTACAAAAGCTGTGCAGCTTACCCGGTAAACTAGTTTTCCAGAATCCATACAGCTTCTTTTGAAAACAATGCAGAGTTCCCTGAAAAATGAACTGTTTTTGACATGGAAAGGAAGGTTGAAAGACTGACGGAACAAATAGATTCCTCTGATAGTCCTCTGACCTGTGGAGCTTCATTCTTTTTTCTGTGTAATAAATACTAAACAACTGTAAAAGTAGTACACATGCTAAGGGTATTTATTAATGCAGTGCAGCCAAAGTTATCCTTTATCTGCCCTGGATGCTTTCTACATGGGGTTTCATGCATTATTGGAGACTTCCCTGTTTCCTAAGCTGCAATGTGATTCAGCCCTCCCTACCCCTAAATAAGAATGGTTCACCTTTCCCCATTCTTTACCTAACATTTAGTTTTTACATCATTACCACAGCTGCAGCATCCATCACCCCTGCTGTCCCAGTTGAGGTTCTGTTATAGTATATCTTTATCTTCCCTGTTTCCCATCCCAAAATGTGATTGAATATACAGATTGGGCATCCCAATCAAACCAATAACCCATCTTTTCCCATTAAATCACACAATATTAATTCAGCCCAAGTTTCTTTTTCAGCTTTTTCCCCCGTTGCTTGTCTTCCATTTCTCCAGATGATCATTATTAAGGTGTGTGTATCTGCAAACTTTCAAAAGTCACTCAAACTCACTCTCTGTCTATTAATGCAGTTTGGCGCCACTTTAAATGCTATAGCTCCAACCTATGGAATCCTGGAATTTGAAATTTTACAGGGTCTGTTGTCTTCTCTGCCAAAGGGTGCTGGTGCCTCACAAAACTATAAATCCCAAGATTCTGTAGGATACAATCATTTCTACAACATAGATGCACCCTATCTCTCTCTCTGGTTTTCCATCACTTTTCCCACCACTCCAAATGGCTACAATGTCAAAATCTGTTATTGTATAGGGATGTAGTGGGCAACTTACTTTTTCATTTTGTGCACTATTCACAAATACATAACAACAAACAATATAGGTGGGTGGCTTTGGTTCCTCCCCCCTGCCCCCAAAAGCTCTGTGTTCTGTGCATAGTCAAAAGACCACAAGGATAGGTGTTTACTGCAAAGCTACAAAGCTGATCAAACTCCTGTGCAGTTCTGGGAAAGTGTGCACTTTATTTGTGTTGGGAACTTTTGATGTGCTATTTTTCTTTCTGCATTAGTTTATCAGGAACTATAAATTCAACCTTAGTTGGGAAATTGTCAAATTTCCATTCTGTCCCTATAGGACAGTAACATTTTTCTTATAGCAGATGCTACATTGCCACTGAAGCTAGCAGTATAATGGAAGAATGCTCTGGTGTTCTGAAAACCACCTAATAAGATGAAAACAGAGCTGTTTGAAACTATGTTTCATTAAGTTTCTGTTATTGGCAAGGAGAACATGTGGGACAATTAACCTTCCCTGAATCTTGCTTCATTAAAATTTAAGCAGATGCTATTGATCATCTCTGCTCTGCATGTTGTCTACAGCAAACAAGCAGTGCTTGCACTGTTGCATATATAAAAGGACAACAGACAGAGTGGTGGTCAGTATGACAAATCATGTGTTTTTTTGTAAATTCCTATATGTAAGAGCTAACCAAAAGTTTAATAAGGAAAAAAAATCCCAGACAGTGTTCATATGCATTGCAGATTCCCATATTCATTGATATGTAATGTGATACATGTCAAATCAGTTATAGATCAGTATTTCTCCTAGTAAGTTCTAAAATTACATTCAAGATGTAGTAATTGCTGCTAAACAGCTGCTTTGCCCTAGGTTGCTGAGCTCCAGATTTATCTCCTGAGTTTTTCTTGATGCTGTCTTTAGATTAGGGTTTAGGCATCAGGTATGCATAATTCATGGTTTGCTGCTACTGAATAGTAATCAATATATCCTTGTTTGGACTAGATGCTCTGTGGCATGGGGACTACTTGAATCTCTGTTTGAACCTTGTTTCCTTGAGTGAGATGATTAAATTATTGTTTTCATTATTTAAATAGCATTTTCCCCCAGTGTTAAATTAGTTTCCTCTGTGGACATATAATCATTTGCATCTGTGATTGTTAATGTATAATTTTATGTTCATGCAGCTTATGCACCCAATTTCTAATCACCTTTTCATTGTGATTTGATGTGTGTGTGCATTATGAGGGGGTGGGATTTTCATTCTTTGCTTAAATGTGACCATTTTATAGAAGGTGATCCATACGCTCTTATTTTGCATTAGCTATTAATTTTTTATTGCCTTAGATATTCCTGGGATGCAAATTTCCTTGTGTTGTCGGTATTCCAATTATGTCCGTTCTGTCTCCTATATTATTAATTGCCTTATTTAAGCTGCTAATCATTCTATTGACATTCTCTTTTGAATGCCAAGTCCCCAGTATAGGACTTCTGCAGGTACTCTGCACATTCCTCTTTCACCCTCCATGTACCACACAGACAGACAGAGAGAGAGGGAAATCAAAGCACAGCTATGGTCTTCTGACATACAATTAGTGACCTGCTTAAAATTATTGATTAAGCTGTTCAGCGATCAGACTTCATAAATTGGCTGGCCATCATCAGATAATTCACTCTGACAGTTAGGTCCTGTTTCCTTAGGACAAAATAAGAAAAAAATGAAGAGATTATTGATACAATGCAGAACAGAATATCTTTCTTATTACTAGAAATTTCATTACAAGCTACACTGTCAAGATTAAAATCACCTCCTTTATTCTCATGGAAATTGTGCAGACTATCCCAAACAAATAAATAGAAAACTACAGATATCCAGTTTTCTTTTAGAGCAAGTCATCAAACCTAGGCTGGTATACTTGCATCAAAACCACAGTGAATGTTTGCACCACAGCAAATTACATCTTTGATTCTGTGCTCTGCATGTGTAGATGTAAACCTACAAAGAAAAAAACCCCAAAAAAACCCAGGTTTCCCACCACCTTTTGGTCTCAATATCCATCCTCTTTGCACTCCCAACAGTATGTTCCAATAAACTAGTGAGACCTACTGTTTACATCAGAGAAAATTTGCATGGATTTTGGGTTGCCAATAGCATAAAAGAGCTATTGAACTTCAATGAAAATGAAGCAGATTGCTTCATCCAAGTTATTCTTATAATGTGTTGCAGGTTTTATCCCAAGTAAGTTGTTGCTGGTGATGTTCATGGTGATGATTGTGATAATGTACATAAGAAGAGGACAGCAGAAATCATTCCACAGACAAACTAGGACGCCATAATTTACTAATGTATCGATCTCTCTAGTTGTACTTTAAATGCTAATTCTGCCAGGGGTCTTTAATATGGTGTTTAACAATCCTTTTGAACTCCCCCACCCCTTAAAACTTCAAAATCTCACAGGGATAATTTTCCAACTTGAAATCTCATTTTTGTGGGGTGGGTTTGTTTGTTTGTTTAAAGGATAATAATACAGAGATAGAAAGATATGGAAATTATATTGGTATTAAATCTTCCTCACCATCAAATTGAAATGGGAATTTACAGGACAGTAATTAAAGTGTTTTGATTACCTTTAGTGTTCTTTTATCTACAAGATTGTGATACTGATTCAATTTTTCTCTTTCAATACTCCAACAGAGGTTCTTCCACTTTAGATGTGAGAACTTGACAGAGAATGAAAGAACAGGTTGAGCAAGAGATGTAAGAGGATGAAAGGATATTTCCCTCCTCTCATTCCCCTGTAGACTAACAATGGCACCCAACAGGGAGAAGAAAACTAAAGGGTTAGGATCTCATATACTACAACACTGTGTGCTCTTTTACTCTTGAAGATAACACATTCAGAATTTAAGATAGGCCTGGTATTGGACAAGAAAGCTAATTTTGATACTTTATCCAAAATAGTTTTGGTATGAGGTAAAGGAAGACCTATTCTGATGTAAATTAGGATTCCATCTGATATTGTAGAATGCAAGAGTAAATGGAAAATTCAGGTTTCTTGTGCTTTCTCTCATGTTTCTTCTATGAAACACAATGTTTTCACATTTCCTCATATAAGAATATTCATTTGCTACTTTGCGTTCATCCCTTTATGGGATAAGGAACATGTAAAATTTGTATTTCACATAAGACAGAGAAATACACTAATTACCCTCTGCATTTCCCACTCCACATGGCCAGATTCATTGTCTGCACCTCACTGTGTACTGAAGTAAAGAAATAGACTTGAACTCCATAATATCAACCCAATTCTTTCAGTTGCCACTTGCCAGGAGGAAAGTGCCTGCTGTGAATGCACCATTTCCGCTTGGGGGTTGGAGTTTCTAGAATAACAGCAAAGCACCAATTAGCAATACCCCTGCCACCTGTCACAATGTGGTTATTTTGTAGAATAACATGGGTGTTGTATACATAAAAGCATGTATTCTGATTCTGTAGTCTGAGTCTTTTTGCATTGTTTGGATTTCTGAGGAGAACCTTGCTTCATGTTGTATGGCATTTCTATTGCTGCTGATTGAGCTACATCCTGCGGTCAGCTGTCAAATATTAAACAACCATAGTTTAAAAAGCCCCATTGAAGAGCACATATTAGTTCTGCTTCTACAGTGATTCTGCTTATTAATGTGAGGATGGTAGCCTTAAAACTGGAATGAAAATGAATGAAAAGATTGTGTGTGTTTTTTTACAAGGGGGCTTGTGTTATGAGTGCCTGTGGGGGGGTGTTGTCAGTTTTGGATTTACAGAGTAAGAAGTTTTTTCAAGGCACTCACCAAGGAACAATAAAGAAAACAAAAACAAGAGGATTAAGCTGTGGAAATGGGTGTGGGGCCATACTTCAGATTAGTTGTGTGTATGTCAGCTTCGGGCCTTTCCAGGCTGCTAGAAATAGTGCAAATTGAGTCCACTTTAAGGGTTAGGGTTAGGGAATCATGGGAACTGTATTTTATTGTGGCACCAGAGCTCTCTGACAGAGAAGGCTCAATGTCTCAGGGGAAAAAGAATTCCCATGATTCCCTAGCACTAACCCTAACCCTTAAAGTGGACTCAATTTGCACTATTTCTGGCAGTCTGCAAAGGCCCTTCATTTCTGCCACAGAGGGGAAAAAAAGACCTTGTCCAAGCCTTCATTGCACAGAAAAGAAGGGTTTTGATGAAGAATATGAAGGAATAGAGAGATATGCTATCAAAAAGATTTGCAAGGAGTCTAAAGGGAGAAAGGGCAGAATCACTGGAGATCTTCACAGCTGAGGAAAGCAGTATCTCAAGGAGCAAAGGTAACAGACAGATATATATTGGCATATGAAGATGTAGAGATAAGGTAAGTAAGGCTGGGAAAGAAAGGAAGGCTGTTTTAAGATAAGATTGAGTAATTTGTTGTACATTTAGAGATAGACAGGATCATATATACGCACAGACACAGACATATATATATGGTCAGCCCTCAGTATCCACAGATTCAAGCATCCACAGCTTGAAAATATTTTTTAAAAATAATATAAATTACTAAAAGCAAACTCTGATTTTGCCATTTTATATAAGGGACACCGTTTTACTATGCCATTGCATTTCATGGGATTTGAGCATCCATGAATTTTGTTATCCATGGGTGTCTAGGAACTTAAACCCAGTAGATGCCAAGGGCCCATTGTATATATACATACACATACATTCATAAAAACGCGCGCACACACACACACACACTGATATAAAAGTAATTAATTTATATTGCAGTTACAGAAAAAATTATATACCATTTTTTTGGTTCCTAACTGTAAAAACACAGTCCTGACAGTATAGAAATTATGTGCTTTCCTCTGTGCTACCAATCAGTCTTACTGGGCAAGGAGGAGCCAGATTAAATGTGCCAAACATCTTAATACAGTGAGGGGGTTTGAGTGTGTCAAGTAGGCTAAGAGTAATGCTGTCAGGAGCTGCACAAGGCATATAATAAAATATGGCTTTTGAGAGGCTGTCAAAGCATTTGGGAGAAGTAAATTATCAGGAAGAGACAGCATGCCAAAGAGCTGTTTCAAGATGTAGAGATGGAGTCCATGCAAATTCTAACATTTATCTGCCAACAAATATAGCCTAGAGACTGGAAATATCTACCCTCAAGAAAGGGGACACCAAGGACGTTAATAACTATGGGAACATTGCATAACAATGCAAAGGACTTACAACAAACACTTGGGCCATTTATAGGACAAGGAATATTGGTTGTCCAAGCTGGCTTTAGAAAAGGAAGAGGCACTAGGGTTCATATTGCTAACTTGGAGCACACCAAAGAATTTTAGAGGAAAATCAATCAGTTCTTCACAGATTATAACAAAGCCCATGTT
>CM034703.1:239410282-239424212 GCA_020142125.1 Phrynosoma platyrhinos
TTCAGTTTCTGGGCCACGTGTGATAATGTCCATTGAGCCTTCTCTGTCGGAGAGCTCTGTGCCATAATAAACTACAGTTCCCATGATTCCCTAGCACTGAGTCAGGGCAGTTAAAGTGGATTCAATTTGCACTATTTCTGGCAGTCTGCAAAGGCCCTGAGTATCTCTCAAAATGTAATCCTTAGAGTAGGGAGATATAACATTTTTAAAAAGCCATAGTATGTGGCACTGATTGAGGGTTTTGTGGATTTGGGCTAAAATACTTCTATATCTAGAGTTGTGTTTCTTGTTTGAAACAGCTGTCTGGCATAATTGGACACACATATTGTATGATTACTTAACTGGATATATAGTATTTTTAAACTACAGTTAGATGGAGCAGGTTGTGTTTGCAAATATTACTGCAGTCAAATCCTCCCTTAAATTGCTTTGTGGAAGAATCATTCTTTGGAGAAGAATTTAAATGAATATCTTCTTTAGTTATTTATCATTTACATTTATATCTCATCTCTTCTTAGAGAATTCAAGATAGCACACATGACAATTCTCCTCACTGTATCTTCACAACAACCCAGTGAGTCACATCAAACTGAAAGGTACTGGGAGCCCCAGTGAGCTTCATGGCTTTGTGGGAACTTGAATAGTCCCCACAATACATTACAGATTTTTTTATTATAATTATTATTATTATTGTAAGCTGCCTTGAGTCCCAGTATTAGGCGTGAACAACAACAGCAATCACCTGAACATTACAAGTCTCAATCCAACATTCAACCATATTTTTATTTTACATCACATGAATGCATTTCAAAAATCAAATTCATAACTAGCAAGTTATCATTTATGGCTGAGGGTTTCAGGTAGATCACTTTTTCCAGCTCTGCCATTGCTACAGCCACCATGAAGATTTATAGCAGTAGTGACAAAGCTTTTAGAGAGTCCCCAAACTAAAAGGTCTTCCAGCACCAGGTAATACTCAGTGCTCCTCCTCCCCATCCTCTGTATGCCGGGGAAAATGGCTTTGTGCACTATCTCTGGCATGTGTGCCACAGATTCACCATCATGGGTTTATAGGAACAAGAACACTGGAGATTTCTATCAAATCCTGGGGCCCTATGTATAATTACAGCATTATGATTCCACTTTAGCTGCTGTTGCTGCATCCTGTGGAATTATGGTGTTTGTAGAGTGGTTAAACACTAGAGCTCTTTGGCTAAGAGTTTCAAATACTCTTTTTATATGGAAAATCCCAGGATTCTGTAAGATGAAACCATGTTAGTCAAAGCTCCTTGAGTTGGCCCTGATATCAGTTTAAATTCATATCAAATTAGCTGGTGAGTATGTAGCAAAGAGTTTGTTTCAATTGCAGTCAAAAGGCTGACAGTCAGTAGGAGGGTTATTTAAGGCTAATGCAGACGGCTTATAAGGGACAGCTCTGTGCTGCCTCTGGGAGTGCTTGATTGGGGCCCGCAGCAACCACACGTTGTGGCCCCACTCCTCTTTTTTGCTGCTCCAAAAAGAGCTAGCAAATGCCGCTCCTTTTTGGGGTGGCAAAAAGCTGCCTTTAGAGCCACTGCTGCAGCTTGCGGCTCTTTTGTGCCCCTTTGACACAGTGTGTGTGCATGCTGCACCAACGGGGCACCCTCATGCTACACGGCATATGGTTGGGCACACAGCATGATAGTGGCATCAGAGTGGAGTCAGGGTGGCTGGCGTGCAATCACCCCACCCCACCTCCACCCCAGGCCAACCCTGGTCTGCATCAACCCTTACTCTCTTTGTCCCAATTTCCCTAGCCCTTTTTCATACCATGATTAAGAGACACATTTTTAAGTGTATTTAAAGTTGCCCATTCTCTATGATTAACTAGGATTCTTAACCAGCTTCACATTTTAGTTTGGAATCTTAATATAGTAAGGAGAATAACATTAATTTTGATTAATACAAAAGGTTAGCATTCGCTCTGAGGAAACCATTCAGAAAAGTCACTGCATTAAGTTTACAGTCTGTTTGTAAATATAATGGTGTATAGGTAGGTCGATACTTCAACAAACAAAGATTAAACTATCCCTAGAGTATTGAACCTACCAGATGCAAGCTTTATTGGGAAATCTGTGTTAGCAAGCGAACATGTGATTGTTACCTTTTCCACACCTTGAAGCTCATGCACTTGCCCACTAAAGCTTTAATAGAAAAATAATTACAAAAAGAAATTATTGAAAAAAGAGGAAGAGTATTTCACATGAGCAAACCAAAATTGGATTTCTCTTCCATACATGTTGATTTTTACTAACTATGTAGATTCTTTAAAAACATGAGAAAGCCACTGCCTTCATCAGCATTTTGCTACCATTTCCAGGCTTTCTGCAAGCAGGGTTTCCTCATTGTTTAAAATAATTTCACCCTCATTGCTTCTATCCAGTTAAATAATCCTTTAATCCTGCTTAATACTAACAGATCTTGTCTTATTTAATGCTTTTTACTAATTGATGCATATACAATGGCACAGTACAGTATCCGCGGTCAGATTGATCAGTTTATCAAACGACAGAGTCATTACCAAATCATTAGTTCTAGTGGCTTCCTTGATTAGAAAAAGAATTCTTATACCTAGGGCCAACCGTGTTCTTTCATAATAAGGGATTTAGAAGATATTTATACAAGCAGAAAATTGAATCAGCATCACCATCAGTGCATTAAATTATAGCATTTTGAAGTGAATATTGTTTTGAAGACATGACAATAGATGTAGATAGAAAATTCTAATCTGTGCTGAGCCCTTTCTCCACCTGGTTGAGGAAAGGGAATATATACTTTTACTATTTTAAATTACACTTTCTTCTAGTTTGAAAACATTAGTTAAGGTGTGCATACCTTTCCTTTAACCTTTTATTATGGACTGAGGGGCACTACTATATTGGCCTGCTCTGGTGCAATGACCCACTAATACCATTGATTTTCCATATCCCTCATTAACCTTTACCCTCATTAATCCTTTTCTTCTCTGTTTAGAAGGCAACCCAGTCTGAAGTCTTGTTGTGCAATCTTTGCTGCACTGATGTGAGCCAAAACATAGCTTTCAATACTGTTTTGAGCACCAGCCTTAGGCCTAGGTTAGAACACATATCCTCCATCGATCCCAATTTGGTAGGGACAGTTGTGATTAATCCTCTGTCATCCCACTTTTTCATTTTTTTTAAAGTCCCTGTTTCTCATCTTCCCTCTTTCTTCCTTTGCTTCAGCTTTTCTCAATTGCTGCCAACTGAAATCAAAGTGCAAAACTATTTTGTGCTTAGTTAAATCAGGAGGAGAGGAGAGTCAGAAACTTGCCCTTCCTAGTAGGATCAGGAAAAAGCAAAGTGATGAAGCTTCTCCTAGTTTGAGTGTTCTTCATCATTAAAAACTTCTGCCATCTTGACCACACTCTTATGTTGCTTGGTTCACAGTGTTCCAGTTTTCATCTGTGAAATGGTAGAGGATATAAAAACATACTGGAAGTATGTTACCGTATTGACATTGCCCAGAATGTATTTCCCTCCCTCAGCCAAGAGTAGCCATAGGAAGATCAGCAGATAACATCTTGAATTTTAGGAAGAAATCTTTCATTTTAAAAAAAGAGGAAGAATAAAGAGAAGCTGTAGTACCTAAACAGGAGCCGGCATAGTGTAGTGGCTTGAATACTGGACTACAACTCTGTAGACTAGGGTTCAAATCTCAGCTCAGCCATAGAAACCCATTGGGTGAACTTGGGCAAGTTCTCTCACAGGGCTGAAACAGGTGGCCTGTATAGCCTCACTTGGGGCAGGCTTGGGGGCATGGTTTTTACACATGCCATGCCCCCAAGCCAGACAGAAGCTGGGCCAATGATTACATGCCAGCCAGCTTCTCTCCCACCTAGCACTTAGATGCCACTTTCCCCAGAGTTAACTTTTGAGGAGGAAAAGCCAGGTCTTTGGGAGAAGGGGTGGCTTTATTTTCTCCTCCAGCCTAAAAGAGGCAACTCTAAGCCATCCCTTTTGGATTGTCTGTATCCCCCCCCCCCTTCATCTTAGTCTCAGTAGAAGACAATGGGAAACTCCCTCTGAACAAATTTTGCCAAGAAAACTCCATGACTGGTCTGCCTTAGGGTTGCCATAATTCAGAAACAACTTGAATAACAAGTATCTAGGCATCTATCAGGAATCATACATGGGTTATGTAGTAATTATAATGACAGCCAATTCGATTTATATTGATATGGGCATCTTTGAAGGCAAATGAGAGCAAAATTTGAATCCCCACTGGACCATAGAAACTTGCTTTGTAACCTTGGGCAAGCCACACTCTCTCACCATCAAAAGGAGGCACGGTAAGCCTCCTTTGAACAACTCATGCCAAGAAAACCACATGAAAGGTTTGCTTTGGGATTATCATAAGTTGGAAACAACTCAAAAGCATACAACAACTCTCTTGGTATTCTTGTCTAACAAACATCCACATGAAGAAATCTGATATTAAAATACTTTAGGATTTGTCATATTAGAGGAGCTGGCAATATAAACAAGGCCTCGTTCTTCATGTATTGAGAAGACAATTTTATCTGGACCAAGTGAGCATTAGCCTTTTGTTATTTGGAGTTGGATATTATGCAGTGCTTTGCCAGACAAAAAAATCTCCCAAAGGAACTAATAAAACAAAGTGAAATAGCTTGAATATTATCACAGAGTTATGCTCTACTAGATACCTAGAAAAGCAATTAAAAGGACGCCATCAATGAGAGGACCCATTGGAATGAAAATGAAACCCGATATTACCATTGTTTACCTTAAGCTTCTCTGAACTGAAATTACTTTTTGTTGCTCTGTATTCAAACACAAAGACAAGAGCAATTTAATCTAATTTATGGTTTTTCAGAGCTTCCCGAAGGGAATGTTCATGTTCCCAATCAGCTTTAAATTTATTCATCCATAATAATGAATAGTACTGTGGTCAAAAATGCATCAATTTTAATATGTTCTTTCATTGTTTCATTTCCAAAGTGAGCCACTTAGAATTTTTTTCTCTAAGGTTTTCTTTTTCTTTCTTTTACTCACCAGCACTTATGACTTCATTGAAAGGCTTGATTTGGGAAATAAAGTGTCATTGGGTTGTGGGTTTTTTGGTTTTTGTTTTGTTTTGTTATGATGCTGTCACTCAGCCCTGCCTTCCTTTATGTTCATTAAATCTAAAAAATCAAATGCTGATGTAAGTAGCAGGCTCAATGGAATTCCCATCAAGTCACACAATTATTTTTCAAAATATGAGAGGTTGTGTAGAGAAAAGGCAGATTGGAACATTGGCAACATCCAATCACAGTGAGTGTGGCAACAGGAAATGGGAGCGAAGCCAAGAAAATGTAGGGTGAGGAGGAGTGTGTGTGAGGTAGATAGGGACCAAATAGGGATCAAGTTTGGGTCTAGAATTAGAGGTTTATTTGATCCTGAGGGGTTTAACAGCTGAGGTGGGTGGGTTATACTGCTGAGAGGGGCAGTCAGAAAGGGGATTTGAGCATCCAGGATAGGGACCAGAAGAGTCCTTGGTTAAAGGTGCCCAGTAAATCCTGAGGGATTGCAATCAGAAAGGCTGGGGAAACTACTATAAACTGTTTGAAGGGTGAATGAATGGAAGAGAGTTCGAGTGTGGAAGGTTAATTGGGTTGACTAGAGAAGTCGCAGGTAACCGGAAGGATTATAAAATACAAAATCAGTGGCATCCCTAGGGTTGGTGTCACCCCGTGCTGGAACTCATAATGTCAACCCCTCCATTGACCTCCTCCCATTTCAAACTATACAGAATCCATGGTAATGTTTTTTTGCACTAATGTGACTCATAAATCCTAATCCCCATATACCACTGAATGTAATGTAAATAGTTGTGACATAAACAATCCGCAAAATTAAAAGTATACCTTCAAATGACAATATCACATGCACAACCTAAATGTATCTACATATATATAGTGAATATTTGGTTAAAATGTGGTTTTTTATTTTTTTATTTTATTAAGGATTTTATCTACAAAATTGGAAAATGCATGTAAAAATAGAAAACAAGAGACAAAAACAATGATGACAAATAACTTAAAGAAAAAATATACATAATACACACTATATGAGACAACCACATCAGAACATACCCACACACTCTCTCCCTTCCCCCCCATCTCATATAATGCTACCACCCATCTTACATCCCAACATACAGCATACATTTAAAAGACTTCCTTTCACTCTAACATCCTGTTGTGTTCTCTGATGCTTCTTTACTTCCCCTTTCATCATTTCCACCTCTTCTATCTTCTTTTTCTGTTCATACTACATTACATAACTTTGAAAAATATGAACACATCTAAAAGTTATCCTTCCTCATTTGTGGAGATTGGGTCCACCATCTCATTCTTTGAGAGGGACAACAGCTATAGCTGAAATGGCCATGCATGCCATTAGTTCCAATGGGGCTCGAATATTAGTGAGCCGCCATTTTCATGTGTGTGTGTTGGGAGTCCAGAACTGATCCCTGCAAATTGGGAGGGGCAACTGTATATTAATTTTGTCACCAGTTTGTTAACCATCCTAAGATTTGTTCTGGCATTTTTGTATATATATTGATGATTCCATTCCTCATATATATATATATGTGTGTGTGTGTGTGTGTAATAAATAAAGTAAAATTTACAAAAGAAATCTGTTTACTCTCTCTGATATTTTATTTTAATTGTTTCTCCCCATTTCAAAATCAAATATAAATACATTATTATTATTATTATTATTATTATTATTATTATTATTATTATTAAATATTTATTTGAGCATTCATATTCAAGACTCCTAGTTAACTTGTAATCTTGATCATTTAATAGACTTTTAAATCCCAAGCTTTATGTCTGGATTTTTTTCTCTTTTTTCCAACATTTAGCATAAACCATTCTGGTTGCTGTAATCATTTGGAATAGTATTCTTCTAATTTTTTTTATTTTGTTCATCTAACATATTTAGTAGAAACATTTCTGGTTTGTTTTAAATCTGTCAGTAATATCTTATTTATTATCTTATGTATTTTATTCCATTATTATTTTGTTTTGCTACATATCCACCATAAATGGTAGAGAGTATCTTAATTCTTTTTGGCACTTCCAACGTGATTTGTTGTATTACTGTATATTTTGTTTATTTTGTCTCGAATCAAATACCACCTAAAAAATAATGTTATAGTAGTTTTCCCTCAAGTCATGACTCCTAGTAAAACTCAATCTTTTTTTCCAAGTTCTTTCCCATTGTCCTAATTCTAAAGTATAACCAATTTTTGTGCCCATTTTAACATGTTTTCTTTTATTAACTCATCTTCTATATATAGCTTTAAGATATATTTGTATATTTTTGATAATAATTTGTTTTATTCCAATAGCAAAATATTTGCTAAATCTGTGTTTTTATCTCCTATTGCATATTTATTGTCCCTTTGAAATCTTTCCTTTAATTGCATATATTTGAACCAATTATTTACTAAGGGGCTATGCAGATGGGTGGCTCTGGGCCACCCTTGCTAGCCGTGAATTGAAGCTGCAGCAACTGTGCACTGTGACCTCGATCCTCCCTGCTCCTTTCAGGGGTGGCAAATACTGCTCCTTTCAGGGGTGGCAAAAGGGCGGCCTGAGAGCCAATGCGCAGCTCTTTAGCACCCCTTCTGGTGCAGCATGAAGGACATCCTGATGCTGCGCGCCATGCATAACGGTGCATGACGTCAGGACGTCATCAGGCTGGAGTTGAGGTGACCGGCCTGTGGCTTCCCCTCCCCATCTCTGCCTCCAGGCTGACCCTTTGGGCTGGTCTGCAGAGGCCCTAACCCTTCTTTTTCCAGTTCTTCTCTTGATCTAAATACATTACCATGTTTAGAAATGATGTTATTATATCTAATCCACAATGTTAATATATCTAATTATATCTATATCTAAAATGTGTTGTTTGTAAAGAAAATTTAAAAAGAATAAAAAATAAATTTTTCATTTTTATTTTTATTTTTAAAAAATCAAATTTTTGAAATTTGAAATTGAGGTCCCTCCTTTCTCCTCCCACTGAGCTTCACCCCACTCCCACTATCTCTTAAAGCATTTTAAAGCGAAGTAGATGGATGCCACAGCTCATTTCTGCTCAAAGGTAGGTGTTTGAGGGGCAGTTATGTCACCCAGGTGTGGTCTGCACCCCCTGCAACCCCCTAGTGATGCCATTGGGTTTAATAAAGGTTCTGAAAACATGTACCAAGTTATAAAGAAACAATTACAAAGACAAGCTAAAGGAACTGTCAAACTGTGTAACAAATAAATATTTAAACACTGTATCAAATCTGAACACCATCCACTGAAAGAGATACTGTATTCAGTCTGACTTATAATTAAATCTGTTACTTTGTTTCAACAAGCAGCTGTCTGGAGTGATTTCAGAAGTACAATAATAATGCTACCAACATTGCTATCAAAGAATAGTTGGTGCCAAGCTTGGGGGAAATTTGAAAACCAGAGGGCTGAGATGAAAAGAGAGTTATAGTGCAGGAGACATACAAGAGAGTCCTGAGTTTGAGTGGCTCAAACATAATTGGTGGCAGCGGTGGGATAAAAAAACTCATCAGAGAAAAATAGTTGGGTGAGTGAGACTCACCATCAAAGGCTGCTTTTCAAGTTTCTGGATGCTTCCTTTTGTCTATTTTCTGACTTTCACTGGGAGTTCTTTCCCCATTTTTTTTCTGTGCTGGCAAGAAGCCCCATGAGTAATTGGGCCATCCTGGAGGCAGGGATGGGGAGGGGCAGCTGCATGCTGGCCGTCTCAACCCCTCCCTGAAGATGTCTTGATGTCGTGCGCCATTACGCATGGTGTGCAGCATCAGGACGTCCTTCCAGTGCAGCCTTTTGATGCTGGAAATTTCAGTTGGTCTACTCTACTTGGGGTTAACATTATATTTAGTCAATAGATATATGTCAGATAGTTTCAGCCTCCTGATTAGACTCAAACATTTCAAAAGAAGGTCGTGGCTGAGTTTTCTTTATTTCTATTTTATCCAGGAACTTTACTTTCATATTATTCATCTCCATGGTAAAGATCTCCATGGTGAAGATCTAAGAAGCAGTTTTGAATTGTTCAGTTTTTTTACAAAAAAAAAAAGTTTGCTGGCTGAAGAGTTTCTATACCTCTTAATTTGTAATTGGAATTGTTCTCTTTATATATTTCATATATCTTTTTGAAGTGTTACTCTAAGATCCCTTTTTTAAAATTGTACATTTTAAAACTCATATCAAACAAATGTAGAAAAGGTTAATAAAGTGTTAGAAGATTGCCCCAGGATGGTCCAGTCAATTTTATTACAATGTTAAGGATTTATGTTGAAAATGGTGTTCATTGTTCTTTTAATGGCTCATTTCACTTGTCTCAGGGGTGAAACAGATGGGCAAAAACAAGTGGTTTCAGGTGCTCTAAAGGCGAAGCCTTTAGATGATGCATGCCTCAAAAGTGGCTGGAAACTGGACTGAAGCCATGCTCCAGGACTAAAAACTGGCACAAAAAGAAGCTGGAATAGTCTGACTCAAGGCAGAAGATGCCCATCTTTGCAGCTGCACATAAATGCCCTGACGTGAGTACAAGGCTAATGCAAGGCTAATGCAAAGCAAAGATATGAGAGTGTGATGCAATTACAACATACAAAAACCAGACAGTCCAACAGGGGGGCATGGGATGAAGGGGTGAAGGGGGTATGTGGGGGGGGGGCTCCATGCTAATATATCACTCACACACTGATGCACTGATGTCCTGAACTAGTGGAAGATTGCATGTGTGAATGTGTGGTGTATCAAAGGGATGGTCATGCAATGGGATGTGAGAGGTACTTGGTCTCAGGTGGTGTGTTAGTGTGGCAGTGCACATGTATAGTGTGGATCCAACAACAAAAATTACCCAACAGTGCAGCTTGACACAGCACCATGCTGATGGCCTGTGTTTATTTGGCCTGCCTTGGGAGTGTGGGCACCAGAGTTTTGACACATTTTTGGAAAAAGCAGGATCAAGCCTCTTTTTCCTGCCCATCTGTTCTGTCCCTCATGTCAGTTTCTGTTGCCACAAGGATTTATTTTGTTGCTGTTGTTGCATGTCTTCAAGTAGCTTCCAAGCTATGCCAACCTTAAAGAGAACCAATCATGGGGTTTTCTTGGCAAGATTTCTTCACAGAGGGTTTCCCTTTGCCTTTCTCTAAGACTGAGAGAATGTGACTAGCCCAAGGTTACCCAGTGGGTTTCCATAGCCAAGCAGGGATTTGAACACTGGTCTCCAGAGTCATAATCCAACACTCAAACCACTGTCTCAAACTATCAGACTGACTCTCTCATACTATTTCCATTTTTTTTTGGTAAAAAACAAAACAAAACTGTTTACTTTTTATAGTTAGAAAAAAAATAAAATATGTTTTTTAAGGTGTTGGGAGAAGTTTAATGCAGTGTTTTGTGACATTTGATTTGACCTCACATTTATCATCAAATGGAAGCTAAAAATAAATTTCTTGACTTAAGTTCCAATGACAATTGTGGATGATATCTCTTTGAGAACATGTACCATAAACAATCTGTACCATGTTTAGTCTGGGATCCTTCTATCTCCCCCTCATTCATTACACTGCAAATTCATAACACAGAATGTATGCATCTTTCTCCCCACTCTCTCTTAGGGTACACCAAATCAGTGTGCTGTTACATAGTGTGGTGTGGTGGAACATAGTGTGGTGGAACAAGCGTAGGGATGTAAATCTTCATTTGTTTCATTTTTGCATGCAAAAATAAATAATTTCAATTTTTTTTCTCTCCTTTCTCTTCTAAATGAAATCATGACTGCTTTTTCCCCAAATTCTTCTATGATTTTTGTAATAGTAACAAATCTCATGGGGCCTGATCATTATCTTGATGGAATCTTTCTCACCAAGGATAAGAAATTTTGTGTTATTTACAACTCTAGGCAAGTGCAGAGGCAGCAGACACTGACCATGTCACTGTTTAACCTACAAGAGACAGAAAATACACAAAGTTCCTCTGAGCATTGTGGGCTTGGAACTACATTTTCTGAAATTAAGGTCATGCATAATAATAAAGAAGAGGTGACATAAAACACACACTTGTCTGTCAGTAGCACCTCCATGAACACAATAAACTCTGTGATTTGCATTTATAGATTCTGCTCTGTTTTGCTCTGGGGGAAGGTGTGAGTATGATTTCAGACATGAAGATGACTTAAGGATTAAAGTCATAGAAACTCCTGGTTTGTCTTGTAGTATAGAAAGGAGCCCTGGTGGTGCAGTGGTTAAATGCTGGTATTGCAGCCATTCACAATCACAAGGTTGTGAGTTCGATCCCAGGGAGAGCTCCAGGGCCCACTCAGCCTTGCATCCTTCCATAGGTCGGTAAAATGAGTACCCAGTAAATTGACTTACATATTGTAAACCACTTAGGGAGTGCATAAGTCCACTGATAAGCGATATAGAAATGCATTTGCTATTACTATATTGCTATTGCTATAAAGGAAATTCTAGTTTTAGTTCAGTGGTGCTGTATGCATGGAAGTGTTGATTTGATTATCCTGAATTATTTAAAATATAAAATCATTAAATTTGAAAACAAGTGCCTATATAATTAAATAAAAAACAGAACTTGATGGTATAGATAGGTAGTGAGATATTTTTCTTCAACCTTTCCTTTCCTAATTAAACACCACAGTAAAATGGGATTGTAGTTTTCCTCACACTGTATTCTTCAGCATTCTTTATTAGCATGCATACTAAGCACTGATATTCATGTGGTGTTAGTTTCAAAGCTTAGACAATAACCTTAAGCAATCAGCTGGTTAGAGTTCTCATTCTTAGGAACACCTCCCCTGTATTTAGTTACTGTTGTAGTTACACTTTTTTAAAAGTAACTTTTGGCTTAATTCAATTCTAAAATAGTTCCTTTAACTAAAACAGGAGATTTTTGCAAGTCAATGAGCTATAGTGTTAACACAACTAAATAGTGAGGTCATACATAACCAGTCTCTGTAAAAGTAACTAAAAAGTTACAGCTACAATAAAAAATGAGTTAATATAGTCCTTGCTACTTTACCAGCATAATATAGTTTAGTGAAGCCTTAGTTATTCTAGGAATGACTTACCAGTAATCTTTATTTGAAATCAGTTACTTCCAAGCTCTGGTGCTTAGCCCTAGAGACAGGAATAGGAAGCCTCTGTGTTTGTATGTGTCAAACACTTTAATTTGGACTGCAACATAATGACATTTTGAAATATGCAATGGCATTTCTGCTTGGTTGCTTCTCATCTTTTTGTTTCCTTGACATGGAAAATAAAAGCTTACTAACTGTGGGAAGAATTAGCATGAAATGTGTCCATCAATCTCCATGAAGAAGAAGCATTATGCTACAGAATTATATCCGCGCTGACGTTAAGGTGGCATAATTGGACAGAAACGTGTGCAATCACTGATAGCCTTGTAATGAGAAGTTCTCTTCAATTCCATATTTGCACTGTCCAAAATTTAATTAATTCTTACCTTGCAATTTTCTGGTATTATTCTTTTATTTGTGTACATTGTGAACTGTTTTATTCCATGATATATTGCAGAGTGGACTAGATTTCCTTTTGAAGAAAAGGGTTTACATATATTACTAAATGACATGCTGTTACAAAATGGCTTTGAGATTCTTTGGAGATACACTGGCAACTGTTTGAGTATGGCAACATTGTTTTTAGTTTTTATATGATAAATCTTGTTGTGCTATACATTGATTTTTAATATATAATACTGACTTCAAAAGGACCTAACTACCCTAAAAACACCTGATGCTGTCTGATCTTGAAAGCTAAGTAGGGTCAGCACTGGTTAGTACTTGAATGGGAGAATGCCAATGGATACCAGTTGTTGTAAGCTATACTATTTCAGATGAAGGAACTGGCAAAACTACCTCTGAAAAAACCATGAAATTCATGGGATGGCCATAAGTGGATAGGTAACTTGAAAATATTTACACACACACAATGATTTCAAACTATAGTAGTCCCATCTAGCAGATTTATTCTAAAATAAGCGAGCCATGGATTCTGGCCAATACAAGATGATTGAAAGTTAGTTTTTAAAGAAGGAATTTAAAATAATTTGAACTATCTGAATTCTATTAAATATGTACGGGGTATGACATGTCTAAATTGTGATCTTCAGGTTGTAGTCCTACACACAACTCTTACACACATGCTACTAAATTCAGATGGACTAACCTTTCAGAAGGCGTACATAGGTCTCCTCTGTATATTGTTCCTTGCTGTTGTACATGGAACATCTTACTTCTAAATCAGGCAAGAAAGGAGCACCCTATGGTTCACAGGGCAGAGGAGAAGAAGGTAGCAGGATCTATGGATATTCTAAACCCTATTGCCTTTCTAGGCCGTATTACAATTAAAGATTTCTAAAAGGGGTATTTTTGCTGAATTAGCTGCTCATTTTTGTAACTTATCTAAGAGAAACTATTTCAGTATGATTTTGAAAGCTTTAAGCAATGTGTGTGTTCATAGGATCATAGGATCATAGAGTTGGAAGAGACCACAAGGGCCATCCAGTCCAACCCCCCTGCCATGCAGGAACTCCCAATCAAAGCATCCCCGACAGATGGCCATCCAGCCTCTGCTTAAAGACCTCCAAGGAGGGAGACTCCACTTCTCTCCAAAGGAGTGTGTTCCACTGATGAACCGCCTTTACTGTCAGGAAGTTCCCCCTAATGTTGAGGTGGAATCTCTTTTCCTGCAGCTTACATCCATTGTTTCAGGTCCTAGTCTTTGGATCAGCAGAAAACAAGACTGTTCCCTCCTCAATATGCCATCCCTTCAAATATTTAAACACGGCTAT
>CM034703.1:239427066-239438843 GCA_020142125.1 Phrynosoma platyrhinos
TTACCAGAGTCAAGGTGCAGCAGAAGGACTTGTGAAAACTGTAACAATGAAGTAGTTCACCCAACCCAGGCACCAGCAGACTAACTGATTGCCTAGAGACAGATGCCCCATTGACAGGATCTTTCCCATCCACTGTTGCTCGGCCCCCATTACTTCTCTATGAGCAGAAAGACTGTTGCATGTGGAGACTGTGCAGCATCCATGAGGAGAAGCAGAATGCTTTAAATCTTTATATGGAATTAAACTTTGCCTGCTGGGTTCCACAAAGACCAAATGGAGACTATGAAAAATTTTGACTGCCAGTGCAACTTTTTGGTTTTCTTGTATATTTGTTGAAAGTAAAGAGGTAGACAGCTGTAGGCATAGCCTAAGCTTGGTGGATAGTAATCCAGTTGCCACAATGGCAACCTCTACTATCCATACCAGATGTGTGGGCATCACCATCTAAAGACAACAATCTCCATCAGGTTGTCATTGTTTTTGAGAAGTATAGATTGAAGCTGACCTTATTAGACATTGCATACACGATTGAAAGTGCCTGGGCTCTTCATCCATTTCAAGATCAAACCTGCAGGCTCATCAAATGCTACTGCTGTTAAAAATTCATGAGAAGTGCCTTTTAAGATTTGTATTGCCAAGAATGTGAACACCCACTACTGTGCAAATAATTTGGAATGAAAGATTCCTTAACTTGAAAATTACCGGTCTTGTTCTCATAAAAGGAGTATATTTTATGTTAACAGATTGCTGGACAAATTGTTAAACTGATGGAAGATTTTTTCCCCTGTAGGCAATGTGGGGTTTATATAACAGTCATAACAGATATGGAATGGAATGAAGCAGAATGTATTGGAGGCATTGCATATAATTTTATATCTTGGGAATGGGAGATAGAGTTTGGAATTATATTTCTGTTCTGAATACCTTGAATTAAATATTTCTTTGTAATCTCCTTGACAAGTAAGAGCCCAATCCAGCAATGAAGACTATTCTTATGATGTTAATTAGTGTACTCCTATAATTGAAAATACTCAAATCTCCTGTCATACTTGCTTCTAGAATCTGCAGTCAAGCTGAGCATCTTCAAATGAATTCATATAAGGGTGATTTAAAATAATCCCATGACTGTATTGTATTTCAGATCAGTTATGTCTTAAAACACATGGGTTAACCAAAGAGCAGAGAGAAAGGCAAGTGGTTTCATACATCATTAACACAGTATGCTGAGTACATGAGAAAGAGAATTTAGGAATAATCTGAATGTAAGGGAAAGGGAGTTGTATAGCTTTAGCTGCTGGCCCCCATTCTAGATAAGCCTGCACACCAAAACATTGTGCTCAGGTAGCTGCATGGCTACCCATCAGCTGTTCCTGCTATTAGGCAGCTACATTCAGTGAATTGCCCTCACATCTCTGCCCATTCTTCCTCAGCCAGTTATCCATGGGCCCGTTCCCACTTACATTTAAACCAGTTTGTGATTTGCCTTCACTCCATGTTGGTGAATTAATTCCAAAAGGTCCGTTGTTCCCACTATGAAAGTGGATTTTTTCATTATTCCCTTGAAATCACTTCTTTTTTGACATGATTGTCATTCCCTCTAGTTTGCACCGCTTCAAAATATATGTCAATCACCTACGTGTCATCGGTGACACAAGCGGCAACACGGTGAGGATGGGGCCAAAGCAGAGTGACTGACTGCTCAAAAGTACACCATTTCCCCTTTGAGCAGCCCAGCTTGGGAAGCAATTTTTAAAAAAGTTGATAGAAGATTTGATCCATTAGTATTGCAACTAATTGACTCACTGAGCTGCCATCAGCCCAATCTCCTGGCATGCTGCCAAGTTGCAAAAACAACAGATCATATACTAGGTTTTTGGGAGATCTGCCATTCCCTCCCCCCTCTCAGTGCTGATATATATATATATATAAAATGCACCCATAGGTCACACAAGCACAAAGGGAGCACTAAGAGGGGGAGGGAATGGCAGATCTCCCAAAACTAAGTTGTGATGGTAAACACCCCTCTGCTATTAGTTCCTCCCCTCCAGTATAATCCGATTCAGATCTGTCATTCCCACTTGTTGAACACGCTTTGGAATCAATTCTTTTTTTAAAAAAAACTGTCAGGAAACAGCAGGGGTTTTGCATTTGCTTCGCTTCATTGCAAATGTAACTGAGCCCAATAGGATCAGAACCAGTTTCAAGTGGGAATGACAATCATATAAAGCAATTATTTAAATCATAGTGGGAAAGAGGCCCAGAAAGAGCTGCAGTGACCTTAGCAGTTTTTATGAGGCTGACCTATGAAGGCTGATTGACCATCTTGCCTAATTGTTTCTGCCCAGTGCATTCCAGAACACACCAAGGGCAAAGACTCCTAGCCAAGCAAGGAGGAAGAGAGGCAGCTGTCCATCTGTTCTGAGATGGAAAACATTGTACAGTCCCTAGTGTTTAAAGAATATAGCACACCTTGCTATAGCTACTACGGGCTTACCATTTGTGGATTTGAGCATCCGCAGACAGCAAGACCCATTGACTTCAATGGCCACACGTGCATGCAGTCTTGGCAGAGCAGCCATGCAGGTTCTACCATTGAATACAATGGGAATTGAGGTGCAACAGTTTTTGCCATGCTTGGGGGGGGGTCTGGAATAGAACACACACACAGTGGATAAGAAGCACCCACTGTAGTACTCAAAAGCCAACTTGTTTTTCTTCTACAGGTTCAGTGGAGGCGATGCCATTTTGTTATTTGATTAGATATGCATTCTGGTATGAGTTGAATGAGACATTTGCTCTTGGATGCATAGTATTGACTATTATCTTTGTTAAATTGCATAATTTTAATCTTAAGTAATACAATACAATAATGTGGGTAAAACCATGCTGTTGTTTTCATAAGGAACTTAATTAAATCTGTTTTTTGTGTTTTCCGCACCAAGAAACTTTTTAAAAAGACTATAGTGACAATAATGTTCAGATTACAGGTGGCGCTTTTAAATAATGTACATTCTTCTGTCCTGTGGATACTGGAAATTATATCCCTAAATTCTATGGGGTTGGGGTCCAGAGAAGTTTGCATATGAGTACAGCCTTAATATATTGACCAAGGGTTTTTAAGTGCATCATTTCATGCATGGAAGTATACAATGATGATACTAAATTATAAATTATATTTTCAAGTTGTCATTTCTTTAAAACTTAAAGTATGCCATGTATAATTACAATGTGTCAAATTCTGATGGAAACCAGTTGCAAATATGATCTTTCAGATCACAACTTAACCAGCCTTACACAAAGATATTTAATAAAAGTGGATATAAAGTTACAGAATTTCAAATTTAATTTTTAAAATTTAATTTTACTAGAAATATTTCTACCAAAGATTTATGCTGCTTTCTGTGGCATCTAATTTCAAAGTATGTAAAGGGATCTTGAAGCAACAACACATTGTCACATAAATTTCATAGGCTTGGTCTATTTCCTCAGGAGCATTGAGGAAGTAGACTAAGGGTCAATGCAGACTGGCCTAAAGGGCAGGCCTGGGGGTGGAGTTGGGTTGGGGTGACTGCACGCTGACTGCCCCGGCACCATCCCAATGCCATTGTCATTCTGTGCACCCAACCGCATGATGTGCAGCATCAGGGCACCCTGTTGGCACAGTGCACACACATGCTGCACCAAAGGGGTATAAAAGAGCTGCTGTGGCGGCTCTAAGAGTGGCTTTTTGCTACCCCAAAAAGGAGCAGTATTTGCCAGCTCTTTTTGGAGTGGCAAAAGGGAGTATTGGGGCCATGCCATGTGGTTGCCATGGCCCCAATCTGGCACTCCCGGGGCGGCACAGAGCTGCCCCTTAGGGGCCATCTGCATTGCCCCTAATCCTATGAAAACATATGCTACAACATCTTTTGTTCAGTTAATTTCAAAGGTGCTTGCTGCAAGGCCCCCTTTGCATACTGATATTGCTGACTCACACAGTTATGTCTCTAGTTTCAAAGTAGTTTGCTTAACTGAACATAACATTAGAGAAGATTGGGCTTTTGCTTTCTTTCTGCATCAGAGAACTGTTTGATGCAGACCCCAAAGACAAGTTGTCAGGTAGTAGAGATGAAATGTTACCCACTCTACATTACATGTTTAAAAGGAATGTACAAAACCCTATGCTATGCACACATACACATGCACAAGTGGATGACCTGACTTCATGTAACCTTCTCTATGAGTATTTTTTTTTTCTGAAGCACAGCAATGACAACTATGCTGTGGATTTTTATTATATCAGATCATTTAAAAGATACAGACAATAGTGACAGCGAGCATAAATTTCAACAAGCTACTTTCTGTGGTAGAGGATATTAATTAGGTACTATCAATCATTCTCTCTGTTTCACTATTCAAAGGTAAATGCCATTCTTTATGTCAATAAGCATACGCTTGATCCACACATGAAATATAGGTATCAGAAGGTTCAGGAAAACCTCACATCTTGCAAAAATATGAAAAGTATTGTGGACAGGAAGGTCATAGTCTTGTCCAATTTGTATGGGTGAATATTGTATGTTAAAGTCTTTATTGTGTATAGTAAGTGTATAATAATTATAAAGATAATAATAATAATTTTAAAAAGAAAAATATTGGGAGAGGGTAAGAGAAAAACTCACTGAAAAAAAAACACACCACACTGTAGTATTTGATTACATGCCACACTTGCAGTATGTATTTCACCTTTTTTTGCTTTCCAATTATAATAAATAACTTTTTTTATTTTGTGTTATAAGGATAGAAGCCAATTGCTGATGCAATCTTAAATAAGGTTAAGATTTGAGGAGCAAGCTACTACCTCTCCTATTATGTTCACTCTTAGGAGTGAATTTTGCTCACCATGCCTTAATGTTAATGAAGGCAATATCTCCCACTATTGCAAGCTGAAAACTCATTTCAGCTTCTTGGCCATACCCTGAGTTGCAGGTAAAGGTAGAAGAAAACAATACATTCCTGGTTGGTTTGGAGAAGGGAATGCATGACTGTACAGTCTGCTTCCAAATTCATAACCACAAAGTCTTTTGTTGTTTTTCAGGGATACCCAACCATGTTGATGTTGATGTTGTTGTTTTTGCTCTCTGTCTTGTTTTATCTTTCACATGTACTGCACTAAATTTTTGTCTGCTGTTATAAAATAGAATACAGTGAAATCTGACTGACTTTTTCAGAATATATTGCAAGATCATTAGAAATGAGTGCATAAATACTTATAGCTATGCCACACAACAATCTACAAATGTGGATTAACTGAATATCAGACTCATAAAAATGAATGGAAATTCTTAAAAGTAATTTCAGTCCTAGTGATTTCAGTGGATCTATTCTAGCTATGAACAACATTGTGTTTAGCTCTCTAACTTGTAGATTCTTACTGAAGCAGGTTTTCAGTACTCCATAGAAAAGGGACAAAAAATAGAGCATGAGGAGGCCAGTGTAAGTATAACTATAAGTACTAGGGCACTGTGACCCAGACAGCTGCCCAAGAGTATCAGATGCTAACACTAGGTATGATAGGTCTTTAAAAAGCCATCCACACAACGTCTCTGCATATTGTTCCTTCCTTCAGCCCCAGGCTTTCCTTTCATGACCCATGGCTTATGTTCCTGCTATTACATTATTCAATGCTTTTTGCTTCAGAGGTGTCCTTCAGTTACATTGAGTGTATGCACTCCCCTCAACTACTTTGGATAGCAGAATTAAGGGTGCAATCAGTTGAACATATATTTAAGTGGAAAGAAGTGGGAAAGCCACCTCTGAGTATTCCTTGCCTAAGAAAACACTATTAAAAGTATGAGTTGCTGTAAATCATCAGGCAACTTGAAGGTGCACACACTGAGTTGGACTTGTGCCAGCCATCTGTACTTAGCATTGTGGTCTACATTGTACATTGGGGTGGTAGCTACCCTTGGTCTGGGGGCTGCATACACCCTCACAAGACCTGGGAGGGCCAGACCACTCCATCTCCAAAAAACATGAAAGCTTTCAGGACCATCTGTAGTCAATGTTGTCAGACTTTCAGGGGCTTCTTGTTTGTTTTAGGCTTAGGAGAAGATATTTTCCTAATCAGGAAATGATTGAAAGTTATTTTTGGTTTGGTGAGAAATGGGTCCCTTTACCTAAAACAGGTCACCTACTCTATTCAGACATAGTAAAATTGCCCCCCGTCACACTGGGTGTGGGAGGGTTTGCCTTTAAAAAAAAAAAGAGGAGGGATTCATTGGGTTCAAGGGGGCTCCATGCAGTCCATACTCCACACTTTGCCCACCTTTGCTCATATAAATAGATACAGTACCTTTATCTGCATGTTTTGAGTGACAGCAACACCGAAGCCTTTAGAAGCATTGTATTTTATACATTATGTCCAGTAAAGGAGATTTTTGTTTGTTTGCTTAGTCAGATTCAATCAAGACTAATGGTGTGTTATCTATTTCAAAAGTAGAGTCTCTTGATACTTGACTAAACAAATTGATATGAAAATAGTTTGCATTTATTGCCTGTGGTTATATTCATCTCCTTACACTGTATGTTTTAGAGTGCTTCTACCTATTTCAGAAAATGTAGAATGGGAGGCATTTCTTTACATTTGAAAGTACCATTTTATATTAAGGAATTATTCACAAATTATGCTTCACAGCTTTCAGTATTTCTGCTTCTGTAAGGTTGTGTGTAGCAAATTATACTTTACACAGTGATGTCTCCCAGTGAGCCATTCTTCTGTTATTGTTAAGTGCATAGTTCACTCAATATGTTGTTGCTTCTCCATTTAACAAGGGTTCAATAGAATGTTAATAAAATTATTTTTGGAACCATGTATGCCAGTGATAAACCCAATAAGCCCATGTTTGCAGAAAGGGTTCTCTACCCACTATGAGCTTGAATTTGTCACCTTTGTTTTTGTTTTGGTTCATATTGGTTTATACAATGTCAGTGTTTCATGAGTTGCTTTATAAAATTGAGAACTCTTTGAGATGAGCTGTTATTAACTGTGTATCAGAAGGATAGTTTAGGAAATGTTATTTTACCACCTATGTGGCAGTAGAGAAGTTAATCCACTAACTCAATGATTCCCGACCTTTGGTCCTCCCATTTGTTTTGAACTTTCATTCCCACAATTCTTTACTGTTGGCCAGGTTGGCTGGGGCTTCTGAAATCTGAAGTCCAAAACAAATGCATAACCAAAGTTTGGGAACCACTGCATTAACTTAATTAATTAATTAATTAATTAAATGCATAGACTTAATGCTATTGGGATGATGTTTGGAAGAATAAAACAGATAAAATGTGCTTTAAGGAAAAGTGACACTCAAGAAAAATTCCCTCCTTTTCCAGTGATAGAATGTACCAAAGAACTTGAGTTCCAAAGAGTTAATCTATGTAAGCCCAAGACCTCAGTTATGGCCTGTGAGGCTTTTTATTTTTCCCTGTCATCTCCTAGCTAATACATATTTCACATGCAGCTTCTAAACATTCATATCAGTTTCAAATCTATTTTTAATACAAGTCTGACAGAGGCTGGTATAGCTTAGTCCCAAGGCCTATAGCTGTATACCGTCCCCATGCCAGTGTTCCACCTGCCCGGAAAAGCCTCTAAAACATAGTGCCACAGTGGCCACTGAATAAAAACAACTTGATAAATATGGGCAGGATGACTGTGTAATGAACAGGTTGAGTCTTGAGGTGGCAGAGTTGGTGGTGCCAAATCCAACTACAGTTAGGGGATGCATTTTTAATGTTCCTGAAAATTAAAAGAGGGAAACAAGTTTGAAATACAACATTTAAAGCATATACTGGGTTATTATGACATATCTTTTAATCTCTCATATTTGAGAATAATTCTAATTTTAGATAGCTATTATATCAGAATAAGCAAAGTTGTGAAGATACAACTGTTCTAAAGAAAGTGCTACTATTTTCTCTCCTTTCTAAAAACTGTAAACTCCAATCCATAATAATCTTGCTTCATCCACATACTGGCAAATCATAGAATCATAGATTTTGAAGAGATGTCAAGTGCAATCCAGCCCAACATCTTGTCATGCAGGAATACACAATCATAGCACCTCCAACAGATAAAACCTTCTAATGTGTCCTCTATAGCTGTAAAGGAAGAAGAATCTTAACAGTTTAGGAACTACCTCGTATGGCCTTGCAACATATATAGTCATTTCATCTAATCCTTTTGCATTTCACACAGATCCTGAGCTTGGGATTCCTGCAGACTATACCTTTTTAGACCTTTGGCAAAGCTTCATCAGTCATCCATATATGATATGTTTAATAAAGGCCCATTTTCTTATCACAGTAAGCAGCCTTAGCTGGATACTCAGTGTTCCTTTTAACCTAATATGAGCCCATCTCATTTCTCAGCTTTTGATTTTTACTAACCAGTATATAACATTGTTTATATTCTGGATTCTCTTTGCTGTTACAAAATGGTGATCAAGTGTTTTGCATCAAACTGACAAAAAAGTTACATTTCCCCCATTTTCTAGAGTTCCTAAAGTTGGCCACCAACTAATCAAAAATCACAACAAAAAGGAAAAAAGGAAAAAATAAAAAAATTAAAGTGGATCGATCATCCTAACAAGTTCCTCAGTCTTGCAGAAAGGGAAAGAAGTCACCAAAAAATTCACTAGAACATGATGTGATCATGATAGTGGGAACAATATTAGGTTCTCCAATTCCATATTATTATTTTACTGTCTATTAGTGAAAACTGCATCAAGAATAAGTCCAACCACATGTGTTGGAACTTTGAGATTTGTGATAACCCTATGCTTGTCATGGCAACTTGAGCCATCCTGGAAACGGAAGCTTTGACACAAAAAATTAAAATTCCTCAGAAACAGTATCCTAGGAGTGCTCAACACCAAATTCAAGACCACCTGCATCAACACAAGCATTGGAGAGGGAGTTACACCCACAACATATTTGGCCAGAAACCTGTTGGTGCACTGCATAACATTACTTCATTTTCCAGAGTCATGCAAGGAAAGAAGGGTTACCATTTCCAAGCAACAAATTGCCTAGCTTCTTATTAGGTTCTTGAAGGTAGGATGTTCTGAGAAAGCTGGTTTGGACAGACAATTTTCCAAGACAGCCTTTTCAAAACAACCTGACTCTGAGGACCCATCCAAAACACAGGTATAGAAGCAGTATCATACTTAGTGAAAGTAACATTCCCATCCTGACCTTTACTCATAACCTCACCTCTGCTGCACCTACAGACTTTTTCCTCCTGCTGCCACAGTGGAGCCACAATGCTACTAACAATTCTGGGATTCCAGTCTAAGGGCCAATGCACACGGACCACCACAGTGGAGCCACAATGCTACTAACAATTCTGGGATTCCAGTCTAAGGGCTGATGCACATGGACTGGGAGCAGCAGAGTGGGGCCACAGCAACCACATGCTGTGGCCCTGATCCTCCTTTTTGCCACCCCCAAAAGAGCAATCAAATGCCACTCCTTTTGGGAGTGGCAAAAAGCTGCCCTTTGAGCTGCTGCTGCAGCTCTTTTATGCCCCTTTGGTGCAGTGTGTATGCATGCTGTGCCCAGAGGGCTCCCTGATGCTGTGTGCCATATGGACAGGCATCAGGGTGGAGTCAAGGGGCCTGGCGTGTGGTTGCCCCACTCCAACTCCACCCCCAGGCTAGCTGGTCTGCATCCCCTCTTAGTGCATACTGAGTGTACAACACAACATATAAACAACTCGAGATTGGTAACCAGATGGACAGAAAACTGGAGACAGAGAAGAAATCCCAACAGAGAGTAAAGGAAATATCTACAGACGATGAGTCCTTGCCTTCAGATTTCTACCAAAGTGGGCATAGACTAAATCCACTTGACTCTTTAGTGCAGCTGGTTCTGCTATTGCTGCTTTTCTACGTGAGCTATAAGAGGAACACATCCCTTTTGAGAGAATGGAAATAATGGAGGAGGATATCTTTATTACTTTTGCTATGTATTTTTGCACTTGTTTGGAATAATTGTTCCCTTGATTTATTGATGCTTGGGAGACAGAAAGAACTGTGTTAGTAAAGTAACAGACCAATCTCTATTTCACATCTCAGTGCACTTCCCATTGAAAATATATTGGGTCTTTAGTATCTGTTGGGGATTGCTTCCAGGACCATCCATGGATACAAAAATTTGTGGATGCTCAAATCCCATTATATACCATTGCATAGTAAGATGGTGTTCTTTGCATAAAATGGCAATATCAAGGTTTGCTTTTTGAAAATTATATATATTTAAAATATTTTCAAACCATGGATGCTTGAATCCATGGATTAAAAAAAAATCCATGGATATGGAGGGCTGACTGTAATGCAGTGCAGAAGAATGCCTGCATTACTTCACGGTGGTAATTAATATTTGTAGTTGGAATGCATTTTTTTCCAATGCGATAATGAATATTTGTACAATTATTCTACACTGCACTGTTTTTAATGGGCTGCATGTTTGAATATGCATTATAATTTGATAAATGTGGGCCCAGTTTTCTTGACAACTGGAATGATACATTCTATTTGCTTTCCACACACATATCCTATTGTGATAACAGCAAACCCTTTTAGAGGATGAAAAAGTGGTAAAAATAACAACTCATTTTGTAGAAAGGAAAAAAAAGTTAAACTTAGTACTAATTAGAACCAATGTACCTGCTTTACAGATTTGAAAATTGTTGGAAGGTCTTTGCATTCTCTATTCCCCTCCTTAGATAGACAGGGATTCCTGCTTGCAAACTCTCCCTCTCTCTCATTCAAACTAACCATGTAACTTAGGTCACACCTCTTTGGACTAACAGCCTTTCTCTCAAGATTTTCATCTTCCTGCTCTCTCAACTTTGTTTGAAAGATAAATATTTCTCTCTACCTGAATGATTCACTAGTTAGATTAGGATATAGCCTGTTATGTAAATATAGATTAAAGCCATTGTTTTTAAACTACAAGCTATGTGTTTTTTGTTTTTGAGTCAGTCTCAATACTTAGGGAAACATAGGGGCTATGCAGAAGGGTGGCTTTTGGCCGCCCCTACTAGCAGCGGATCAGGGCTGTGGCAACCGCATGCCGCAGCCTCGATTCTCTCTTTTGCCACCCTAAGATCCAGGACCATGACTCTTCCATGCCCATTTGGTGCAGCGTATCTGCACGCTGCGTTAGGAGGGCGTCCTGACACTGTGTGCCATGTATATGTGCATGCAGCAGCAGGAGAGTGTCAGGCTGGGGTTGGGGCAGCCGGCGTGTGGCTGCTCCACCCCAACTCCACCCCCAGGCCAGCCGTTTGGGCTGGTCTACAATGTGCCATACTTAGGCAAAGTCACTCTTCTGCTACTGTGCCGTTTTAAAGCCAGATTCTAACAGGCTTGGTTTTCATATTTTGATATTTAAATATTTTTGTTTCCTTAAAAAAAGGCTGAAGCCTTGGAAAACTCAAATTATCCCACATTTTTGGGTTATGGGAGCCCAGTCTATTTTGTTTTAAACTACTTCCCCTGAAAATATTGACTACAAGAAAGGATTTACTACTCTAATAATAGAGAATGGCTTATGATAATCTTAATCCCACAATGATCACTGAAATATTAACTGGAACAAATGATAAAATGTGGTCATGGAAAATGCAAATGCATTTGACTATAATGGGACTATTTAAAGCAGTGAATGGACAGAGACCCACAGTGGCAGGAATACAGCAACAACAGTTTGATGAAAAAGCAGAAAAGGATGCT
>CM034703.1:239442174-239456462 GCA_020142125.1 Phrynosoma platyrhinos
ACGGATTAATTTCGTAAGTAGAGGTACCACTGTATTATTATTATTATTTCTTAACTGACTGCCAACTGAATCCAAAGATGTAACCCATTCCAGTTATGGCATGGAGTTAAGCCTAAATTAAACCATCTAAAGTTTTTTGGAAGCAAAACATTTACCTGTATTCCCAAAGAGAAAAGAGACAAACTTGACTGCAGAAGTGAAGAGGGAATTTTTGTTGGTAATGCTAGAAATGGTAATAGAATTTTAGATCCAGATGGACACACAGTAAAATTAACAAGTGCTGTTTATGTTGATGAAAGACCACGGCCCAAATCTAATCCAAACCAAGATGTCTATCTAGAAATATTTGCAGTGGAAGAAGACTCCCACCAGCAATCGGAACACGTGTAGTTTTGTCATCCTCCAGAAGTCTTGCACCCAGAGGGGGCTACACCTGCAGTGGAGCAGACTAACGATGAGGAACCAGGTGGCACACAAGAAGCAGAACCAGGTATCTAAGTCCAGGTGAGAAGGTCAGAACACTCCAGTAAAGGTGTACCATCTGACAGATTCTCTTATCAAGCCACAGAGGAAAGGATTCCAAAATCCTCTGATTGGAAAAAGATCAAGGGACTGCCAAAGACAGATTCTGAGAAGTGAGAGCAAGCTGCTACTGAGAATATACATTTTTATATAAAAACAAGACATGGTCTTTATCAGAATTGCCAGAAGGAAAAAGAGAAATTGGCTGTAGATGGGCCTTTACCACAAAGCAAGATGCAGAAGAGGAGATTCAGAGATACAAAGCAAGACTTCAGGCTAAAGGCTACACTCAAATGTATGGTGAAGACTACAATGAAACTTTTGCTGGGGTAGTTACACACAACCATCAGAACTCTCCTAGCTGTTGCAGCCTACAAGAAAATGAATGTTCAAAAATTTGATGTCTGGACAGCTTTTCTCTATGGTGATCTGTCTGAACAACTATATATGGAACAACCTCTAGGATTTTAAGTTCCTGGAAAGGAACATCTTGTATGCAAATTGCAAAAGAGCATATATGGTTTAAAACAGGCCACCAGAGCATGGAGTGAGAAACTGAACCAACTTCTTATCAAAGAGGGATTCACTCCAGGCACTGTTGACAAATGTTTGTAGAAGAGATTCAAAAATAATAAATAGACTTATATCACAAGTTATGTTGATGATCTGATCCTTTGCATTGAGGACAAAGCAGATAATAAAATAATTATTATTATTTGCTGTTTGTACCGAGGAATTTACCTCTTTTATATCTTATTTTTAACTTGAAACTGGTTTAATAATTTTTTAAGGGGGGGAGGGGGAGGAATTTATTCTTAATTGTTTGTTGTGATTTTATCTTGTAAGCCGCCCCGATTGCACTCAGAGGGGCGGGGTATTAAATAAAAATTATTATTATTATTATTATTATTATTAGATAGTGAAGAGATAATCCAGAATATCAAGAAACAGATTTATATCAAGAACTTGGTAGACATCTCACAAGTGTCTTGAAGTGAAAATACAAAAATAACAACAACAAACAGTGATGGAAGTTACTTCCTTAATCAGAAGGAGAAGATAATGGATCTTTTAGACCATCTTGGCCTGAAAGCTGCAAATGCTATGCCAGCTCCAGTGGAAGAATCATTCTTAAAGGACATTAAGAAATCTGTACCTTTGAAAACAAGTATAGGACTCTAGTTGGAAAACTCCTATACATAGACAATTTCACCAGACCTGATATTGCAAATGCTGTTGGTATCTTATGAAGAATGGTCAACTCTCCTACTGAAAGAGATTCCATTGCAGTGAAGAGAGTTGCCAGATACTTAAAAGGAAGTGTAAATCACAGACTGATGCTGCCAGTCCATAACCAACCACAACTAATCACCTATGTGGATGCAGACGGGGCTGCAAATCTGGCAGACAAAAAATCAACCAATGGAAACCTGATCTTCTATGGTAGAGGAATTGTAAGTTGGACAAGTAAGAAACAATCCACAATTACAGATTCTTCTACTTGTGCTGAGTGTGTTTCAGCAAAGGCAGCATGTGGTGAAATAAAATTGCTGCACCACTTACTTATGGACTTTGGGATAGTGGAGCCCAAACCAACCATTTTAATGCAAGATAATCAAAGCTGAATCACGATTTCTGAGAGTGAAAAGCCACTCAAAAATAATATTGAAACTGCCTTCCACAAGGTGCAAGAGATGTGTCAAAATGGACTTGTCCAGTTAGAATACTGCAACAGTGAAGTGATAATTGAAGACATCCTTACTAAACCTCTACCAAGAGATAAGTTCCAGAGACTATGCAAAGGGATGAAGATCCTTGACATTGGTCCAAGAGAATGAGAAGGGGATTGTTGGAAGATCTTTGCATTCTCTTTTCTCCTCCTTAGATAGATAGGGATTCCTCCTTACAAACTCTTCCCTCCCTCTCTCTCATTCAAACTAACCATGTGACTTAGGTCACATCCTCTTTGGAAATAAGAGCCTTTCTCTCAAGATTTTCATCTGAGCTGTTCCATCTTCTTGCTTTATTTCTATCTTTCTTTGAAAGATGGTGAGATAAATATTTCTCTCTACCCGAATTATCCACTAGTTAGGTTAGGACATAACCTGTTATGTAAATATAGGTTAAAGCTATTGTTTTTAAACTACAAGCTGTGTGTTTGTTGTGTTTGAGTCAGTCTCAATACTTAGGGAAGTATAGTTAGGCAAAGTCACTCTTCTACTACTCTGCTGTTTTAAAGACAGACTCTGACAGGCTTGGCTTTCATATTTTGATATTTAAATATTTTTGTTTCCTTAAAATAGGATGAAGCCTTGGGAATCTTAAATGACCCCACAAAAATTCTAGTTTCAAAGTTTAATAAAATGATTGAGATTTGTGTGTCCTACAGTACCCACATTAGAGAGCAGGGATCTTTACAATTACACTCATTACACGCATGCATTGTGGGTACATGCACACTCCCACATACATTTGGTGAGAAATCACATTAGGTAACTAGTAAGAATAGAAAGCTGACTTTGTATTGTCAGATTTGACTCTCCAGAGCTTCACACAGAAGTCTTTCCCATCCCTTCCTGGAGAGTGGTCTCTCTCATAAATACTTAACCAGGTTTTACACTGTTTAATTTCCAAAACCAGATGAGACCAATTTGTTCAGGGTGGTACAGTTCAATCTTTTATTTTTAAAGAATTTAAAGAAGTAACAGGTATAGCAAACCTCTGATTTTGTTCATTTGGGTCAAGTTGATTCTCTTAAAATATGTTGGGCTATCAATTTCATTGCCAGGCATATATGAGTGAGATTCCAGTGCTAAGTTTGTAGAGAGTATTGTTGCAACCACATTAACATGGCCTTGGTCAAGTACAAAGAGCTGACAGGAGAAAAAATTCATCATGGTGGCAGTGATGTACAAGACCTCTTATTCACAACTTTTTGTTTTGCTTTGGAGTAGCTGAGAGCAGTATTGGTACAAGAGGTAATTGTAATAGAAGAGCTGGCCTTGGAATTTTATATAGCAGTACAAAGAAAATTAACTGCTCCAGGGAAGCTGCAAATTTCAGTCTGGATGTGCAGTTTTTGTTAGGTATGGGAGAACATGAGTAACTTCTACCGAGGGCCAGGCCTCTAAAAATTGCTTTCTGGTTCTCTTGGTCTCTCTCTCTCTCTCTCTCTCTCTCTCTCTGTGTGTGTGTGTGTGTAGATGTACTTTTACAAGTGTGAATATGGTTACTTGGTGAATATTTGTTCCATTTATGTGAGATAGGAACATGCAACTCTTTTAAAACATTGACTGCCTTCTGGGCACTGTAAACAATACACTGTTTTATGTAAAAGTGTTACTTAAAACAGGAACAAAAGTTTTAAAAGTACACTGATTGAAACCTCAGAGAATTGTCCTGCATTCAGCCATCATTTCTGAAGTGCATATGTGACCAAATCATTTATATCATCATGTAGTTTTGTTTATAGTTTTCTTTGTCCAGCTTATCTTTAGGATGAAGCAGACAGGCATGAGGGAGCAATCTCCAGCCAATCTGACCATGATCAATCTGGGACCGTGGTGACGACATGGCCCTCTCCTGAAGTGGACCACTACCATTTAATTGGCAGGAGCAGATTAAATCCGCTTCTTTTCCTGGCTCCTTCAGGCCATCTTAGGCAGCCTCAGAGTGGCTTCTGGCTGCTTTGGGGACATGTGTCTAAACGCCATGCCCCCAAAGCAGTAGTAAACCGCTCTATTTGGTCTCTCTGTTTTGAGCCTTAGTTCACATTGCCATTCATAGTTAAGCTGTTTCTGAAATATTATAGTCATTAGACATCAAAATTGTGCAACCAAAGCCTGTTTCAAATATTAGGGCAGTGCCTTTTACCCCACAAATTTCCTTCATCTGCTCATGGTAAACCAGATTTTGCATGGATACCAGCCAGTAGCCATTTCTGCAATCATGGGCAGTTAGCAGAAAATCCCAGTCCCTAAACTGAGGCTGTATTTATACTGAGGAAATAATGCAGTTTGTCATCACTCTAAGCAGTATAGCTTCATCCTATGGAATTCAGGGATTTGTAGTTTTACAGGGTCTTTAGCCTTCTCTGCCAAAGCGTTTTGGTGCCTCATAAAACTACAAATCCCAGGATTTTGTAGGATGGAAGTGTGGCAGTTAAAGTGATGTTAAACTGCACTATTTCTACAGTGTAGATGCAAACCTAGATAGGATCATTCACCCAGATTATAGCTAAAATACCCTTGCTTGGTGAGAAGAGATTGAGAAATTCCAGTACCCATCTATTGTGAAGTGAGATAAAAGCATCCAGAGCTGAACATCATTTCAGAACTCTCCACACAAAGTTCCTGGTGCATAATATTTTACTGCCCCTGTGCAAATATTTGCCAGACTTTTGCCAGCATGAACATTTTACTACAAAAGATTTTGGAATTGCGGTTCACATTTAGCAGAAGCTGCTGATATGTTTGTTGTTGTTATGTGTCTTCAAATTGTTCCTAACTTACAGCAACCCTAAAGTAAACCTATCATAGCATTTTCTTGGCAAGCATGGTTCAGAGGGGGTTGCTTTTGCCTTCCTCTGCAGTTGAGAGACTGTGACTTGTCCACAGTCAACTTATGGGTTTCTGTGGGTGAACAGGGATTTGAACCCTGGTTTCCAGAGTCACAGTCGAACTCTCAAACCACTACACCGTGTAGTAGCAGTGAAAACGGAATGCTGCTTGACAGGTAGCAGTCAACCGTTGGATGACAGCTGAAATACAGCAACAATCAATATCTGGCAATATCAGACACAGAGTAATAAATATTTGCCTTTGTTATTTATTTATTAATTTATTTTAAAAAATAATCTCGCTATTCTGTTTTTCAGAATGGGAAACTGAGAGTGATTTAAACATAAATAAGATACAAGCTGATCCCTGTCCTCTGGTTTACAATCTAAACTAAGGACACAACACAAAGCGGACAGTGAGTAGGAGGAGGGGAAGGGGGAAAGCATGGTCAGACACCATTTCTTGAAGTTACAGATAAGCTGTGGTATTTATACTTAAGAGGGAGAAGAAAAAAGAACTCATCTCTCAAAAGAGCAGATGGAGAGACCTCCAACAGATGGTAGTAATTTTTGTGTTATCAATACATGGGAATTTCCCATTTGGATGCCAGGTTTTTCAATCCAAAGTTCAGTTGGCAAATTTTGAAATTTGAGAAGCTAATGAATTTAGAAATTTGGCATTTTTTCCATACTCCCTCTAAAAATATCCCCAATGGGGATGTGAAAACCAACAGCCACCCAGTTTATTTTCTACCTAGAACCAGAAATATGAACATCAAAATACATTATAATACCCTTTTCTGTAGGGCACATATAAACCTTTGTCGACTTTTTGTGATCTGCCATGATATTTCCAAAATATCAAAAACTTTTGTTTGTTTGCTTTGAACAAAAAGAAAAAAATACAGAAGATTGACATTCTTGGGACCCTCCTAGAGTGGAAGCTCTTCATTCAAAGAAGGTGCAGCTCCTGTGCCTTGTCTGACCAAAAATGAGACAGGACATTGAAAGTGGATATCTGGCATTTCCATATTTTGTTTTATTTTTCTGGAGCATGCGGGGCTGGTGCAATGGGAAGCAGATTCATGGTTTGTGACCTCTGGAGTTTGCTAATCTCTACCATAATTTATCCTGATTTTGGAGCTGTAATCCACCAAAAGTTCTGTGGTCCACCAAAAGTGTGATGCTTCAAGCAGCCTTCCCAGCATCTGGCACTCACAGATGGCTTTGCCATCAATTTTTCCTGGGAGCATTAAGGCTCAGCCATAAACCCTCAAATGAGAATTTTCTGCTTGAATCCTGTGTAAGGCTAGGGTCACAAAGGGCATCAAAATCATCTCCTCCTTCATGGTCTGCCATTTTAATTACAATTGTTTACTTTTTGCCATATTTTATAATTTCATTCAAACCTAGAATTTTTTCTATGTAGAATAATGCCTGAGTTTCCTTTCTCCTTTTCTTCTTACCCTAGTGGCATAGTGGTTAAATGTCTGTACTGCAGCCATTCACAGCCACAAGGTTGTGAGTTCAATCCCAGGGTTCCTGAGTCGACTCAACCTGGCATCCTTCTGTAGGTCACTAAAATGAATACCCAGTTTGTTGTGGTCAATTAGCTTACACATTGCAAACCAATTAGGGAGTGCTTAAGTATGCTGATAAGCATATAGAAATGTACTTGCTATTACTATATTGCTAGTGCTACCTTCAGTTCCTTTCTCTTTTGTCTTGTGTCTTTCAAACTATAATCCTTAGGGTGGAGACAGTCCTGTCATTTTATTTTTTTGTGCCAAAAAGTGGGATAAAATACTGTAAATACAAGACTAATAATAAACATGTTACATAAATTACAGTGATGCCCCTTTAAGTGTTCATATCCATGAATGTAGGGGTAAAATTGCTGGCATTCTGGCTCAGCCCCAGGGATCGCCCATTTGAAATTGCCTTATGCCCTGTATATTCCTAGTCTTTTTTTTTCTGCTTGAAAAGCAGAAATTGAAAAAGCAGAAAAAATTGAAAAGCAGAAATTGTAAAGAGAAATTGGTGTACATTACCAAAGCCCAGCAAGTTGAAATAATTGTATATCTTTCACCATGGTGTACATCTTCAGTCAAATTGTGGAATAAGTATGTGTGTGCGTGTGCGTGTATTGCATGTGTGTGGAAATGTATGTATAAACTTGATGGATGTGTTTCTCTCAAGAACTGAAATTTGAAATATCCACCTGTGTTTCATTTTCCTACTGAAAAAAAAAATCAGAATACAAATGTAATAATGGTTTCTTCTAAAGAACTTTTGCCAGGTGAAGGTCTTGTTAGATTAACTGACAGTAAGTCAGAATGGTGTTTCAGAAGATTAATATTCTTATTCAATGAAAACTTTTTTTAAAAAAAAAACCCACTTCTCTGCTTATTATTAGGCCATCTTCAGTCATGGCTGGATAGCTGACTTTCCCCTTAGTGTGTGAGGCAATCAACATTCAATTACCCAAGTGCTTTGATTAGTTGATTAAACATCTAGTTACTGAATATGCATGAGACTTCTAAAGCAAACATATCCAGATTAGTGGGTTTATTCCTTTTAAACCACTTCTCCAGCAACTTTTAAGGGTTTACAATTCATCAATATTCATATATCCATTTATTTTAATCTTGTCGGTTTTACCTTATTCTTAGCCTTATTGTCCATGCATTAGTGAAGTGCACTTTGTATTCATTTACATCTGTGGTAACCAAAATAGATGAAAAATGTATACAACATATTCTATTATTTAGCTTGTAAACATATAATACATTTTCCCTTTACAAACATGTGCCCATCAGCAGTGAGCAATCTACTGCCAAACATCCCCCCCCCCACACACACTGCAAGTGCAATTCACAAGAGTGCCTTTAGGATCTTTATTTCTGAGTGTTCTTCCAAAGGAGTTACATGGACCATACAGGACATGGGTAGTCAGGGGCAGGACACCCACAAAATTATTATACAAATTTGGTTCATCAAGACTCATATGTAGTTGAGTTCCTGCAGGAATTATCAGTAATAAGGATATTAAATAATCAAATCCCTTCTCTTGAGTGATCTTAGAGTGCAGTGGACCATTCCCATCCATAAGAGTTTGGTTCTGGTCCCCATGGATGTAAAAAAACATGGATGGTTTGTCCTATATTATCCAGTGTTGGTGATGTGCATACGTGTATGTCAATACCTCTACATGAACACACTACCACTGAATAATAAGGGCCATGATGATCTATGAGAGTCAAATCCATGGATCACTAGCCCACTGATACAAAGGGTCCACTGCACACATTATACTTGTAAGAGTTTTCATATTCAAAGATGATTGAATGATAATGGATATGAGAAGTAATTTGCTCTCCCTCTGACTGTACCTTAAGGCACTATGACAGCTTTTGTGATGGCCTGATTGGAGATTCCAATCCACAGCAGAATTGTTGGTAACATCAATGCTCAATTGATTTAGTACTTTAGTTGTCTTCTTGTTCCATTGAGTTGTCCTGGATGCATGCATTTTGAGGATAAATTAATAAAATTTTATATAATAAAGGTGTGTATACACACATAATCACTAGACATGGATGGGCTCTTGCCTCAGATTCACTCAGAATTTCTGGGGATAAATGTCAAAGTGAATTTGGTTGAGCACAAAACGCCTGGAGTTCAGGACAATTCAGTTCCTTGAAGACTAATCAATATTCATGAGAAAAGAAGACATAAGGGGAAAGAAAAATAACACTCTTTACAACTCTCTATGCACCCTATTTGTTGTAGTGGGGTATTCAGAGGCTTTTGGGGAAGGGGAATGTTGGAAGGAGGTTGGGAGGGAAATCAATTCTTCGTCAACATTCAATTTAATTTAGATGAAGCTAGAATGAAACACACAACCCCCACACACATACACATACCCTAGAAAAACTGCTTTAAAATAGTTTATTTTTCATAATTAGATTAACTACCTAAATGAATATACACACCTATTAAAGAGATTAATGGAGTAACAAAAATAAAAAACAAATATAAGGATGTCAAATGGGGGGGGGGGGAATTAAAGAAAAAAGAAAGGACATTAAAATCACCAGGAAACGGAACTCTATGCTACTCCAACCATAACCCAACACTAAATCATTCTTTGCAGCAGAAGAATTGAATAGTAATAGGACAGAAGCAACTATATTTATGAGTCACAATCCAGAAGAAGAACAGCTGGCAATCCACTTGTCAGAGGTACCATAGAAACAGAAGACAGACCTGTTGGTCATTCAATCCACTTCCCCATCCTCAGAGTAGTCACAGAACTCAACCTAAAAAGAAGTTATTTCTGGAACAATGTGATGGCTTTCTGGAGGCATACAGTACAAAAAGAGCTTTGTGTTAGCTTGAGTCACTTCAGAGGAAGTGTGCTTCAGCTCAGCGATTGCTCATGCTAGGAAAGAATCTGGTTTAACGTGGGCTCCAGGTTTATCAGAACCTGATGCACCTTCTTATGAATTGTGAAAGAGTTTTTCAACAACAACAACAACAATAACAACAATAATAATATTTATTTCTATCCCACCTATTTTCAAAAGGAATCAAAGTGGGTTACAAGCATAAAAATAAAAGAATACAATAAGAAAACAATAATATAGAAGTTGCATAAAAAGCATGGGGGGAGGACTATTCTGGGGAGGCCTGTCAGAAGAGATCCATCTTTTAAGGTGGCGATGTGACGGATCTCCTCTGGCAGGTCATTCCATAACCTAGAGGCGGTATCGAGAAGGCCCTCTGAGTTACTGCAGCCAATCTAGATTTTTTTAGGCTGCAGAAGATTTTTCCCAGAGGATCTTAATGTGCAGGGTGGATTGTGTGGAAGAAGGCGCTCCTGCAGGTAGTCAGGACCCAAGCCATGTAGGTACACCTTGTACCATGCCTGGAAACTAATTGGCAGTCAACGTAGAGATTTTAAAACAGGGGTTATGTAGTCAATTCTAGATATCCCTGCAACCAGTCTGGCTGCCATATTCTGTACCAATTGAAGTTTCTGAACTTGGCACGAGGGTAGCCCCATGTAGAACACATTGCAGAAGTCAAGTTAAGAGGTTACCAGTATGTGTACCACTGTTTCTAGGTTGCCTGGCTCCAGGAAGGCTTGCACCTGGTGAATCAGCCGAAGCTGATGACAGGTGCTCCTGACCATTGCATCCACCTGAGCGGTCAGATGATGCAGCAAATCTAGGAACACTCCCAGACTGCAGACATAGTCCTTCAGGGGAAGTGTGATCCCATCCAGAACTGGCTGACATATATCCTTTCCCAGGTTGGGGGTCCCTATAGAAAGTACCTCCATCTTGTCTGGATTCAGTTTGAGTCTGTTTTCCCTCATCCACCCCATTACCACCCCAAAACAGTCATTCAGAGGAGAGATGCCATCCTTAGTCAGTGCATCAGTCTGAGACTTGTATGCTAACAAGGGAAATATTACATAAAACCAAATTGAAATATGGTAATGTTGCATTTTTAAATAAATAAATACTATAGCAAGAGAGCATGAAAAGTTATTTCAAAAACAGCCCTGTATAGCAGGGGTCCTTTTTAGTGCTATATAAGGTGGATGGGCATGCTCTATTTTCCTGAGTACCTTATTTAGGGAATGCTTAGGAAAACCTTAATTTTGTTTTTATAGTGTAGTGAAACTTCATTACTAGAATTTATTGTTCAGCAGACGGATCTCATCCAGCAGGCCATTTCATAATCTGGGAGCGATGATGGAAAATGCCCTCTGGGAGGTAGTTGAGAGTCTAGATCTTTGTGGCTGAAGCAAGTTCCTCCCAGAGGACCGGAGTGTGCAGGGAGGATTATAGGGGAGAAGGCCGTCCCGAAGATAGTTTGGACCCAAGCCATTTAGGGCTTTAAAAGTAATAACCAACACCTGTACTGGGTTTGGAAACTAATAGGCAGCCAATGGAGGGAGTTTAGAACCGGAGTAATATGGTCCTTCCTAGATGTTCCAGAAATTACTCTGTTATATTAGTGATTTTTGAAAAACAAGAAAGGATAATTACTTGTGTGGGAATTGGAATGGTCATTGTAACTTTTTAAATGTTTGATTTTGAACTCTGGAAAAGACTCATCTAGTATCATTCAGAAACAATATGATCTGTTGGAGTTAAGGTATGTTGTACTTGCTAACATCCCATTAAAAAATGTCCAGATGCCCAATGTGAATGGAGGGACCAACAAGGCAATGGATTCCATTGTTGCTATCTGTTGTGTGCTATATATGACCAGACTGGGCTACCTAGGAAGCTGCTTATTCCTGCAAAGTGATTTTTAAAGGATAATAAATGAATTTTAAAACATAATAAACTTTTATATATCTATAGGTTTCCCCTCTTAAAATAAATTGCAAAGTGGATTGGAGGAGGTTTAAAATGGCTAAGAAAAAGTGTGCAGATTCCTCTAGAATAATTTTTGCCTTATCATACTTTTGATAAAATTATTTTTTATAATTCTTCTGCATTCTACTGTAAAATTCAATTTGTCCTCTCCCATGAGTGGCTTACTGTGCCAGCATTATTTTGCTTTGCATCTATCTGCAACAAAAATAACTCCCTTAAGGGAACAAAATATAAACCAGTCCCATTGTGAGCCACAATAAATGCAGACAACTCCCAATTACATTTGTGGAGTTGCAGGGATGTATGTGACATACATAAAATTCACCATAGGCAGTAGGATTCAAAATATTTCAGTGAATGTATAGAAGCACACAAGCCAGCCATATAAAGATATTGTTGAATTTCCCTTCTTAATGGAAAAAAATATATTACATAGTACTGTCTGTGGAAAAGCAGCATATTCTGGGTCTTGAGGAAAGAAAACCATATCAGTATCTTTGACACTTATAATAATAATGAAATGGATAGTAAGCAACAGTACAGTATAGACTGTGTTTATAGAAAATTCAAATTTGAGAACACCTCCAAGAAATAATGCTAAGCAATAGGTAAAATGTTGGTTTTATTTGGCCTATTAAATAATATTTGTGCCTGGACACCAGAGTTGTTGCTGCTGCTGTTATGTGCCTTCCAGTCAACTGCAATTTCTTGTGACCCTGCCATAGGGTTTTTTAACAATACTTGGTCAGAGGGCATTTGCTATTGCTTTCCAGAGGGAGAGAGAGTGTGACTTGCTGAAGGTCACCCTATGGGTTTCCATGGCTGAGCAGGGATCTGAACCCTGCATCTGAAACCTAGTCTAACACTGAAACCACTATGCTATGCTGACCTTCCCCCCCCCCCCCCCCCCCCCCGACACCAGAAACTCATGTTTATGTTTCCATCAGATGTGAGTTTACTGGCAAGAAACTATTACTTTCCCCATTTATGAATGGGACTAATAGGGAGGTAAATTACTGAGTTATTTTAGTGATTAATGGAATAATAGAGTCAGACTTTTGTACCGTCCCTGTACATTGACAGATCCTCACTCTTTTAAAATGTGAATTAAACACTATATTGTTTTCTAAAGCATTTTAAACTTTAATGTTGTTTTATAATCATGTATATTTGATTATATTTATTGGTTAGTTTGTTTAATAATATATTGTATTTTGTATTCTACCTAGATGATTAGTTTATAGCTGTATTGTATAGTTTTACTATTATATTCATCATTTTTTCCTTTCCTCTGTGTGTATGGGTAAATACACACTTTAGATTGTATGCTTTTGGCACACCTGCTGTTTTGGGTTGTTGTACTTGTAAAGCACCATGTAAATTGATTGTGCTGTATAAATAAATGATAACAACAACAACAACAACAACAACAACAACAACAACAGACTTCATATAATACATAAATATTCTGCTTAAATTCCTTATAATAATAATAATAAAATTTATTTATATCCCGCTTCTTGACAGCAATCTAAGGGGGGTTGCAGACTGCCAGAAATAGTGTGAATTCAGTCCACTTTTAGGGTTAGGGTTAGAGTCAGGGAACCATGGGAACTGTATTTTATTGTGGCACCAGAGTTGTCTGACAGAGAAGGCTCAATGTCTCAGGAAAATAACAGTTCCCATGATTCCCTAGCACTAACCCTAACCCTAAAAGTGGACTGAATTCACACTATTTTTGGCAGTCTGCAACCCCCCTAAGTGGCTCACAATAAAATCCATACAGCATATCCCCAGACCACCCCCCCCTTAAAACAGTATTAAATAACAGATAGTTAAAACATAAACAATATAAACATATTAAAATAAACCATATCCTTCACACACTCTTTGATTTTATTTTACTTTAGCCAGTTGTACAGTTAGGCAGGTGTTATTGTTTTATTTTGAATGTTAAGCTTTGCACAAATAGACTTTTTAGATACGAAGGCATATCACTTCATAGATTTCATCAAATGACAGGATTTCCTCTATTTCATTCATGTTTATGGCTGTTATATTTGTGATATATCACACTGAAAGAAAGAAAGATTTTGCCCATGTGTTGAGTTTCACATTTTAACAAACAAAGACAAAAAACCTAATTCGCCATCAAACATGAGTGCAACTACAGGAATAAAGTGAGATTTCCTTCTCCTATCTGAGCCAAACTTTTAGGTCAAGATCCTCTTGAATACTGGATGAATGGAAAGCTCCAAAGGTGTTGTAACATAGGAATACTGCTCTTGGATGTCATGCTCATAGTGACCGCTATTCAGAAGTAACAAGTTCAGCTTCTGCCATGAAGCCATGGATGAGTGGTGAACAAATTACTTATGTTCCTATCTTGCAAACAAGCTATTTGACTCAGTAAGATCCTGGGCTTGCATAGCATCAAGCACATTTTTGTGAGGGAACTGTGAAAAAGGGTGGGTCCTTGTAACATCAAAGAGATGGAACAAGTATGGATTGGGAGATGGTCTGGAACTGCTACTGCTTATTGCAGAAATGAGCAGACAAAACCTATGTAACTGAGTAATATGGCAACCCACAGACAGGGGAAAATATTTGGGGGCAGCTGGGCAGGTGACACAATGCGTCCAGTAGCTGCAGACACTAGCTGCCATTATTCCCACTACGTCTTGCATCCCACATGGACTTACCTATAGCTTACATGACATATGGGAAGTGTTTCCAAGCCTTACACTGCTTCTGGGTCTTTTTAGAAAGCTCACTGCCACTCTGTAGGTATCCCCCCCCCCTTAACAATA
>CM034703.1:239471936-239489550 GCA_020142125.1 Phrynosoma platyrhinos
TTACCTGATTCGTCATCAGGAGCGATGAGTCAAGGAGCACCCCCAGACAGCAAACAAAGTCCTTGATGGAGAGTTCTAAAGACCGCATCGAGTGTATGACCTGCAAAGTGTGTGGGCCCGATGACCAATTGGAATAGACCCATGTTAGTCATGGTTTCCATGAACTCCCGAGCCGCACCTGTTAAGCTGGTCTCAAGCGGGATGTTGAAGTCACCCAAAAGTAAAAGTCTGGGGGACTGCAACAGAAGCTCTGAGACCAGCTGTGTCAGCTTGGTTAGGGAGTCTGCTAGACAACGGGGTAGTCGGTAGACTAGCAGAATCCCCAAACTATCTCAGGTCCTCAGGCTAAGGTACATACACTCGGAGTGGACTGTGTTCTGGTCAGGTATCCTGGTTAAAGTCAAGTTATTCTTATGAGCCAGAGCCACTCCACCCCCCACCCACTTCCCCTCACTTGCTCACTAATACCCAGATGGGAGGGCCTGCACCGAAGTAACCGCGCTATCTTCTCCCAGCCAGGTCTCTGTAAAGCATGTCAGGTCTGCATCCTCATCCAAAAGAAGATCATGGATGATATGTGTCTTATTTTTGACTGACCTGGCATTGCAGAGGAGCAAAGTGAGGTTCCATGGAATGGTTGGCCTGCTCTCTAATCCATTCTGGGAAACAGAGGGAACTGAAGATGGGATGGCTCTCAAACAGCGATCTTTTGGAACATATGTTCTCTCTGTTCTGACCATATCTCCCATTCCCCAGCACAACTCTAATAGCCACCCCTGCCTCATTCCTGGCCTCAGATGAAACAGGAGAAGATAAGGGCACAAGGAGGGTAGGGTAACTAAAACTAAACTCAACCCCAACCCCTTAGCTCTGTTCTTGTGGAAATCAAATAATAAGAGAACAAGGTGTCTTAATGAGGCACCAAGTCTCAACCCACTTCTCAACATCTTCCAAGTCTTAAGATATAACAGTTAACTCCTCCATTGTCCATCTTCAGCATATACAATACAAGAGTAGGTGGCGTATCTTAAGCTCCGCCCTAGGCTCAATGGGAGCATGCCATCGCCACCCCCGGTGCTGAATCCTGGGAAGGGGATGTCTTGCCTTCAGGTGTTCCAGAGGAGGGAGGGGGCGGGCTAGAGCACACACCACCCAGCTTCCAAGCAACTCTCCCACTGCTCTTGCCAGTGGATGGCCTGGGCGCAGGCTAAATAGCCTCTCTGCAGGTTGGAGGACTGCCTTCAGGTGTTCCAGAGGAGGGAGGGGGCGGGCTAGAGCACATACCACCCAGCTCCCAAGCAACTCTCCCACTGCTCCTGCCGGTGGATGGGCTGAGTGCAGGCTAAATAGCCTCTCTGCAGGTCGGAGGGCTGCCTTCAGGTGTTCCAGAGGAGGGAGGGGGCGGACTAGACCACACACCACCCGGCTCCCAACTCTAGACTTTTACATGAGTATATACAGTATGCAAGGCTGATCTCAGCTGGTTGTTTCATTTCACATATATATATATGTTATTAATTTTAGATAAAAAGTTTGCTGAAACATGTTGAACTGTTCTTCTTTTTTGTGGTGTAGGAACCTAACCCTATTTTTTCCATGTTATTTCTGTCTCTGATACCAAAGACATAATGCTTAGGAAATACATTTACTTTGTAACTGTCTGTACTGAGTTAGATGACTCTAGTGGTCATAAACAACAAGTGGCTGAATGGATCATGTTTATGAATGCTCCTCTTGTCTCCTCGAAAAGAGAAATCTAATAGGCACTAATTGGAGAGAAAACCTTTCATCTTGCTGTGCATCCATTACTTGCAAGACATTTTTGTTTTGTTTTTTGTTTTGTTTTGTTTAAAGAGCATTCAAAATTGATGTGCCTGCCTATAATCTAAACAGTACTTCTAATCTGCCACTACTCATTCAGTTGCATATGTCAGACAGCCCTTTCAGAATCTCACACCACAGCCCTTTTTACAAGATTCTATAAAAATGTGGCAGGTTTATTTTCTTACATTTGACTTGTCTACTACCACAATGTTTGTTAGTCCTTTCCCTTTCCTTTCTTGGTTGAGATCAATCTCTTTACTTTCCATAACAAGAGATTCAGAATTACCATTGTATTCTGATTTTCAGAATTCCTAATAATTGGGTGTGGCTACACAATTGCCCCAAAAATAGAAATATGTCAACTTTGCTTGATATTACTATTGTGACTAGAAAACCTGTTGAGAATAAACAACTCTGCTAAGCCATCTATAAAGTCATTTTGCTTGTTCCTGATATCAATCTTGCTGAGAGCCAAATCAAAATTCAATTAACTTTATGTTGCCATTTACGAACAGCAACAAAATTCCAGGGAGTTGGGAGGTAGTTTTTAATAACACAAAGTCACATATCACGGTCTTCTGTACTTGAACACTATTGCTCCAAACTATTGCTGTACCACTGGTGGCCATATTTCACACCTTTGAAGACTGAAACTCTTAAATTTTAAATAGTAAAATATTTCCTGGCTCCTTTGAGGAGATAATTGAGAAGGTAACACATGAAAGTGCATCATGAACTTAGCTATACTCAGGGACACACACTGAGATCCTGTGCTAAGTCAGGTTTAAGAGAACCATTCCATCATACCATCAGGGGTGGCTTAAAGTGTATGTGGCCTTGGAGCAGTTTCAAAAACAGAGCCTCCTCTGTGTGAGCTTTCATAGGAGTGAGGGCTGAGAAATTAAACACCTGAATGAATAATAAATAGAATAAAATACAAAGTCCAGTAGTTCCAAATAGAAAAATGATTTTATCTCCCTGACAATACTGCTATACTTAGTGGACAATGCTTAGGGAAACTTTTATCTCTTCTACTGTATAATATCTCAAAAATCATCTTCTATTATTTTTATTATGAAAGTAATTATGTTATTAATTATTATAACAAACTAACCATGGATGCAGTGGCTCAAGTGGTTAAGATGCTGATTCTGTTGATTCCAAGATTGGCAGGTTGAAAGTTCAAGGCCCAGGTGCCGCATGATGGGGTGAGGTCCTGTCACTAGTCCCAGCTTCTGCCAACCTAGAAGTTCGAAAGCATGCAGATGCAAATAGATCAATAGGTACCACTTAGGTGAGAAGGTAAACAGCATTCTGTGCAATCATGCTGGACTCATGATAACAGAGTAGTCTCTGACAACGCTGGCTCTTTGGCTTAGTAATGGAGATGAACACCGCCCCCTATGGTCAGACATAACTTGACAACCTTGTCAACAGGGAATACCTTTACCTGTTTTTAACCATGGAAAACCTTTCATATATTAGTCATACTAAAAATTTCCCCAACTCATAATTACCCAATTCACATAGAGTAAATTGGTTTTTTTTACATTCATTAAAGATCAATTAGTCAGGAAATCCCCACCATCACTGTTAAACATCCCCTCTAAATCCTTAATATTTCATTCTCAAAATGAATTTACTCACCTAAAATTGTACAAGTTTTGTATGATAGTAGGCCAACACCACCAGCAGCAAGTGAATATCTCTCTCTCATGGGCTCCCTAGAGCTCTGGAGGGCTTTGGAGGGAACCATTGATCTTGGAAGACTTTAGAATGAGAATCTCTCAGTACAAAATAACCAGAAAGTTGGGCAGGAAGGGCTACAACACCCTTGAATATATTGTAAAAAAACATCTTCCAGTTTAGTGAACAAAGATGTTATTCAGGGAGATAGATTATAAGGCAAGACAATAGAGATAGGTAGACTTTTGGAGACTTGCAGGTTTAAAATAAATACGATTTTTTTGAAGCTGATACATTGTCCTCTTATTTAAGGAAGGTAATACATTGTACTCCTTGCCTAAGAAAACCCAAAGAGGATGCCATAAGTTGATAGGTGACTTGAAGGCACACACACACACACACACACACACACGGTACATTGAAATGTTATTTATCAAACTGAATTCTTAGTCCCTTAAAACTAGTTTCTGATTGTTATAGATTGTGAATTTTGGTGGCATCAATATTTGTTTGGGGACACTGTGTGTGTGTGTCTCACATGCAATGGTATGTGTCTTTGTGTGTGCATGTGTAACTGGGCTTGCTAATTTCTGACATCATGATTTGCTGCCAAAATGTAGCAACCAATTATTACACTGAGAAGTAAATTTCAGCTGGAAGTTTTGATGATCTCCTAGAGGCACCAAGTGGAACTTGGCTGCACATCATAGCTGGTTGTCAATAGTGTGACCATCTGAGGAGTTCTGACCTGTTTTAGACCACATGTTTTTCTAAAACAGGAAATGCTGGGGATAAAGGGGAAATTACTTTTATGATGACTTAGGGCCTGTACAAACTGGCCAAAAGGGCCAGCCTGGGGGTGGAATTGGGACAGGGCAACTGCATGCCGGCTGCCCCGACTCTGTCCCAACTCCACCCTGATGCCGCTATCATGCCACGTGTCCCACCACACAGTGCGTGGCATCAGGGCGTTCCCTTGGCGCAGCATACCAAAGGAGCACAGAAGAGCTGCCACCACAGTGGTAAGGGTGGGTTTTTGCCACTCCAAAAAGAATTGGTATTTGCCAGCCATCAGGGCTGCAGCTTACGGTTGCCATGGTCCCAATCCAGCGCTCTCAGGGGTGGCACAGAGCTGCCCCATAGGGGCCATCTGTATAGCCCCTTACTTTATTTTAATAGATGAAATTAGAATGTAGTGGAAGCTGGGAGTAGGGCTACTCACATCACCCTGCAGCACCTCACTCACCAATGCTATATATAGAACTCTGACCTTTTGGTGCAGTTGGCTGGATTTCGGGATGTTTTTTAAATACTTGTTTTTAGTGTGTTGAGAAACCTTGACAAGAAGAATCTTCAACAGAAGGGTGAAGCAAAGAAGTAGCTAGGATTGGCTTCTGGCTGCTTCAGGCCACAATCGGCCCAGGAAACCAGCAGGAGTGGGCTTTTGCCACTCTTTTTCCTGGCAACTTTGGGCCACCTTTGACAGCCTTGGAGTGGCTTCCAGCCACTTTGGAGGTGTTCATCATCTGCACACTGCACCCTGAAGTGGACAGAAGCTGCTCCTTTTGCCCTGTCTGTTTCAGGCCTGAATCTTCGCAGTTCGGGACTTATTTGCACCAAATTTGCATATTATTGTTTTGTGCAGAAAACATTTTCAGTGTGGAAAATAATATGTCAACACAGAAATATTAATTCCTGCACAGAAAATTCTGTTTTATTCACAGAACATGTTGTTTTCTGTGCAAATAAACCATGTGCAAATTTTATGAAGAATAAATCCCCAATTACAGCATTATTTTCAAATAAAACAGCATTTTCTGTGTAGGAATTAATATTTTTGCATGTAAATATTATTTTCTGCACAAAAATGCTGCTTCTTGTGCAAAAAATGTCAGTTTCTGCCCAAAACAACCACATGCACATTTTGAACAGAATAGGTCCTGAATTGCAAATAACCTTTGAAAACTCCATGGTTTTCGAAGATCTTCCCACAACAGGAAAAAAATTGCTGAATTTAGCATTGGTACATCCAAGAAGAAACTTGGTAAAGAATTACATCCTTTGCTGACCTTTAAGCTGGATTTCAGGGGTCGACAGGAGCAAAAGCATAGGCATGCTATTTTTAGGATGCATCCACACTGCAGAAATAATCCAGTTTGACACCACCTTAACTGCCATGGCTCAATACTATGGAATTCTGGGAATTATAGTTTGTGTGGTAGCTAAACATCTCACAAAATTATAATTCCCGGAATTCCATAGCATTGAGCTATGGCAGTTAAAGTGGTGTCAAACTGGATTATTTCTGCAATATGGATTCAGCCAAATATATGCCTCTGGTGCTGGATCTCAGCCAACATGTTTTTAATTACTTCTGTGTTTTTAATATTATTTTTCCCTTAAAAATTAAAATAGAAAAAATGAAGATAATTACAAAGTGCAGTCCTCGAGTGCTTAGGCAGCCTGAAAACTGCCCCCCAACCCCAATGCACTTGCCAACCTCTCCTGTAATTTCTCTGTGGTTGGAGTCTGCCTCTTGTTTTGCTTACATGACTATGTGTAGCACCATCCACACTCTGTTGGTGATAAAAGAAAGGCTGACCACAAGGATTTGATGAGTGGAGAGGGAGCCAGACAGGTGCTTGTTTTGCTACATGAGTGAAGACAGTTTCAAAATAAGTGCCTTAGAAAATTGCTATGAATGTACTCAAATATGTAATAATTATGAGGTTGAACACATGCATGTTCACCTGTCACAAGTAATAAGGAAGAAGCAAAGTGTGTTAAACATCTACTACATTTTTTTCACACACAAAAGCTCATCTACTTTTGTACACTTGTATTCCTACTCTTTTTGTCAGAGAAATAGAAGAAATCAGTTTGAATAACTCTATTTATTTAAAAATAGAATTCAGGCTCTTTTCCTTTGTACCTTTGAGGTCATGTAGTAGCCAACTTGTAACCAACAGTGTATCAGGTCAAAGCATAACTATAACCACTTGTGATCTCTTTCTTTCTACATTGTGCCTTTGAAGCTGTCATTCTTAGGTTTATAAATACTCCAAGGGAAGGAGTTCATAAGATGAACTGAGGTGTGATAGCTATTCCTTTAACCCTGCTTTGACCATCATTTTGTTCATATGAAAGAAAGTGTCTGTGTTTGCATGTGTTTAAGAAAGATTATTCTCTTCCATATTAACTATTCTAAGCAAATAACCAAGCTCTTTCCATATCAATCAAGGGTATACTCAGGAGTATAGATATGGAATATGATCAGGTTAAATTAACTGATTTGTTATGTTTTTGGTTTCCTTTTGTTAGATCTGTTTTAAATAGAGGCAATAAAAACCAACTGCCCATTCTAATTTCCCATATATTTCTCCTGGGGTTTGTGGTAGAGAAAACAATATATAGAGAATACATATATACAGGATACAGAAGACAACATGAAAACCGTTGTTACTAGAACTATTTCATCAAACCAAGCTAAGGTAGTCTGAATATATAAGCAACTCTACTGCCAACACTGGTTTTACTTTTTCTCTATAACTCATTTGTATGCTGTCAGTGATATCTCTTTTGGTTATTGTCTCTAATATTTATGGAGATGTCTTACTAAGGAGCTAACAGGTTATCAGCTTTTGAAGTAATTTTTAATCATTGTGAAAAAATGTATCTTTCTAATAAAGAAAGTGATTAATTATTGTGGCTTTTTTTTACCATAGCTAAGCCTGTCAAGTGTATTGTGCCTTCAGATATGACTAGAAAGAAAATTAACTTAGGACAGTGCAGGGATGGCAATCACTTAAACTACTTTCCTTGAATCAGTGTTACAAATACACATATGCATACTCTTTAATTCTTCCTGGCTGAAAATCTCCAATGGTTCTGTCTTATTTTTTAAAAAATAGGAGATATATGTACAGGTCTTGAATTTTGTTCCTTGTGTCAGATACACCCACCCATAAAACCATTACATCACTGGACCGGCCCAATGGCCTTCCGGGTTTTGCTACTATTTGTAATGGTATAATGATAAATCTCTCATCTGTGGTTGCCTCTCCAGTTTCCCACAGTTCTTGTAAACATAGAAAATTGAAAGGAAGAAGGATAGAGCCAAGGGCTGCATTTAAATCAATCATACTTTTTCTGGTATAAACTTTGGACAATCATAGAATCAGAGTTGGAAGGCACTCCACTAGCCATCTAGTTCCAGTATTTTTTTTCCATTTCTCCTTGTGACTTGGAAGTCTCTCTCTCTCTCTCTCTCTCTCTCTCTCTCTCTCTCTCTCTCTCTCTATATATATATATATATATATGTAATTTCCACAGTGCTCATTTACTATTTGAAGGGTCAGAAAACACCCAGAAACCTTCATTGGAGAGAACTGGAAAATGTAACATTCAAGATAGGAAGAAGGAACAGAAACCAGGAGGCAACAGCCTGTGATAAAATAGTAGCTTTGACAATGTGATTACTCTGAGTTGACACTTTCCTGAGATTTTTCTATAAAATGCAGATAGGTACAATCGATAATGAATTAAGAGGATAGGTGTCACTCATTGTTTGACTACCAAGTGTTCACAGTATGAAACTTACAAAGTTAGCAATAGCAATAATATTTGAAGGTGTGTCACATTGAAGATGGAGCAAACTTGTTTTCTGCTGCTCCAGAGACTAGAACATAGAACAATGGATACAAGCTACAGAAAAAAAGATTCCACTTAAACATTAGGAGGAACTTCCCAACAGTAGGAGCTGTTCAACAGTGGAACACACTCCCTTGGGTGTAGAAGCGCACACAGGGACAGTGTGGGGGAGGAGCGCATGTGAGGACAGCATGGAAGGAGGAGAGCATGTGGGGATGGCATGGGAGGAGAGGGCCCAACCTAGTGTCACCTCATTTTGGGGGCCACCTAGTGTTGGTTGCACCAATGCACCCCCACTAGTGACAACTGGTCACATTTACTTTCTTTCCTGGAATAATTCTGTGCCCTGTGTGTATTCAGAGCTACTTTCAGAGAATACAAATAGGAGGTGGCTTCAGGGCAGCTGGCGTGTCTTTTAGCATATTGAGTCATACCTTATGATGGCACCTATAATGACATATTCTCAACATTTTAAATTGTTCACTTGTCCAAATAGCTTGGGGATCTCTGATTATGAAGCAACAATCTATGTTTTTTGTATCTGAAATAATCTATAACACTTAACAAAATGGAAAGTTTGTTTCTATCAAGAAAATGCTCATCGGACTCAAACAGATGCCCCAAAGGGCTGCTGCCATTGGGCTAATCTGGGGGTGGTGCATGCATCATGTGGGTAGATCAATGCAGCCCAAAACCAGCACAAAAGGAGCAGTTTTTTACCGCTCCTTTATATGGCCCACTGAGGACCACAGCAGCAGCCACCCTCAGTCCTGGGGCAGTATGCCCCATCTGCTTGAGTCCATCCCTAGTTCCATGTCAAAATGTATGTTGTAGACAACATTAGCCCATTAAATAATTCTTGAGGATCATGGTATATTAGCAAAGGTAAACAATCAGGGATTTTGTAAGTAGCATCTCCTGAATCTGTACTTCAGAACCTAAATCTCAGTTTCAATTCTGACCTTTGGATTTGTATATGAATTTTCAAACTATAGCCCACTAGAAGATACTTTGATGAAATCTAAATGATTTGATACAGAAAAGAAATGGTGCTGCTAGTCAGATCTTTCATTTATCAGATCCTTAAAGCGATTATTCTCTCCCTACTTATTTTACATGCAGTTTCAAATGTAAACGAAACTAAATACTGAGTGGGTGAGAAAATAAGGAGAAATTTCAGCTCTCTTGTTAGTTGCTAATGCTGGCATCAGAAGCTTAATGGAAACAGAGATGTATTACTCTCCCTTTACAATGAAGGGTAACAAGACCTTTTTCATAAGTTGAAAATAAATGAAATACAAAATACAAAATTATGCTTTTCATTTATGAGGAATAATGCTTAGCTCATGTTAATAATTTTACTTCAAGCTCAATTGTGGAAAATTACTGGAACACCATAGCAAGTTAGGGGAAGTTACTGGTGTATGTACCAAAATTATAGAAGAACTTTTCATAGGGTCATTTTTTTTTTCTATATTGAGAGCTCTGTACTTTGGTGTTACGGGCAGGGCCATTTTTCAAACTATTTCTAAATATTGCACTTAATATTCAGTGATACTGAAATTATGTATGCAAACATTTTCCACAGTCATTGTTCTTTCTTTCTTTCTTTCTTTCTTTCTTTCTTTCATTTATATCTTACCCAGCTTCCAGTGTGAGATACAAGACCATTTACCATATAGGTCAAAACAAAATAGAATAAAAATAAACAGTTAAAAACAATTAAAAAGCAGCCAAATGAGGAACATTAATTTAAAATAATTGTAAAAGTATCTCAAACATAATAGTGAAGATAAAGTACAGCACATCTCATTAAAAGGCCTTCCTGCAATGGCCAATTAACAACTGAAGGCCCACTGAATTAAAAAGGTATTTCTCTTTTGTTCATAGTATTAAGAAATGCTAATAAATAAAGTGTGAAATAAAATGGTCTTAGTAGAGATACAGTTCAAGAAATCTATCTTAGGCAGCTTACAATTAAACCAAAATAGCTGTGAGACAAGATACAGCAGGAAACTAAAAAGTGAAGAAAGGGACAGAAAACAAGGAACTAGTTCGTAGTATAGTTACAAAATTGAACTTTAGGAGATAGTTCAAACTAGAGGAGAAAGAGGAGGCATGTGGCAATTTTTCCCTGCTGAGTAAATAAATACTTTACAGATTTGTATCTATGTTGTACAGGGTTTTCACATAACTTTCATATAACACTGTTATAAATTTGGCTGATTATTATGAATGATCTGCACTGTGGGCTTGCCTACTATGGTCCAAAACACACTGAAGAAATAATCCAGTTGTTCTGGCTCAGTACTAGGGAATTCTGGAAACTAGTTTTGTGAGACATTTAGCCTTCTCTGTCAGAAAGCTCTGGTGTCACAATACACTACAATGTCAGTGGATGGTGGATGATGTGTGTTGCAGTTGTTACCAAACAGCAGAGTTGTCAGGAAAAGCTGACCTTTTTCCTGCACACCTCCAGACTTCTGAATCTTGATGAAACTGCTTCAGCTTTCCAGCCTTACCAGCAGTGAGGAAACACACCAGTTGTAGTCTAAGAAAACTATTCTTTATTCTACAACTACAAATTATTTACAGTAATTGTTTACTTACAAAACAAAACCTAGCAACACACCACGCAGCGAAATATGGGTAAAATCTTCCAAACTCCCTCTCTTTCTCTCTCTACACACGGACAAAGGATTTTGTTGCTCCCTCAAGCTACCACCCATTTGGGTGTGTACATGCTAGATGATTGGCTAAGTCCAACTTTCCCAGACCTCCAGTCCAACCCATGTTGCTGATGTCTTTGCCCATGTGACATGCCATGCTTAGGTTGTGTGTTTTGGTTAGGATGTTTCCTTTCCCAAAACACACTAGTGTTTTCTTCTCTTTGGTTCCTTTGTTATTGTCTGGTGTGACACTTGTTTTTGTCTGTCCCAAACTTGTTTTCCAATCCCTTCCCACAGGAAATAATTGCCCATACATCTTTTACATTTCATGTCTGACTGCATGTCCCATCAAGCAAATTTCTGATATACAATTCCCAGGATTTCCTAGCACTGAGCTAATATTAACTGGATTATTTCTGCAGTGTGTTTTGGACCTATGTCACCTGGCTGGAATCAAGAACTTCACTAAAAAGACTATAAAGAAAGATGGACAATTGCAGCAGATTGATATTGTTATTGTTGTGTGTCTCCAGGTCATTTTTGACTTATGGCGACCCTAAGGGAAACCTATCATAAGGTTTCCTTGGCCAGTTTCTTCAGAGGGGGTTTGCCATTGTCATCCTCTGGAGCTGAGAAAGCGTGACACTGAGCCTGAATTGCCACCCCTGGACCGCTCCAGGGATGCTCAGTCTTCCAAAAGTCCCAAAATCAAGCAACAAAAAATCTGGGGGAAAAAGAAAAACTACTTTGGGTTGTAAAAATGTACATTTTAAGATATTAAATGGTAGTGGTGAGGCTTGTATGTGCTTTTGAGAAAGGCAGTTCTTCCCTGTTTTATGGCCAGAGAAGAAGGCAGTCTAGGATGAAGTGCAGCTAAAACATCAGGGAGAGCATACAGTCTGTGGACCAATTTTTGCCCACCCCTACTTTTGTAATGTTGGACATTTCCTAAATTTTTGAGTGCACTGAAAAGTAAGCTGTGTGAGACTCAGTGTTTTTGCAGTTTGAATTATCAAAATGGAGCTAGTAGCTCACTGAAATAAAAATCCCTCAGGAACTCTCTCCCTCCCTCCCCCCTCTCTCCCTCCCTCCCTCTTTCTTTCTTTCCTTTCTCATTCACAAGAAGCAAAACTTAGTAGTGCCAGGTCAAAACCACTGCAGAGCTAGTTAGAGAAGACGAGATTATTTCTATAACTTGAAGCAGATGCAAAAAGATTTTGGGCTTGGTTTATAGAAATGTGTAGGTAGAAAGACAGGGTATTCTGGCCCAAACAAGGTCAAACAACAACAAAACATCCCAAAGAGACAATTGGATTGAAACAGTCCTCATATCTTTACTGAAAGGTGCATAAAGCTCCTTTGTGATGCACTACGATCCATAGCAGGCATGGAAATCTACTCAGATTCAAGTCAAAGGGTGGCACCTGTCAAGCATATGTGTTGTTTTTCAATTAAGCACTTTGATTCTTTATAACAGGGAGTTTGGGATATCTAGAAGTAGGTGTCTATTTTTTTTTTATTCAGAGATAGCAGGAAGAAATAATATGCAAACCTCTGTCAGGTGGTACAAAAATATATAAACAAGATGCTATGTCTCTTGAGAGCTAGAGGTTTTATCTATCTAGATTGTAGCTCTGATCATACAAAGTCAAATACTTTTGTTCATTGTTCTACACACGCCATTGAAAAATACATGCACATTAGAAAATTGGTCAAGTCTGGGGTAATAAAGCAGGATTGTCAGGTCAGCAGCTTCCCTTTCATTCCCTGACATTTCTGGCACAGAATCTGAGACTGGCAAGGAGCTTCTATCTCATGGCCACTTGGTATTGTCACAGGGAGAAAACATTTCATAATAGTTGTGCAATATTACGTGTGTGTGTGTGTGTGTGTGTGTGTGTGTGTGTGTGTGTGTGTGTGTGTAGAGAAAAGTGAAACAGATTATGTGGGTTTCCTACACTACCTTTTAAAATATACAGACGGCCAATATGCACATGTCCTGGATATAGATGACCTGAGGATCTACATCAGTGTACTCCAAGAGCTGTGCACTAGATACAGTTTCATTCCCTATATATTTTCATCTTGAAATAGTGAACATTAGAAATGGAGGAGGGAGGAGGAGAGAGTCACAAAGTGAGGGCTGTTGAACGGCTGGAGCTTCTTCCAGGCCAGCTAATTATGGATATGGGCATGAGGGAGAGAATCTAAGGAAATCTAAGTAAAATTTAGCTAACCAAATATTGTCAAACCTAGACAAAAGCTTGACAAAAAGATGTTTTCAATGGAATTTCTTGATGCCATTCCCACAAAGTCTCACATCCCCTGTAGCCTACCTGCAGCCACATATAACACACAATTTTTCCTGGTACTTCACTGCTATTGGAGGCTCTGAAAGATTCATGACCAGCCCACTGGGAGTTTTCTTTCCAGGCTCTGAGTTTCTGCCACTTTTGCAACAGGGAGCTGCTCAGGTTTAGACACTGGCACTCTTCTCCAAGTGACATGATAGCCATGATAGCATGTACCCACTGGCTCATTCTTTAGTTTGCCCCTTCGTTTGTTCCTGTTTTTTGTTGTTGTTTTTTGTTGTTGTTTTTTTTGGTCTACCAGCACTGGGTAAATGCAACACAGATTCAAGCTTTGTCATACTGAGCTACAGAGGCTGGCATTAGTGGGTGGAAGAGGATTGCTTTGCTTTAGAGCCACCTCACACAAGGAAGTGAGATTTTTGTCCTTCTTCAGTACAGTTTTTCTCCCTTCCTGGAGTGAGATGCTTAGCAATTCTCTGAGACTTCAGACAAAACCTTCAGATTCCCCCTATATTTTAAAGCCCCACTTATAAAAAGGAGGTTAGCCACTGAGCCTAGAGAAAATAAAGGATATGTTCTGATGATAGTAACAACAGATGTTTTCAGAGATGTCAGTATTTTTGTTTCCCAGAAACCATCAGGAAGTGCACTGCATCATGACATTGCATCATTCTTTGGGGTTTAAACACTGGGAAATAGTGACCACAAAGAATGGTACTTCTTGTCTCCACCCCTACAAAACTGAAGTTCCATTCAACAATACAGATTGAGAGACAGAGAGATGGAGAAAAGAGGAGGAGGAGGAAGAAGAAGAAGAAGAGGAGGAGGATATTTAAGTCTTCACTTGTTAGGAGTTTGTCTTCTTGAGCCATTGGGTCATAAATGTTTTTCAAGTTGTATTTGTGAGAGGCTGTTCTATACTTGTTAACAGCTGTTACACTGAGCACTGGCCCTAAAAAACAGTGGCCATACTTCTCCTGTGGGCTGTGTGTGCCTCCCTCTATTTTTGTGGTCCCCAAAAGGCCCCACAATCTTGTCAAATTTGCTTTGGCTATGGTGAGAGTGTAGCTTCTGGATCCTTTCTCTACATGAATTCTACTTTTAAGGTCCATGGTGAGCTTATGGTTTGTTTAAGGCAGGGGTTGGCAACCTAAGGTCTGTGGGCTGGGTGCAGCCCGCGGAGGCCTTCGAACCGGCCCCTACCCAGTCCTGCCGCCACTTCCTTTCGCAGCTGTGGGGGTCCTCCGGGGTGCCGTTTTGGATTCCAAAATGGCGCTCCAGAGTCTCATGCAACCTTTCCCATCACGGGAAAGGTCGAGCAAGACTCTGGGAGCCATTTTGTAATCTGAAATGGCACCCCAGAGGACCCCCGTGGCTGCGGTGGGCCTCTCGGAGGCACGGCGCGGTCGAGGTTGCCCTCCTGGGGGGGGCAGCAGCCACGTTGGGCCTCTTGGAGGCCCAGCGCAGTAGAAGGAGCCCTCCTGGGGGCCTCCGTGGCTGCGCTGGGCCTCTCAGAAGCCCGGTGTGGTTGAGGGAGCCCTCCTGGGGGACCCCTGCGGCCGAGTTGGGCCTCTCTGAGGCCCTATGCAGTCAAGGGAGCCCTTCTGGTAGTGCACACGTGCATGCACGTGCACCGCTGCACCCCAGTGGGCATCGGGGGACAGGGGACCGGCCGCAGCTCCCAAAAGTTTGCCAACGCCTAGTTTAAGGTGACAGCAGCATTTGAGTTATTTTAAGAAAAAGCCACTTTTAAGCTTTGTCTGTAATCACATTTGCAAATTCACCAATGACAGCATGGTGTGTGTACCACCTGATGTGTTCAGAAAGTACCAGTGTAGACCCCTGATCCCTAGTTAGTATACACTCACCCTTATTGAAGTAAAGGAGCAAACCTTTTTCCTTTCCCATAGTGATTGCCTGGCTGGGAACATTGCTGGTCAGAGGTGGGAAGAGCTTTTGTTGATAGTGAGAAATATGTGTAAATCTTTAATGATAAATCACTATTTATGATATCAGTTTTTAATATTTCCTGTTCAAGTTGTGTACTCCTTGGGTCACCTGCATCTACATATGTCATAGCCTTTTCTGAAAAAGAGAATAATATTGTGAGTATGGCCATCCTAGCAATGTAGTTTTGCCTCATGTGTCTCTTGATTGGGCCTAGGGATCTGTGAGATTATTCGAATGTCCCTGTCATGTCTACAGAAAGAGCTGTTTGACAGTGGAACATGCTGCCTCAGAAAGTGATAAAATCATCTTCATTGGAGGTTTTTATACAGAGGCTGGATGGCCATCTGTTTGAAGTGGTTTGATTGTGCATTCTTGCATGGCAACTGGTTGGATTGGATGGCCCCTGTTGACTCTTCCAACTCTATGATTCTGCAGTCATTTCTTTAGTAGGCAGGTGACTTTAAACTAAAGTCTCAGTTCAGTGTTATGGAGGAGAGATGTATGAAATCATAAATAGATTTCTTCTCTCTTCCATAACACTAGTTGGGACCATGGGAGAAGAAAGGGGAGAACAGGAAAAGTGAAAGTCTACTTACACAAGCCTGGATGTGTAAGCAATACTAAACTACATGAATTGATGGTCTGATTTGGCAAAAGGCAGCATCCACTATGTGTCTGTAAACAAACTTTATATTACAAATACAACTTCTCTACAGTGCTTTCTCTCATCCTAAGGAAATTGAACTTTAGAGTGTTGTCCCCTGGAATGCCAAAATAAAATGGGATGAAGCAGTTCTATGTTCTTCAGTAAATCACTGCACCAATACAAAGGACAAAACACCAGTTTGCACATACTCTTTGCAGACTGTTCTAAGTGACCTCTTTAAACTCTGTGTGAGAGGAAGCTTCATTTTTCAGTACAAATGTATAACATCCAATGACAAGTGTATGACAGCACACCTCCAAATAGCAACACCACTACTGTCTTTCAGGGACATGGCACAATGCTGTCAGAATAGAAAACTCTGAGATACATATCAGACATAGATTAATGTATGCTTAAATGGGAGTTAGAATTATCTTCATATGACTAGGGGTGGTTGGTGAGCCATATACGTACAATAAAAATGAGCTATGGTGATACCCAATAATATATTTTAAAGACATTGGTAGAACTGATATAATACACCAGTAGCAATGTCTGCATTCAGATATCACAAAAACCGAGGATTTACTGAAACCCTGGCATATCAATAATAAGAAGTGCAATGGTACACCTTGGCTGATCACCCCACATGTCTACTTGAACAAGCAGAATGAGTTAAATAAATCACATAACTTCCATATGTAGTTTGTTTGTGTTGCCTACACCAGGAATTCTAGCTCAGCTCTTCTCAACCAAATCAAAACCATAAGCTATGACTTGTTTCAGAAGAGACATCATGTGTACAATGATGTTTGGACATTACCACAGACAAACCATGGATTGCTGATTTAAAACTTGTTTGCTTATTTGGCTTTTCTAAAAGTAGTCACAAAGGACAGATTGGGGTAATGTGCGTGAATATGCTGCTTATAAATTAAAAAATTAAGATGAAAATTATTTCCAATGCACAACAGCATTAGTTCCTATCAACAGAAAAAGTTTTTTTTTATTTTATTTTTTAAATCAATATGTATGTGACCTGAAGACTTATATTTATTCCTCATGTAAATAGGATTGGTAGTATTTCTCATTCTTTTAATAGACACTAATACATTCAGCAATTTTTACTTGTCATGAATATTATTGCAACATGCAAAAATTATTCCCATAGCAAAATGCCATAATGAAGTAATATGTCTGCTTTAATAGGTAGGATATGTGAAGTCTGTAATACAAAACTATTTCTGAGGAGGGTGATAAATGCTGGAAATCTAAGCACTAGTGTGAAACCTGAATTTTAAAAATGACAGTCTTTTATTTGTTTTTCATTTATTACTGCTCCCTAAGACCATCAGTGATATTAAATACATATCTTAGTGGGTAGTCATAGTAGCACAAATTGTACTTTGACAGCATTATTTTTAAAAGTCCTGTTTTATTGCAAGTGCATCAGTATATATGACCATTATACTAATGTTGTGCAAACCCTAAATCCAATCTGCACTGCAGAAATAATGCAGTTTGACACTGCTTTAATTCCCATGGCTAAATGCTATGGAATCCTAGAATTTGTAGTGTGTTGTGGCACCAGAGCTCTCTGACATAGAGGGCTAAATATATTGCAAAACTACAAATCCCATAATTCCATAGTACAGCAATTAAAATGGTGTCAAACTGCATTAATTCTGCAGTGCACATGCAGAACTAGTGTAATTTAATCATGGCTCAGTGGTGCAAAGAAATGATACTTGCTCTCCTTGGATACTTTGTAAAAGACTGGTTTATTTCTGTTGGTGGGGTAGGGGCAAAGTTTGATCCCCAAATAAATGTTGCTATTATAGAAAAACTTTTCTCCTGGTTCTCCTTTTAACCTGACC
>CM034703.1:239489560-239502683 GCA_020142125.1 Phrynosoma platyrhinos
CACACACACACTTTTAACTCCCTAACTGGCTTATTGGAATTGTAGCATTCACTGCTTGACTGGCAGAGCAAGACACAAAATATGCTTTGAAATTGCTTCACAGTACATCTCTGTAATTAATCAGTAGAGTGCTCTGAGCTCAGGAGTCCACTCAGCATCTTCTTTGAGATTTACTGTGTTACATTCACAATGTTATTCCTATCTCTGAGAACAAAGGTTCCTCCCTTGCACTCATTTTCAGAGCTTTTCTTTTTAGACCTGTGAACACAAGCAACCAGTAGAGGTCATTACAGCAAAGAAGTTTAGATTTCTCAACCACCTTTAGGTATTATTGAGGCAAGGTTTCAGCCTCTGCAAGAAGTCAAAGTTCCAAGTTCTCAGCTGGCTGTAGAGCAGTGGTTCTCAATCTTTGGCCTTTTAGGTGGTTTGGACTTTGACTCTACAAATCCCTAACCCTGTAGTGATTCTAATGGTTGAGACTTCTGTTACTTGAACATCTGGACAACAAAAGGTTGAGAACCACTGGTGAAGAGTGCCTCTCTACTGCTATAGAAAATATGTAGAATTTGTGATCATGATCAGAAGAAAATGTCTGTCCCCGCACATGCACACAAACACACACACACACAAGCAAGTACATGCCCATGCACATGCACACATTCATGTGCAAATGCACATACACACACAACTGTTCCTTAAAAAAACCATGGGAGGCTAGGCATCTAATCTCTAGTCTGTGGAAAATAATACTGGTCAAGTACTAGCAGGGTCTAAATAAACCAATATGATATAATAATGTATTGTAGCTCCAAGTGGCGTCAAACTGCACTATTTCTCCTACGTAGATGCACCCTGAAAGATGTTCCCTACTCTTCAAATAGCAAATACATGGAGGCTAGAGCTGATTCCCCCTACATCTGCCCCATTAGCTACACTCCTACATACATAGCAATTCCAAGTACTCTGGGTTTTCTCTGGAGTCATTCTCACAATGGTGATGGAAATAACTTTGATTACTTCCTGTTGCCATTTTGACAGGGGCTGCAGAGAAAAAAAAAATAGAGGTATTTGGGAGTAGTACATGGTTGTCAGTTGCCTGTGGGAGTGCGGATATTTGCACACATTTGGGGGGGCTTTCTGCATGGGTTGAGGGCAAAATGTGCCCCAAACCTGTGCTGGACAAATGGGGGTGGGGGGGCTGTCTTTCTACTGCCCTCTACCTTTCCTAGTGTCAGAATCCAAGGACATGGTTCTGTCATGATTGTTACTGAATATTGGAGAGGATGTATATATTGATTATATATGGGTTGAGTGTATGAGAAACATATAGAAGCCTAGGTTGTGGGTTTAATAGCATGTCTTTAGAAAGGGGGTTAGACAAATGGCAGGCTGGCCAAATGGTATGTAGAGTGAAGGGATTTATGGCTTTATGATTCTGGAGAGCTTGCTGTATATCTGGTGATTCAGATATAGGGAGATGTTTATTTTTCTTTCCTTTATTGCAGTAGAATGGTGGAGCTAGGGATGCTGTTTAAATGGACAAATGGATAGGAAGGGGACTGTTAGAATTTGCTTTGTTTAAGAACAATTTTTGTGTGTCAATAGCTCAAGGGCAGGACTGGATAGTTTGAGTTTCAATATCACTGTAGGGTGAAGGGACCAATTAGATCTGACACAGATGATTTACTGGTAACATCTGTCCTTATGTCTTAAATAAAACTCTTTTGATTTCTATCACAGTAAGATGTTTTTCTGTCCATTGAGAACAGAGTTCCCTGGTTCTGACACCTAGCACCATTGTATTTTCCAGCGATTCATGCCTTCTTATGATGTGGTCAAAGTACAACAGCCTCAGTTTAATCACTCTGGCTACCAGGGAGAGTTCAAGCTTGATCTGTTCTAGAACCCATTTGTTTGTCTTCTTGGCTACCCATGGTATCCTCAGTATTCTTCTCCAGCACCACATGTCAAATGAGTTGATTTTCTTTTTATTAGTTTTCTTCACCAATCTCACAGCCACATCCTGTACATGGTGAAGAGGAATACAGTGGCTTGGATAATCCTCAATTTTATGTTCAGAGTTACATCTTTTCACTTTAAGCTCTTGTTTAGTTCTTTTATAGCTGCCCTTCCCAATCCTAGTCTTCTTGTAATTTATTGACTGCAGTCTCTGTTTTGAAAAATACTTCATCCAAGGTATAGGAACACTTTGACTATTTCAGTTTTCTCATTACCTAGGATGAATTCTTATAGATTCTCCATGGTCATTATTAAGCCTACCTTGACACTTTCCTTCTTGACTTTCAGTAATTTCTCCAGATCTTCATTCATTTCTGCTAGTAGTATTGTGTCATCTGCATATCATAGGATGTTCATGTTCCTTCCTCCAGCCTCATTCTTCCTGCCTCTGAGTCTCAGTCTGCTCTACATTCAATATTTTCTGCATGCAGGTTTAATAAAAAGGGTGATAGTATGCAGCCTTGACTGACCCATTTGCCAATTAGGAAGTATTCTGTTTCTTCATAGTCAGTTCCAATGTCAGCCTCTTGTCCTGAGTACAGGTTACACATCAGGGCACTCAAATGTAATGACACTCTCATTCCTTTAAGAGCAAGCCATAGCTTTTTGAGATCTATGTAATCAAAGTCTTGATGGAATCATAGAATTTTGAATTGAGTGAGGGAAATTTAGAATCCTCATCTAGGGAGCTCTTTTGCTGCCTATGACCAAACTACAACCCCCAGGATTCCACATGATGAATGCCACAACAACATAAGTGGAATATAGCATGATAATTGTGCAGTGTGAATTGCCCCAAGTTGTATAGGGCTCACATATAAATCATAACCATTACAAGATATATTCATTATGTAATCAATGGCATGTCTTAGTATAAGTCTGTTTCTTATTTGCATATGTCTGAAATGAATCCTAGTTATCAATTATGGGTTAATTTTTAAAATTGTGTATCACGACAATAATTTCACTACAATAACTTATTCTATCTGTTTTCTAATCATGCTATAAACTGTCTTGCAACCCTGAATTAGGACAACATTTTTTGTTGTTCTTAACTGCCTTCTCATTGGTCTTGACCCATGGCCACCCTATACATGAGACATCTCTAGGCCCCTCTATCCTCTACTGCTCTGCCCATCTCCTGCAAACTCATATTTGTGGTTTCTTTAATAAAGTCCATCCATCTAGCATGTGACTCAAGTGGTTAAGACACTGACTCTTGATTGCAAAATCAGCAGGTTGGCAGTTTGAGGCCCGATTACTGCATGAAGGGGTGAGCTGCTGTCACTCGTTCCAGTTTCTGCCAATCTAGCAGTTCAAAAGCATGCAAATGCAAGTAGATAAATAGGTACCACTTTGGTGAGAAGATAAACAGTGTTCTCTGCAATCATGCTGGCCACATGATCACAGAGTTGTCTCTGACAATGGTGGCTCTTAGTAACATAGATGAGCACTGCCCCCTATAGTCAGACACAACTTGACACCGTTAATGGGAAATACCTTTACCTTTTATCTAGCATGTGGCCTTCCTCTTTTTCTACTTCCCTCCATCTTTCCTAACATTATCATCTTTTCCAGTGATTTATGCCTTCTCATGATGTGTCCGAAGTACAGTCTAAGGGGCTATGCAGACGGGAGGCTCTGGGCTGCCCCTGCTAGCGGGACTGCAGCAACCACATACCATGGCCCCAATCTTCCCTTTTGCTGCCCCTAAAAGAGTGGCAAAATGCTGCTCCTTTTAGGGGCAGCAAAAGGCCGCCCTAAGAGCTGGCCCCACAGCTCTTCCACAGCCTTTCAGTGCAGCATGTCTACACGCTGTGCCAGGAGGGCATCCTGACACCGTGCACCATGCGTACAGGTGCATGGCATCAGGCTGGGGTGGGGTCAGCTGGCGTGCAGCTGCCCCACCCCAACTCCACCCCCAGGCCAGCCCTTTAGCCCAGTCTGCAATGCCCCTAAGTCTTGTCATCTTGGCTTCTAGGGATATCTCTGGCTTGATCTGTTCTAGGACCCTTTTTTTTTTTTTTGTCCTTTTGACTATCCATGGAATCCTCAGCACTTTTCTCCAGCACCATATCTCAAAGGCACTGATTTTCCTCCTATCTTCTTTCTTGACTGTCCAGCTCTCACATCCATACATGGTAATAAGGAATACGCTGGCTTGTATGATTATGAGTTTTGTGCTGAGTTGTATGTCTTTGCATTTTAGGATCTTTTCTAATTTTTTCATAGCTACCCTCCCCATTCTTAATCTTCTCCTGATTTCCTGGCTGCAGTCCCCATTCCAATCAATGTTTGATCTCAGATATGAGAACTCTTTTATTATTTCTATTTCCTCATTGTCTAGTTTGAATGTGTGTAAGTTCTCTTTATTTTTGTTTTCTTTATGTTCAGCAATAAGCCTGCCTTTGGACTTTCTTCTTTGATCAGGTAGGGGATAAATAATAAATACCATATTTACTTGACTATAAGTCAACTTTATGTCTAAGTTGAGGGCAGGTTTGGGGGGGGGCAAAATAATGGATTTTGCCATGACCTGTAGATAGATCAAGGGTAAAACTTCGAGGCTCCTTCAGTGTGTGTATGTGTGCATGTGGCAAGAGGGACTCTCACTGAGGCTTTTTGCTTCAGTGTTTCAACTTTCATTTCAACCAGGCTTGCAGGTGGGAGATGGAGTCTTAAACAAACAGCATTATCAATCAGTTACCTAGGACTCTTTCTGCTTGACTCAAGAGAGAAAGAAACTGCATGGGTAAATCTGAAAGAACTGCTATCACATTACCTTAGTGACCTGTAAATAAGTCAACCTGGGATTCTGAGGTCAATTTTGGAGCATATTTTTTTTAGACTTGTAGACGAGTATATGATAAGTAACCCCAGAGGAAGAAACCACCTTTCCCATGTTATCTAAGCTCCAAGGTAAATTAAATGCCTATAGGTTTCTCACCTCCACTGCAAAGGTGGCTCAGGCGCCCCCTTTGTAATTGGATTCATTCCTTGGCAGCTGTGATAGCATGGAAATGTTGTTAGTATTTACCTTTGACTTATCAGCAAATGCATATTAAAATAGGAAGTGACTGAATTTAGCCTGATTTTTTTCATCCTCCTTAAAGCTTTATTTTACTAAGAGTAATTTTCACTGGGACTTCTTTACTAAATGTTTTTCTATTACTTCTGGAGTATATATTATATATCAATTCCATAATTACAATTTGTTACATAGTGGCTGCACATAGCCAGACTGTTATAGGATTGTCCCCTTCTAATTTATCCTGTTATTAATATGTAATTGTCTGATGCAGTAAGAAACTATGACTTTTGTTCATGGATGATGTCATAAATTAAAGTACTTTTTTGGGGGTAAAACCAATGGGAAGGTGATAGCAATGATTTTTAAAAAGTATTTCTACACTTGTCCCTCCCCATCTGTGGCCTCTGCACTTGTGGTTTTGATCATTCATTATGCCAAGGCTGTGGCTCCCTTCCTTACCAGCATCATCCCCTGGTGCCAGGGCCTGTAATCGGGCTTGGCTGACACTGGGACTTGCTTTCCCAGCAGTGCCCCTCCGCCACAGCCAATGGGTGCACAATATGTCAATTGGCTGCAGTGGAGGGGGGCGGGGCATACACACACTGATTACAGGCCCTGGCACTGGGGGGGAGAGGGAAAGGTACCGGGAGGGAAGGGAGGGGGAGGGAGGGAGGGAATTTCCCTATTGTTGGGGACAATTGGACTTGACTATTTGAAAAATTTGGTAGTAGCGGGGGGGGGGGGTCTGGGACGGATGCCCCGTGAATGGGGAGGGACAAGTGCAATTCACCTTTCCAGGCAGGACCTTCTAAAGCAATTTGCAATGAAATGCTTATTAAACCGCATAACTTTTTTTTTTTTTCATGAACACACTTCTAATTAATGACTATGAATAAAGACATTTTTTAAAAAAAGGGACGATGAAATACAAGAAATGTTGCATGGCATGGAAGAAATTATGTTTCTTTTTTCTGGAAAAGCTCAGTATATATTCCATTCTCCAAAAAGGAGAAACCAAGGATTGTAGTACCATTGAACAAGCAAAGTCATACACAAAATTTTGCAGCAATTATTATTATTATTATTATTATTACAGTTTATTTATATAGTGCTGTAGATTTACACAGCACTGTACATACAGTCAATAAAATAGATAAAAATAAATTTAAAAAAAAGCCTGCTGATGGCATACATTCTACAAAATAATAAAATACATATTAATACAAAGAAGGCAACAAATTAGAAATATCAAATAATTATCATACAATGCCACTGAACGCTTCCCTATCATACGTGGAGTGAGAAATTCCCAGGCGCAAGCTAAGTTCAGGAAAGAAACAGGCACTAAGGATCACATTGCAGACATACATTGAATAATGGAGTGTACCAAGGGATTCTAGGAGAAAATCAGCATGTGCTTTATAACCTACAACAAAGTTTCTGACTACATAGATCATGAAAAATGATGGACTGCTCATAAAGAAATTGATCATCCTGATACATAATGGGTACTCAGGACAGGAAGCTATAATTAGAACAGAACACAGAGAAACAGAATGGTTCCCAATTGGCAAAGGGGTCAAGCAAAGCTCTATTCTGTCACCCTATTCAATTTGTATGCAGAAAACTTCATGCACAGAGCAAGTTTAGACTTGGAGGAAGGAGGAATGAAGATCAGAGGAACGGCAGTTAACAACAAATTCCTTTTTGACACAGATTTCAAATGAAAGGTGGGCAGTAAGGAATGGGGACAGAACTGAATATATGGCAACCCTCCTGGTCCCTTTGTAAATTATCAAGGAGCAATTTGAAACTCTTTTTAAAAGGCTAAGATAATTTCATCTGAGTGTGTTATTGAAATGCCAGCTTCCATTACCAGCAGTAGTCCTGGCCAGTTAAATTGTGAAGGGATTTTTATTTTTCCCATGTGGTAGTACAGGTGTTCTGACTTCTTAAATTTGCCTTTTAGACTTCATTAAATAGGATAGCGTCATATCTTTAGAGCTGTGTCTGGATTTCACTCTTTGCACATAGCTTCTGAAATTAGCTGTACTTCTGAAATTTGCTGTATTTTTATCACCACATTATCTATTATCAACAAACATTATCTATTTATTATCAACACATTATCAACAAGTATGGTTTTACTTTAACATTTTGCAAGAGCAGAGTTTAATAAATAACTGGTCTCCAGAAAAAGTAATGCCAAAATAAAAATGATACCATGTTTAACCTGTAACACAGAATTCTTATCGCAAGTTAGAAGAAATGCATGACTCAAGAGGTTTCCCCCTTTTAAAAACAAAACAAAAAAATAGCCACAAAACATGATTATTTCCTTGTATGGATCCTCATGGCTTCTGGCCTGGCCATCTGTATTATGTAGCTTAGCTTTGAGGCTTTTTAAATATAGGAATATGTAAAATGTCAACCCATTCATTGGTTGAATGGCTTTAGCTCAACAGCAAAACACATATTCTGCAGTTAGAAGCTTCCATGTTCTGTCTCTGGTATCATGGGCTATAAGTTTTTGATTTTTAGCTGTAGTTTAATTTTCAGAGCCAAGTACATATTCATTTATCCAGGCCCTGCTGCTGAAAACCTTGCCCTGCAGAGGAACATGAGTATCGTTGTTCTCCACCTGCTCTTAGACAAAACTAGGAAAAGCTAGAATTATCACAATTAGGGTTAAATGGCACAGGCCTGAAACAGATTGGCAAGAAAGAGTTGCTTTGGGGGCGTGGCATACATGTGGCCCAAACCTGGCTGTAAAAGGAGTGGGGGAAAACTGCTCCTTGCTGATGATCTGATCTGGACTGTGGCAGCATCTGGCCTCAGAACTGTCACATCTGGTCCCCACAGTCGCATGCGGATAAGGGCTCACTCATGGCTGGAGAGGCCAAAGGCGGCTCCAAGCTACTTGTCTGCCTCACCTCCAAGTCACTATAAAAGAAAGGTACATAAAAGCTATTAAAAGGGAATAAGACAAATGTATGACAGAGCCACTATGCCATAGTGCTTTGTGTTTTGGACTATGTCTCTGGAGACCAGGGTTCAATTCCTGTTTGGGCATTAAACCCACTGGCTGACCTTGGGCAAATCACATGCTCTCAGACTCAGGGGAAGGCAATGGCAAACCTCCTGTGAACAAATCTTGCCAGGAAAACCCCATGATAGGGTCACCTTAGAGTTTCCTTAAGTTGGAAACAACATGAAGGCGTATGCACATACACACAGAGAGAAGAAAGATGGTATCATGATATTTATTAGATGCTAGATAAAGTATGAGGTGAAAACAAAACATACAAGATTAAGGAACAGCTCAAATGTTACCCATCATGCTAGCAAGGGAGACCCCATTCCCAAGAAGAAGTGACCCCATCTTTCATGACTGATACCTTTAAATATCTTTTCTCTTAGTAATCAGTGCTAATTTTGGTCACTTAGGAAATTCTAGATTTGCACTGGCTAGACCTTTTAATTGTTTTCAATGTCATCTGTTGTAATTGTATGTCTTCAAGTGATTTCTGTGGATCTATGATGACTCTGAGGTGAACCTATCACTGTGTTTTCTTAGCAAGATTTGTTCAGAGTAGGTTTGCATTTGACTTCCTCTAAGACTGAACATTGTGACTCCCAAGGTCAAGTGGCTTCCATAGCTGAGCAGGGATTCAAATCTTCCTCTGTAGAGTCATAGTTGAATGCTCAAAGTGCTATGCTACATTGTTATCAAAGAATGTTATGTAATTACATTAATGTAATGAAATATGTGACTTTAAAGAGTTATTATTCCCCCATACACTTCAGACAAGACTTCTCCAGCCTTGGACTCCGGATATGTTGGAATACAGCTTATATCATTCCAAGTCAACATGGAATATCTTGCTAGGAGTACAACATGGCACTGCCAAATTTTTGGTGATATTAAGTGTAATTTCAAAAACAGAAAGTTTGCATCAAATCTCTTGCATTGGCCCCAACTTATGGTCACCCTTTTCAAATAACTGACAAGCTATACCTGCTTAGTGGAGGCGAGTTCTGGTGAATAAAATGGCTTTTGACATGTGTAAGATTTTCCTTAAAATTTCATCAGGGTTTCAAATAATGTTAAAATAATGAAGTCTAAGTTTGATAAGGAGGGAAGAATTTTCTGTAATTTAATTGTTCTCAAAAATGTCTGTATTATTGGACAGGAAGATTGTGCTCCCTGTCAGCAGTGCACCTGGCATATTTGAAATCCAATGCAGATAATTTTTATTACCCCCAATAAAATATGCCCTCTTCCCCAAAAAATCTGCTGAGTGCTCCATTTCTACCACTGCAAGCATCAATGCTTATCTCTTCAGAGCACAAGAGCGCTCTGAAGAGACAAGGTATGGCAGCAAAAATGGTGGGCTGAGTCCTTCATATGCCTGCTCCCACCAACACTTGTCTCTTCACAGGGCCATAGAATTCCAAACAAATGAGCACTAGCAACATAATGGTGGCAGGAGCATGGGTGGCAGGAGAGCCACCCCCACTGCTAATGCTCAATTCTTTGGCAGTCATGGTGCTCTGAAGATGTAAGTATTGGCAGCGGTGATTGCAGAGATGTGGAGAACTTTGCCTGATGGCCCTCCCACCAATGTTCAACTCTTTGGGTGGCTGTGGTGGCCCAAAGAGATGAACGTTTGTTGGTGGCGGAAATGGACTGAGTCCTCAACATTCCTTTCACTGCCACTGTGAATGCTCATCTCTTCAGGGCACCACAGCACCTCAAAGAGATAAGCTATCAGAAGAAGTGACACTTCCAAAGAATAGCTTGACTACTCTCCCCACCTGCTTGCCTCTGCACTACCCAACTGAGCCACCAAGCTACTCCTTTCACCAAAGAACTAGAAGAGGATGAGCAGGGGAAGCAGGAGGAGCAGGATCTGCCTTTGGTCAGGTAAGAGAGGGAGAAGACTCCTTTTTCTGCCCCACCAGCAAAGCTGCAAGACCCAGAGACCTTCTGCCACCCTACAGCCTTTCCAGGTCAGATGGAGCTGCTGGCTGATAGGGACAGTGAGGAAACCCCTTTCCTGCCTGACTAGCAAAACCTCCATACCTGAACCTCAGCACCCCTTCCTACCAGCACACTGGGTGACACCTCCCTCTGAAGTGTTACCAGATGTGGTCCATATCCATGCACCTCCCACAGTGATTCCCCTGCTTCCTGTGGTTTTCAAAATTTCCAAAAATATTACATTTCTAGATAGAAATATATTTGATTTCATTATTTTTTCAACATAATCTGAAAAAGTGAAATAAGATTCAAGATCCTTTGCCACTTAGAAAGTCTTTTAATAAAATGTAATACAATAGTAATAGCATATGCTGAAATAAAGTATATTTCTTTCCTGAAATAATATCCTAGAATGCAGTTTAATTTCATAACTTTCACCTTTTAAATATTTACCTGATATTCTTCATGTCTCAAATGAATTTATATCTAGTCAGTGGGTCTAAGCTGTTCCGTACATGTGAAATGCAGAAGCTGACGATGTACATTGTAAAAATAAAAAAATAAAAAATGACCGCATAATGTTAATTAAGTCTAGATCCTGAAGAAGTCTGAGCTGTTTCATTGGGAGCTGAAGGTGCTCTGGACATTCTCCAATCCAAGACTGAGCTAGCAGGAAATGGAAATTTAATTTACATTAATGAGAAAACATGTCCTTTATGCAGTACATCAGGAAGATCGTGTGTAATTATAGAATACACTAAGAGTAGGAGCGTACAGAATTCAGGGCTATCAAAACAGTTTTCTGCCTCACCATAGGTAGCAAGATTAGAATGGAAAGTGAAAGGAAACCTTTGCTGATGAGGTTAGACCCTTCTGTCTACTTTGCTATTTATCCTTGTCATTTTCCTAATTTAGCCTGGACTGATTTCACTTCAGTTTATTGAGCTAAATTCAGTTGTGTAATATGCTTTTAGAATGTCTCAATTATGCTATAAATTAATGATGATGATGATAATGATGATGCAATGTTATACATTTGTATTCCACTTTTCCCCCAGGATTGGGACTCTAGCTGGCTTAAAAATTAAAACGATCACCATATAATTAAAACAAAATTCTATTTTATTGTTTCTAAGTGTGGAAATCTTCTGTACTGAAGAGTACAGAGCAGAAATCAGGCTTCAGATCCTCAAATCTGAGTTTTGCATACAGAAGCTACTAAGTGTGGATCAGAATATTAGTAACAGATTGAATTAGGAAAAAGAATTGAATCACAGTGATTGTGGGAAGCCATAGAATATCCTCTGATTCATCTCAGAGTTGTTGTTGTTTTGTGAGCTGGGTATTGTAATGAAAAAAGAGCACTAGATGTATATTATACTACTCTTATTTTTGTGAACACATCCAAGCAGATGGCATGAGCAGAGCCAGTGGACTTGCTTTGCTTGATCCCTTGTTTCCTGCTATGTTCTTTCTCTAATTGTCCCTGCGGTCTAAGTTCTCCTTGTCTCTTTCAGCCCTGGTGGCGCAATGGTTAAATGCCTGTACTGCAGCCACTCACTCATAGACCACAAGGTTGCGAGTTCAATACCAGCCAGGGCTGAGGCTCGACTCAGGCCTGCATCCTTCCGAGGTCGCTAAAATGAGTACCCAGCTTGTTGGGGGGCAATCAGCTCACAGTTGTAAACAGCTTAGACATCCCATAGCGCGATATGAAGCGGTATATAAATGAAGCTGCTTTTGCTTTGCTTTCATCCCTTATTGCAGTGGTGACTCACCAGCAAGTTCTGTAGAGCACATTATGTGAGGCCCTAAATCTCTTCCAAGTGACAAGGCATATGTTGGTAGCTGTTTAATTAGCCCTTTTCTTACTGGAGATTTGCCTTAGGAATTTTAGTCTTTTCTGTGAGATGTACTGATATTTCACCCTTGCCCTTCGGGTCTTTATAACCCATTGTATTGTTTGGTACTGTCACTTTGCATTACATTAAGTGCCCTGTCCTAATTTTCACTTCTATCTAACTGTTTACTTTGATGTCTTCTGTTGTTTCCATCTTGTTGACAGTATCAGTAAGTCTTTTTAAGATTGACTGGGTATACCATATTAGGATCCCACAATATTTCCACAATTTTTCATTGTAGAAGAAGTTGGCTCTTTTCCAAGATGCTGCCTGCTACAAATAAAATGAAAAACTGAAGTGTCATCCCCACCCCCAAAATAAAAAAAGATTATAAAGTAAACTTTACCTTTAGGATGATTCATACATGCTGTCTAACACTTATGTCAGCAGGGAAATATATGCAGTCATAACAGAGAAGAAGTTATTGGTCTAGCTAATTTCCTCCACACACTCAGACTGAGGGAAAAAGCACAAAGTTTCTTAATAACATCACTTCCTCAGAATTTAACAAGTGTCTTAAGAACATGAAAAAACTCTGCTGGATCAGACCAAAACCCTATCATATCCAGCATTCTGTTTCTACCCAGATCCTACTGAATCAGCCAAAAATCCCTCTATGTTATAAACTTCTGTCATAGGAGAATTGGTTGTGACTTTTGATAAGCTTTGTTTTCCTTTTCTTTCAATTCTATTGTTTCTTTCAATTCTATTCCACTTTCAATTCTATTGTTATTGTTGTTGTGTGCCTTCAGGTTGTTTCTGACTTATGGTGACCATTAGGTGAATCTATTATGGGGTTTTCTTGGCATGTTTCATTGGAGGGGGTTTACTATTATCCTCTGAGGCTGAGACAGTGTGACTTGCCCAAGGTCATCCAGCAGGTTTCCATGGCCAAGCCAGGATTCAAACTATGGTCTCCTGAATCATAGTCTGAAGCTCAAACCACCATACCATGGTGGCTCTCAATTTTGAATATCCCTTTGTTGTTTGTTGTTAACTACCCTTGAGTCAGTCTTGATTCATGGTGACCCTATGGATGGGACATCTCCAAGACCTTCTGTCCTCCATTGCTCTGCTTAATTCTTGCAACCCCTTAATACCCATGACCTCCTTAATAGAGTCCATTCATCTCATGTGGCTTTCCTCTTTTCCTACTTCCCTCCACCTTTCCCAGCATTATTCTTTTTT
>CM034703.1:239510133-239523314 GCA_020142125.1 Phrynosoma platyrhinos
TTTCGCTTTCTTATCGCTTTGTGGCCCACGTGTGATAAGGTCCAGAGTGAGGCAAAAGTGTAATTCTGGCAGAGGCTTCCTTGTGAAAGGGTGGGCAATGGAATGAGGCCTGGGTTTAAATTTTGGCAGCAGCTTTGTGATGTGAAGGTGGGGAAAAGAGTGAGGAAGATGTTTAGGTTCTTACTGTGGCTTTGTGGTTGGACTGACTTCACTGAGGGAGGAAGGGATCAGCTTGCCTTACCACAGCAGCCTCCACTTTTGCCCTGGAACTGTTTCTCAGTTTGACCATCACAGGTTAAAAAAAAAATTAAATATTTCTTCATTTCAAGCTATGATTGCTAAAATCCAGTGATATTGAACCCGGTGATACCAAAGTCCCATTGTACTTGTATTATATATGCCACGTTTAAACTCAGAAGCCAGTCTCTTGTTTCCATACAATCATTTTATACTATAAAATATAAAAATATGTATCAATAAAAATAACTATCCAAGCCACCACATTGCTTTCTTCTACAAGCTACGTGTTGTCCACTGATGACTTGCAAAACATAGTTGTTTTTAGCCAAGTATGATGTCTCTGGCTAAAGGGCAATACCTGCTTGTCTCTACTATGAATCTAGAATTTGGGGGGTTGCAGACTGCCAGAAAGAGTGCAAATTGAGTCCACTTTTAGGGTTAGGGTTAGGGAATCATGGGAACTGTATTTTATTGTGGCACCAGAGCTCTCTGACAGAGAAGGCTCAATGTCTCAGAAAAAAAAATTCCCATCATTCCCTAGCACTAACCCTAACCCTAAAAGTGGACTCAATTTGCACTATTTCTGGCAGTCTGCAACCCCCTTTTGTTTCTAATGAAGTGTACTGGAGCCATTTTAACCATTTTTACAGGTTAAAGGGAAGAAGAAGAAACATTTTTTTTTAAAAAAAATTAAACTGTTCCACACTTTCTTTTGCACTTCCAACATTTATCAGAAAGGCCTTTATAGATTCTAGCTAATTTTGCTGGTGTCATATGCCACCTAAACTGCATCTTGTAGAAATTTTCTTTTAAATCATAGCATACTGTATAATTTAATGTTTTATTCCATGTTCTTCCCCATTGTTCTAATCTGATGCTTTGCTTTAAATCTTGAACCCATTTTACCATTTGTTCTTTCACTGCCTCCTCCTCCAATTCTATTTCTATCAAGTCTTCATAAAAAAGTGATATTTTATGTGAATTATCAGATAACATATTTTCTTCAAATTTTGTCCTCCCTGTTCTTATTCCTTTAATTTTATTTATTAGAAATCTCTCTCTTAATTGCCTATATAGTAGCCACCCTAAGGAGTATCCTTCTTCTACAAGTTATTCTAGTTTCTTAAATTCCAGCTTTCAAGTTAATAATTTTTCAAGAAGATGATGGGCATACAGTTTGCTGATAACACTTGGCAGGCTGATTGGCCTGTAATTTGCCAGATCTGATCTTGTTCTTTCTTATATATTGGATTAAAGATGGCAAACCCCCAATCCTCTGATATTAAAGAAAAGTGATTGATGCATGTAAAAAGTATTGTAAGGATTGCCCCCCCCCCCCATTCCTGTTTGTTATAAGCACCTATCACACCCTGGTGTTTTGCCCTGTTTAACCTTAGAAATAAGCCTGTTAATTTCAGGGATGGTAATAGCAGGCCAGTCCGGGAGATTCTGTGGTGAAGCTTGTGAGTTCCAGTGCTCAACTTTTCTCACAGCATGCAGTCTGGTAAAATATGATTTCCAGGTTTTTACAGGTATATAGGAGTCTGCTGGTCCTATTTTACTATCTAGCCCCAAGAAACTATCTTCCAAAAAGTGACAGAATCATGTGACCTTGCTGCAGCAATTAATTTCTCACATTGCCAACTCCTCTTTATCTTTAGTTAGCTTATTATACCTTTTCTTTATCAAGAACCAGTCCGGTGGTAGAGATGGCAGAGTCAGTTCCCTAAACCTTTTATAATGTCCTCATATCCAGACACTCCTGGATTTGGATCTATAAGAAACTGCATTCTGTTTTATGGGATTATTACATGTCAGACACTTTTGTAAGGTTGTGACTATCTCCTGATATAAATTTAGGATCTTTTCAGGGAGTCTTGTTATCAGAAGGGACTCCTGTAATCTAAGACTGTTCTCTGAATAAAGCAGTGCAATTGCAATATATTCTACCTTAACTGACCATCTCACTCTAGATGCTCCTATATCTGACTCTGTAATCAGCAGTGGTTCATAAACTGTGTGAACAACCTGATTCTGAGCTGATAGAGATGCAATTAGATGAAATGATCACTTTCTGTGAGTACCCCAACTTCAAAACTGAGCACCAGATTTAACAACTCATAGGAAACAATAAAATAATCAATGGTAGAAGTTTCACAGCCAGTTAGAAAAGTGCATCCCCCAGGTTTGTCCCCATCCATTCCACTATTTAGCAAGACTAAATCTAGGCTATTTATCATCTGTAAAAGATACAGCTCTGAAAAGTTGCAGATCAGATCTTTGGACTGCCTGTCTGGAATTGGGTGAGCCACTTCTAATTCAGAAGAATGTTCAACAAAATGGTTGTAGAGAGCTTCATCATTTTGACCGATTCTGGCATTGAAATCTCCTGCCAATATTATATAGATGCATTGGAATATGAGGATGACATTCTAATGATGAATTTTTATAATTTTACCCACTTAGCTTTATGTTGTTGTCTTGGCTGGAGTGGTGATAGGTAAATATTAATTAGTAACAAAGTACAGATTTGGAGCTTAATAACCAAAGACACTGCAATATTAATAATTGAGGTTAAATTAACATGAGTAGCTCAGAGTTTGGTGGAAATCAATAGCAATTCCACTGGTATACTTCTCACCCTGCTGGTTAACAATCTCTTTCAGTCAAATAGTCTGCTTTCCTTTCTGAGGGGGAGCAGACTAGTCCCCTACCCATTGTACTTGCATTCAAAGATCTTCCTATTCAGCAAGCCTTCAGCCACTGTCTACCTGATACTTTTAAATAATTTAACTTAATTTGTTGTGTTTTTACCAAAACTTGTTAGAAGCTTGTCATATCTCCCAGGCATGGGAGAAAAATAAGATATATATCAAATGAATAAATAAATACAAGCTGGGGTCCAAAATATCTCAGATAAAGTCCCTCAGTGCTTTTTAAAAAACCAACTGCCTGGATAAGAGCATTAATCACACATCTGTTGTTTTGCATGTTGGTTCACTCTCCCAGAGGTTGCTATGCTATCTCAAACATAGTTGACTTTTATAAAAGAGTAAAATACCAATACTAGATTAGCATGATGCCTCAAGTAGCACAACTACAAGTACAGTACTTCATAAATGTGTACTTCATAAATGTGTCTTTCTTTACTGAATAGAAGGTCACAGTTTCTTTGCCTCTGTCTCCTTAACAATACTTTGAGAGCTGTATTGTTGTTAGAGAGCAGAAAGATAAGCAGTACAGAATCCCTTATTTTTCTCTAGCATTCTGAGACATGCTTGGTCTCATTGTCTTTGTAGCACTCTTCATACGCAGAGGACAGTGATTCAAGAAGGACACATGTATTATGTTTCCTTTATTCTTGCTGTTACTGAAAATAGCTGGTCCCAGGAAGACTCCAAAGGAATTATGGAATAGGGTAAAATTTCACTCCAGTACCACATATATCTTTTTGCATAGTGTCTTTAACCAGAAATTGTTCTCCCCTCCACCCTCAAAGGTTTACTTTGGGTGTTTGCAGATGGGCAGCTCTGGGCTGTCCCGGGAAGTGGCGGATCAGGGTTGTGGCTACGCCATGCTGCGGCCCCAATCCTCCCTTCTGCCACCTTTCAGGGGTGGCAAAAGGCCACCCTAAGAGCCAGTGCGCGGCTCTTCCTCGTCCTTTCTGGTGCAGCCCATCAGAAAGCTGCACTGGGAAGGTGTCCTGATGCCACCTACTGTGCATAATGGTGCGTATCATTGGGATGGCAGTGGCGTGTGGCTGGGGCAACCAGCGTGTGGCTGCCCCACCCCAACTGTGCTTCCAGGACAGCCCTTTGGGCCAGTCTGCAGTGGTCCTTTATAGGTAAAAGAATGATCTGCCCTTTTCAAAGGGATTGCTGGGGAAGGGATTTCTCCCTTGAATTTCTCCCTAGAAAAGGATGCCCTCAGTCATCATTTCTTGTTGATACAAAATATGTTTAGGTCACTTCTTTTTTAGAAATCTTCCAGCTCTTCATTCTACACTGACCTAAACTGAGTCAAAGCCATTGACCCATTGACATTATATTTGCTAATCGTAGAATTATAGAATCATAGAGTTGGAAGAGACCACAAGGGCCATTCAGTCCAACTCCCTGCCATTTTTGCATTTTGTTTTCTCATTGAAGACTAACATTAACATAATATGGAAACAAGACTTTAATTGTTGATAAAGAGAATAAAATGCATCCATACATTTCCTTGCTAACAGGCAGAAAGCTATGACAGATTGCCATGATTCTGAGATCTGCAGGGGCTTTGGCTCTTTTGTATTTTTTTTATCAGTCACTGTTGCAATAACTTGACATTTAGATATGGTAGAACATCAGTGAATATCTTAGGCAACATATAGGCAGGTAATATTGCTTCTGTTTTAAATATAAGAATAAATACTAATCAAGACTGCTAAAATAGGCTGTACAAAATGAGAAGCAGAACTTTGTATGGGTGTGGTTTAGAGGTTAAGGTGTTAGGCTAGGATTCAGGAGACCAGAGTTTGGATCCCCACTCAGCTGTGGAAACCCACTGGGCAAGTCACACTCTCTCAGCCTCAGAGAAAAGCAAAGGCAAGCCCACTCTGAACATACCTTGCCAATAAAACCCTGTGAAAGATTCACCTTTGGGCTACCATGAGTAACTACTTGAAAGCACACAACAGCAACAACAATCTTATTCCTAATACTGCTACCTTGTATTCTTAATACCAAATGGGACATGTGGCTGCAGGAAAAACAACTTGGGCACATATTAAGATCCTGAGGACAAATATAAAACCTGCTTTGATGTGTACTATTATACATGGGAGTCAAACCAGGGAGTTATATAAAAGAAGATAAAGTTGAATTGCCCTGTCTCTCCTGGAACACTAAATTTTAGCCTATAATTCATCTTGTTCTTCTCCTATGTGTTACCCAGTAAACGGGACAGAATACTTTAGCCTCTAATTGTCTTATGATGGTAAGAAATCTGCTGTGCTGAATCTTGTGTTGGGTTCCAGTTCCCTCCCCACTTACTCATTTTTAATATCTCAACTTTCTCCTGATACTGGAACACAAGGTGGCTTACACCATGATTTTTAGAAATCCACAGCTAAAAATGCAATAAATTATAATATTAAAATACAATACAATTAACCTATTAAAACAACTGCTGAATTAGAAAAAAAAATTAAAACAAACTATAAAGAGGTACGGGTAGAACTCCTCAACATTAAACCCCCTTCCTCAGCAACAAGTCAGTTGCCAAAGGCCTGCAGAAATACAAAGATCTTTGCCTTCCACTGAGAAGGCCTTGGAAGGAAATTCTGCAACCTAGGAGTAGTCAATAAAACCCTTCCTTGCATCCCTCCCCAAATGTGTGGGTAGCTCTGACAGAACCAAGAGAAAGGCCTCTTCTGAAAATTGTAAAACATAGAAAAGTCCATCTGGAGAAATAGGGTAAAACCCAGGCAGGGCCATATGGGAAACAGGCAAAATAATTTGAGAGATTTTTTTAACACCCCCCACTCCCACCCACCCCCCCACACACATATATCACAACCTAAAGGTACCCCTTTCATTCAACTAGCGTAGTAAATGATTCTTTTCTTTCCAATGACAATAGAATAGAAATCACTGATGTTACCCTTCAGTTAGGTGCTAATTGGGTAAAAAAAATATGTGAAGAGCAAATTTTGCTGTCACTATTTAGCATGGGGGGGGAGATAGTTTCAGAAAAGTATCACTAAAAGAAGACATACTGCAGTTACTCTGGAGGTTGAGAACACAACCTATCATCATGCCTAATTGCTTTTTGTAACTCTGAGTGTTCTGAATATTTAAGATTGATTCCCTGAATGGGAATTACAGCCACAATAATAACTATACTTGTCAACACACTAGCAATACGATTCTACATATGTGGCTCAGCCTTTAGGGATATGAATTTTCAACAGCTCATAGCCAATGCTTATAGCATGTAATGTTTACTCAGAAAGAGAATCTTATTATTTCTACTAAAGTTCAAATTCATAATCTTGATAATTTGCTGCTTAATTTTCAGCAAATGATAATTGGCTCAGGGTTATTAATGAGTAGCTGTTTTTCCCCCCAGCATTCACAGCTTGCCTGCAAATCTGCAAATTAAACATTCATATTGTTCATATGTTTTCAGCATACATAGTGGTACTGCAGAGCTACATAACAGCTCTGGTTAATATCTCTTCTTTGAGACTAAGGAGAAAATTATATAACCAGTGAAATATAGCAGCTACATTATTATATAGGTTACTCATGCAGAGTTTAGGTTTATATGAATTTAAATCCTAATTGCTTTGTTTGGGATTTGGTGGTTGAGAATTTCAGAAAGCAAAGCTACCTTTTGTTAGATTTTGTTTTAGGATTTACTGATTCAACTCTAACTGTTTTCCAAAAGGGATTAAGCATGTGCCATTCATAGGGCTTAACTTTGGCAAGGCTACACCTTCAGCTTTACCTTTAATGCAAAATCAGATATCTGCTAATTGTCACAAGCATCAAGATTTTGGACAATAGTGAAAGATGGCTAGAGAAACACAAATTTTTGGTGTCAGGATGTAGCAATTTGTTTGCAGTGAACAGTGCAATAAACAAAGCTAGAACTGGGAAAGCATGGAATCCTACTCTAGCTGACCCTATTGAAGCCCTGTGTGTGTAGATCTATACATTTGGTCACCAAAGTGGAAATAATAAGTACAGAAAGAAAAATCATTCCTGGATGCATTTTGACAAAAATGTTCAAGAGGTCTCTGGAAAATTCAAAATGTTTTTGCTTACCTATGGAACACTTATTTGACCTGGTTGTTTCAGTTCATATGGACATATTTTTAGTTTAAATTGAATAGTTTGCTAAAACATGTTAAACTGCTCATCTTGTTTATGGAATAGGATAATAGGATATTCTTTCCATGTTACTCCTGCCTCTGGTATGAAATTTTCTGCTAAAGAAGTCATGCCCATCTGCCTCCTTATCTGTGGAATCCACGTCATGAAAGATCATAACCAAATACAATTTTAATCACTAAAGCACCACAGAATTATTTATTATTATTCAGGATTGCTCCTCAGATTTACAGATATAGCCCTAAAAGAGACAATTGTATCTGCTAGAACCCTTTCAAGAGAGGGAAAGGGAAGATTTCAATTTTGTCCAGGACTCAGAAACATTACTTTTTACTACAACTCCCAGAATGCTTTGACCAGCTTGGCTACTGGCCCTATTGGCTGGTGGATTCTGGGATTAGTAGTCCAAAAACAATTTTACCCAAGCTCTTTTTCCCCCAAACCAAACTGCTAGGTGCTTTCCAAGCACTACAGGGGTAAAGAACCTTGGTCCTTCATATGTTTAAGACCAAATCACTTTTTGTTGTCTATGGTAGCTCAGGCCTTTGGGAAATGAAGTCAAAAACATCATCTGGAATTTGGCCAGACATTTCCTTCACTTGTTCTGATTTATCATCCACCATACATATTCATATGCACAGCCCTGGGTACTGGATATATTCATTTAGGCTCCATGCAATATCTTGTCATAACAAACACAATCTAACAATAGGATTTCTATACAGAATCCTAATTTTGTGCACAGTGCACACAACATTTGAAAGACATGTACCCTTGAGAGAGTCAAAAGCAGACATGTCATATGTTTTGAGACATGGATAAGATACTGTGACATTGCACTAGCTTGAGAAACATGTTTTGATTCTAGCAGTTTAAGTTATTCCTCATTTGTATTCTTTGTACTTCTCAGAGTTAATAATTGAGTAAACAGCCAACCACTGACCTTGTTTCAAAGGTATTTAGTTTCAAACAGAGTTTGGCCTTGAGCTTATCAGGACATGTGGCATAGCTGCCATAAAGGGGGATGCGTCCAAAAACAAATTAACTCTCACAGACAGCAATTAGGACATGAGAGACCAAAAATACTACAAATGCCAAATTATAGATTATTATAGATTATTATACTGACAAGATTTTTTTTTCATCCAAATGTTTGCATTTCAGACCTGATTCTGGTTGCAGCAAATATACCTAGGTTTTGGTTGTATTGCTAAACATACACTTGTCCCTCCACATTTGCAGATTTGACTTTTGAAGATTTGATTATTCACAGATTTTATTAATATGTTCTCTCTTGAAATATCTTGGTCCTCCAGTGAAATTCTATGGTCAACTTTAATCAAAAGAGATTCCTAGAGAGAACACTCCACTAGGCATTGGTAGTTCCTCCAGCACAATTCTGTGGTCAATGTCTGTTAGACGTTGACCACAGAGTTGCACTGGAGGACCTAGAGATTCCTAGAGAGGTGTTCTCTCAGGTAAAAACATAGTGTTTTTGTTATTTGTTTTTTTCACATTCACAAGGTCCTGTGCCCCTAATCCCTAATCCCCTAATCATTATTATTAAAGGTAAAAGTATTCCCCATTGACAAGGTTGTCAAGTCATGTCCGACCAAAGTGCTCATCTCTGTTACTAAGCCAAAGAACCAGCATTGTCAGAGACTACTCTGTGATCATATGGCAAGCATGATTGCATAGAACACTGTTTACCTTCCCACCAAAATGGTACCTATTTAACCACTTGCATTTGAATGCTTTCGAACTGCTAGGTTGGCAGAAACTGGGACTGTGATGGGAGCTTACCGCATCATGCGGCCCCCAGGCCTTGAACTGCCAACCTGCCGGTCTTGCAATCAACAGAGTAAATGTTGTAGCCAATTGAGCCACCACGTCCTGTAATTATAATTAGGAATATACAAAACATTATTTCCAACTAATTTTATATTATTTGTAGCTACAATGCAGCCATGTAATAAGTCAAATGTAACAATCAAAGAGTTGCTCCTGGATGACAGGACAACAGATCACAGAATTAATGTTTAGCATGCTTTTGCTTGAGGTTTTACTCTCTTTGTAATATCAAATTAATATTTTGAGTCTGTTTCTGGAGATAGCTCATCTTAAACTATGAGTATCCAAGATTTGTTTTGACCAAGGGTGCCTTTACCCTGCTTAATCTGTTGTGCCAACTGTGTCCATTTCTTAGAGCTGTGGTGATGAACCTATGGCATGTTCATCACCACATGAGAGCACATGGAGAGACATGTGTCTCTTCCTCCTCTTGCTCCCTATCATTCCAGGCTTTTAGCTGTCTCCAGTGAAGTCTCACCCCTGGAAGTCCTGCCACTTATCCCCCCCCCCCCCCCCCGCACTAGGTAACACCCAGTGTGGGAATACCTTTCAGTTGGGGCACTTGGTATCTAAAAGGTTCACCATCGTTGTCTTAGAACGTTTACATCTAGCCTTGGTTACTGTTTGGATTACTATAATGCACTTAGGTTGGACTGTATTTGAAGTCTGCTTGAAAATGTCAACTGGTTGAAAATGCTGCAACCAGACTGTTTAACTGGGCCCAATTATTAGGAGCAAATGGCTCCAATGTTACAGATTCACTGATTTCTGGTCTGTTTCTGGGCACACTTCAGTCTGTTTCTGGGCACACCTTTAAAGCCTGTAAATTACTTGGACAACAGTACTTGAAGGACCTCCTTGTCTTGTACAGCCCTGCCAAATTTTGAGATTTTTTTTCAGAGACTCTTCTTTCTGTCCTGCCAACATCTGATGTATGTTTGGCAGGAACTTGAGAGAGAACCTTCTCAGTTTCTGTGCCCAGATTTCAGAAATCCCAATTGAATGTTGTCCTTCCAGCACATTGATTTCCACCATCAAGCAAAACCTTTTTATTTAGATAGTATCTGGACCACTGAATTGTTTCCCTTGCTGTCCTGCTGCTGCTGCTGCACTGGTCTTCCTGTCATTGTCTGATTTTCTATATCTGCTTTTATTTGTTTTATCTTACTATTACTGCTTGTTATAGTTATTGTTTGGCCACTTTTTAAAATATTTTGTTGTTGGACACAATGAGCATTTTACATCAAAGGCATGGTATATAGTGAAAACAGTTGAGAGTCCATGCAGGTTTTCCAGTAAAGATCTGAGACCAGATACCAGATTTCCATTAATGTTTTAGCTTATTTTTATGAAATGTAATTAGATGTTCAAATTCAATGTATTGTTTTCCACAAGAATCTCTAAATTCATCTTGTGAATGGAAACTATAAGTTAAGAAGGACATCAAAATATACATTAATATTTCTGGATATTTCTTAGAGCATCCAGCTTTAAATTGACATAAGGGTTTTAGGTGTTCTTGATAATATTTACCCCACATCCATTGTTTTGGGATGTGACGTACCTGGAAAATAATGTTACTCTTCCCCTGCTCCCAGGACTCTCAAGAAGATATGCCTCTGAGGATGTTACCTGCATGCTTCAAAGAGATATCCATCATATTATTATTGGAGCACACAAATGTTCATATCAGCATGAAATGTAGAATCATATATTTGCCACAAATGTGTTTATCACAGGCATCCAGCCTGGTGTTTTCTTTCCTCCTATCAGTGGCTGTAGCTGCATCTCATATACCTTTGTCAAGCATACTGTCATTTAGGTTTCTTATCACAGTTGGATAGCAAATCTGCTTGGTCCTTTGACAGTATCTGTAGCTTGGATATCCATCAGCTTCATCCGACATCAGCTGTGAAAGATGATTTTGGAAGATGCCAATGCAAATGACAATATTACTTATTCCTCCCCCTGTTTTACTGCTCATATACTATAGTTTTTTCCAAAACCAGGATAAAGCAGAGAATGAAGAACCCAAGGACTTATTCTGTCCATTTATACATTTTTTGTTATATCGCCATTTCATTTTTTGAGGGTAATTCACATATATGCTCAAAGCAGTCAGATCTATGTTAATTTTCAGTTGAATTGATTACCATATGCAAATAACAAAAAGCAATTATGGGCTGGTGAAGAAAAACAAAGTTAAATATCTGAGTATTAATCAGAGTCCTTTCCCATTCCCAGGGCCCCCCCCCCCTTGCTTGTGTGTGGGAGTGTCATTGACAATTTTCTCACTAATGAACCAGAATGATTTATACTGAGATTTGTAGAAAGCAAATAAAAAACTTAATTATGCGTAACTGATTTTGTTGTCTTCCATTCTATTTTTTTGTCTTGCCACTAAAGAGTATTTTGTAAATCCAAGAATAACTGTGCTATTGAAATCTTAGATTACTTTCTCACTACCAGGTCCCTGTAATTGGTAATCAAAGCAATGCTTTGACTTACTTAAACATGTTAGTTTAAAAAAAATCCTTTCTTATCTTAAATAACTATTGACTTCACTAGTGAATGCTTGTTAGAACAAAGGATTAATACTTAGGTCTTCAGAGTTCTTTTCTCTTTGTCACTGTCAGATTGCTTGTAGGTCTTGCCCCCATGAAGGGTATAACACTGGCTTTTAATAGCATTTTAATTGGATGTTTCATATTATTTTCTAATTTTATCATTGCCTTCCTAAAGATGGCAGGATATGTCCAGGTATAAATACAGGTATATACATATACAAAATGTGGATCCATGCTGTTGACATTTCATAGGTAATAATATTTGCCTGGATGCCGATTATTGTTGTTGTTCTGTGCCTTCAAGTTGTTTCAAACTTATGGTCACCCTAAAACAAACCTATGTGGTTTTTCTCAGCAAGAGGATGTTTATCTTTGCTTTCCTCTGAGGCTGAAAGAGTGTAAATTGCCTGAAGTCACCCAGTGGTTTTTCATGGCTGAGCATGGATTTGAACTCCAAAGTTCTAGTCTAATGTTCACACCACTACACCACCATGCTGGGTCTCATTACTTATCATTACCCATATCTTTTGGAATGCAACCTGTATGGCAATGGTTCTGACTTATTGTTAGTTTATCTTGTCGACAAAGATGTACCAGTCATTTCTCTTGTTAGTGAAATTGCAGAGGAATAGCTCAGGTTGGGTGTCTGATGATTCCTCAAGAGGGGCTAATGGTTGGGAGTTATATGAAAAGGACCCTAGAATGTCAGAGCCATTGGGGAAGATGACAAATCCCTTATCACCATGACTTTACCACATCACCACCACAGCTAACTATAGGTCTTAAAGTTTTGCATGTGGAAGAACTTGCTTGGGGGAGGATGGATGAAAGCAGAAGATGAAGAGAGAGTCAAGAAATATATTTGAGCTCTGAAGGCAGCTTAGGGTGCCACTACTGGGCATCTAGCATGGGGAAATATATATATTCTCTGCCGAGACTGAGTATGTTCACTTCAGTCTTCTCAGAAAAGGCAAAGGGTGCTCAACCTGAGGATAATAGAGCAGAGGACAGAATAGGAGAATTTCAGCACAGAATAAGTAAAGAGATAGTACAGGAATACCTGGTTAATCTAAATGAATATAAGTCTCCAGGACCAGATGAATAACACCCAAGTGTATTAAAAGAACTGGCAAATGTAATATCGGAACCATTGGCAATAATCTTTGAGAACTCCTGTAGAACAGGAGAAGTCCCAGAAGACTGGAGGGCAAATGTTGTCCCCATCTTCAAAAAGGGAAAAAAAGAGGATCCCAACAATTATCATCCAGTTAGTCTGACATCAGTACGGGGAAAGATTCTAGGGCAGATCATTAAACAGAGAGTCTGTGAACACCTGGAAGGTAATTCCATAATCACAAAAAGTCAACATGGGTTTCAGAGAAACAAGTCATGCCAGACAAATCTGATCTCTTTTTTTGATAAAATTATCAGCTTGGTAGATGAAGGGAATGCTGTAGATATACTATATATTGATTTCAGTAAGGCCTTTGACAAGGTTCCCCATGACATTCTTACAAACAAGCTGGTAAAATGTGGGCTAGACAAAATAACTGTTACATGGATTTGTAATTGGTTGACTGGCTGAACACATAGGATTCTCAATAATGGCTCCTTTTCAACCTGGAAAGAAGTGACCAGTGGGGTG
>CM034703.1:239529886-239541607 GCA_020142125.1 Phrynosoma platyrhinos
CACAGGCAAGGGAGCCCTCCTGGGGAGCCCTCGCCGTTGTGCGCATGTGCGCGTGATGTGGGGGCGGCTGCCATTTTGTTTTTCAAAATTGTGGTGCACGCGTGCACACACACACAGAGGGGACAAGCGCTTGTGCATGCGTGCGCAGACCAGCCCCAGCACCATTCTCCCCTCTGGCCCATCAGCAAAAAAGTTGCTGACCCCTGATCTAGCTTCACTAACTTATAAATGCCTTGGAAAACAGAAATTTTGACCAGGTAGGTTTTGACTTATAGTATATCCGAAAAGCATGTAATTTCAACACTAATCAAAGTTTTTTACAAGAGAGTTCTACAACTAGGGTATCATACACATGATGTAAACACATGCATAGTGTAACATATGAACACCCATGAAACATATTCAGGATGTAACATGGGTGTAACATGTAAAAACACATCAAACATGTTGGCCATATTTGTTGTTTGTTGTTGTGTGCCTTTAAATCATTTCTGACTTAAGGTGACCCCAAGGTGAACCTATCATGGGTGTTTCTTGGCAAGATTTGTTCAGAGGGGGGTTGCCATTGACATCCTCTGAGGCTGAGAGAGTGTGACTTGCCCAAGGTCACCCGTAAAGCAAAGTACAATCACATCCAAAATCCACAAAACAATGGTACCTTTATTACAGCAAACCAAAATAAACAAAATACATGATGCAAGCTTTCAAAGCTCCACTGGCTTCTTTGTCAGGCATGATGAAGATGCATTTGTGGGAGTATACATTTTCCCAAAAATAAAAATAAAAATGGGGGCTGGAGCAATGAACATCATTAAGGTCTTATATCTATTTTATTTTCAGTGGCTAGAATGAACATAACTAAGGATGTTATCACACGGGGAGTCGTGGGGAGAAAGTGGAAATAAACCAGATGAGCGGAAGACTTTAATTTACGGGATTTGTCCTGTTCCGCCTCATCTGATAACTAAATTCGAATTTAAAAGGGGGTTAATTCGAACAAAAACCTGATCTTTTCATTTCCTCAAAAATCCCGAAAATGAAAAGATCAGGTTCTTGTTTGAATTAACCCCCTTTTAAATTTGAATTTAGTTATCAGATGAGGCGGAACTGGACAAATCCCGTAAATTAAAATCTTCCACTTGTCCGGGTTATTTCCACTTTCTCCCCGCGACTCCCCATGTGATAACGTCCAATGGGATGGAAAGATGCTGAGGAAGTGGATCTTTTTGTGTTGTGGAGAAGGTTTTGACATCTGGCATTAAGTAAAAAGTTACCAGCTAAATGTAAAATTCTTAGGGAGAAAATAGGACGCACATTTTTACTGAGATATGGCAGGCATTCAGTGCTTTTTTAAATGCAATAACTAATTTTTTGTGGGTTTTTTCGGGCTGTGTGGCCATGTTCTAGAAGAGTTTCTTTCTGACGTTTCGCCAGCATCTGTGGCTAGCATCTTCAGAGAAAACTGAAATGGAAAAGCATGGGTGTATATATATTGTGAGACCCTGGGTAGGGAGGAGTGGTTCCCAGGTGAACTGTGTGTTGTTCTGTGTTGAATAGGTATTGTTCTGTGTTCAACACAGAACAAGACACAGTTCACCTGGGAACCACTCCTCCCTACCCAGGGTCTCACAGTATATATACACCCATGCTTTTCCATTTCAGTTTTCTCTGAAGATGCTAGCCACAGATGCTGGCAAAACGTCAGAAAGAAACTCTTCTAGAACATGGCCACACAGTCCAAAAAAAACCCCACAAAAAAACTATGGATGCCGGCCATGAAAGCCTACGACTTCGCAATAACTAATGTTTGGGTGCACGCATCCTTCCTTGAAATGTTAACCATGGAGATCCCCCATATATTTCTCCAGTGGGAGAATTAAATTTTTCAGCTTGAATTAAGTGAAGATTTAGAGCAGGAGTGGGCATAGTCATGGGGAAGGAGGGGTTGCTTCCACAATACCCAGTTATACCACTGTTACTGCACTTTAGCTGACATGTTTAAGTCCTATAGAATCCCAAGGTTTTTTGTTTGGTGAAGTACTTAAGAGTTTTCTGACTGAGGATTCTAATACATCTCCTTAAACTGCCAATCCCATGATTCCATAGGATGGGACTATGAAAGTTAAAGTGGGATCACAGTGATATATTTGTGTAAAATGAAATGTGAAAGGGTCCTGGGTGTGTTATCTGCTGGGGGTGGGGAAGATGCCTGCTCAGTGGTCCACAGCATTTGTGGGACTAAAGGAATTCCTTCCAGCACTCACCACAGAGGTATGTCAGCAGTCCAACTAGATCCATTTTGTCCAGCACAATTTATGGGGAAAACATTCCTGTGGAGAGAAGGAAAGCAAGAGATATCTGGAAGGTGAAAGGACGTGAAGCATGCTGCCTGTTTTTTGGGTTGGTTTTTTTTTTTTTTTTTGGTTCTAAAACAAGTGTCTGACATCATTAATGGACTGAATGCAGGTGCACAAATTTAAAGTTCTGCTGTACTGTACTGTATTTTACCTTGGCTGTATTAATTTTATGATGGTTTAATTCAGTTTTAAGGGGTGGGTGGGTAAGAGGGGGGAGGTAGAATTGTTTTACTTGTTGTATTTTTAATTCTGTTGTACGCCACCCCGATTGCCGAGCAGAGGGGCGGGTTATAAATAAAATTTATTATTATTATTATTATTATTATTATTATTATTATTATTATTATTATTATTAAAGTACGGTAAGTCCAGACAGGAGAAAGATGCCATTGGTCTTTTGAAAGGCAGATCAAAGAATATGATTTTTTTCCTTTGCTGGATGAATTTACATATTTCCTGAATATACAGATTCTCAGTTTTCAGTGTACTCCAGGGTAGTTCATAGATCTGGTGGATCTAGCCCAAAGGTGCCTTGAACCAGTCTATAAAAACCATATGTTTGCTGTGGAGTTTCTAGGAAACTCTGCCATAACAGCAGGTAGACTGGGTCCCTGAACCTGCATCCATGCCATGTCTGGTGAGAAGACCCCCATCTCAGCTTCTCACATGGAAAGGGGTGAATGACCATGTGAATGTAGTCAGGTATCCTATTTCCACCCTTACTGGCAATGACAGAGGTCTTCTCACCAGATACAATAGTGAAATCAGGTATGGGGCATGGGTCAGTAGCGGGTCCATGAGGATGGTGGGTGGGCATATAAAATCCTTCCTGTTGGGGGGAAGCACACGGGTGGCTGTGGCCCACCCCAGGAAGCTGCGCCGTGGGACCGAGGCATCCCCATGCCTCAGTCCTGCAGCGCAGCTTCGCAGCCCCTGAAAGGAGCGCTAAATTAGCGCTCCTTTCACAAGTCATCAAAAGTGCACCGCAAAAGGCTGCGGTGCACTTTCGGTTACTCTTCCACCACAGCGTATGCGAATGCTGTGGCGGGAGGTCCTCCTCGGAGCGCTGGTCATGCGGAGGGCCGGCTGCTCTGAGGACGGCCTCGGGAAGGGGTTGGGGCGCCGATCGTGCAGATGCCCCTCCCCTTCCCTGCCCTCAAGACAGCCCAATTAGCTGTCTGCTTAGGGGGTGTGCCACGCTGGTCAGGGAACTGACCTGGGAAGGGACCCAGAGCAGAATAACATGGGCATGGTTCATGTAATCCAGCCCATCTGCTTAGGGCCCTAGTTACATAATGTTTTGGATTACTATAATATGCTCTATATTTGTTTGCCACTGATAATTGTTCAGAAACTTCAGCTGGCCCCAAAAGCTGCAGCCAGACTGTTGACCATGACAAGAAAACAGGATGCTGTTGTTACAACAACTCCAGTGGCTATTACTCTGTTTCTAGACATAATTCAAAGTGCTAGTTATGACCTAAAAGCCCTAGATAGTTTTAATTCTAGAGAACTTTATTTCCCCATACAAGCCTGTCTAAGTTCAGATGAAGTCCTTTTCTCTGACTCTTAGGAACATCTGGTTGGATATAAAAGTGGGGATTTTCATGGGCATTCCCTCCATATGCCCTCTTTTGACAGGCATTGATCCTTTGGCATCACATTTTCCCCCACAGCATTTAAAATATCCCAGTTTCCCCCTCTTCCCACTTTCTGCCATTGTCCAGTTGCTGCAAACTGAGTTGAAAGTACAAAAGTAATTTGCGCACATTTAAGTAAATGGCAGGAGAGGGAGGAGAAGGCAGAATGTTGACCTTCCCTGTAGACTTGGGCAAAACCAAACTGCTGCAACCTGTCCTACTTATCTGTTCTTCCTCATTAATATATTTTGCCATCTTGATCACACTTTGATGTCACATGGCTATGCGTGTTACAGTTTTCATCTCTGAAATAATGGAAAGTATGAGTGGCTGCTGCAAGGCATTGGAAACCCTATGTCCATGATGGTGAACTTATGGTACGCGTGCCAGAGATGGCATACAAAGCCATTTTCCCCAGCATGTAGAAGGTGGGGAGGAGGATGAAGAGGTGTGCACCTGGCCATCCCAGGTCATTAGCTGCCTCTCCAGAGGCAGCTGAAGGCTGGGGATGGTGCAGGGGAAGGAGACGAAGAGATACATGCTTGTTCCTCGTCCTTCCTGATCTTTGCCGGCTTTCACCTTTTCACTTAGTTTCTTCATGCAAAATATACCACTTTGTCTGTTTTGTCTTCTAAATTAGTACATCTTGGTTTCTCTTCTTTATTATCTAGATCAGGGGTAGGCAACCTTTCCCCTTTAAGGGCCGAGGGACTTCAGCTCCCAGAATCCCAGGAGCTATTGGCCAACATGGCTGAGGCTTCTGGGAGCTGAAGTCCCTCGACGGTTAAAGGGGAAACATTGCCTACCCCTGATCTAGATGACCACTGAGTACTTGTGCCGCTCTGGATCTTTTCACAATAGGTAGAGCTAACCTTTTTGACTAACAGGAAGAGGCAAGTGGACTTGAGGATTATTTCTCTAAATAGTTCTGTAATTTTACTGGTTGAAGCAAAAGAGTTTGTGTAATCATCTTATATAATTAGCAGCAAAATGGGTATGACAGATGATAGAATCCTGGGCCTGGCTATGAGGTCTAGGGCTGCATCTGCAGTGCAGAAATAATGCAGCTTAACATTGCTTTAAATGTCCTGGCTCAATGCTATGGAATTTTAGGATTTGAAGTTTTGTGAGATATTTAGCCATCTCTATCAGAGACCTCCAATGCCACAACAAACTACAAATCCCAGGATTCCATAGCATTGAGCCATGGCAGTTAAATAATGCAATGTCAAATTGCATTATTTCTATACTGCAGATGCAGTGCAGCTTAAAATTGTAATTGATTGGCTCTAAAGTTCATTGGGTGATCTTGGTCAGCTGACTATATCTGTCCATAATCTGCCTCATGGAATTTTGAGAATAAATGCCCTAAGAAAGTGATATTGATTTTTTTCCATGAGACATCTGGCTGATTATTTTGACTAATGAATACTAAGAGGTAATTTTCTAAACTACTTCTCTATATCTTGTTTTTAATAGCTCTCGATCCATCCAAAGACCCATGTTTGAAGGTAAAGTGCAGCCCACATAAAGTGTGTGTCACTCATGACTATGAGACAGCCATTTGCGTAAGCCGCAAACAACTAGTACACAGGTAAGGATGTGGTGATTTATGATTGCAGTTAAATACTTCTAGTTGCTCTGCAGAATATTCCAGGTTCTTAGCCTACCAATGTGATCTTGTAACAAAAATTAAATATAGCTGTTTGGCAAGGTCAATGAGAGCAAATGAAGTCTTTTGTTCCTATCCTGAAGCTGGTCAAGTGGATTGTTTCCTACTGTTGGAAGAATCATGTTAATGCCCTCAGTCCTGCCTTGCCATGTTGTACTGTTAGCTTCATTTGCTTTGACAGAAAGGTCAATATAATTGCTTCAGCCAGAATGGTGACTTCCTTCTTCACTCCAACATCCATCACTGCAAAAAAGACAAGCATCACTTCCCATTTTTCTCAGCACACTGCATTGCTTTTTTTAGGGAGGCAAAAGGTTGTGTTACAAATTTCCCTTCCCATCCCAATCTTAGCTAAAGGGGCTGTTCCTAGATCATGATGAAATATGTGGATTGTTCCTTCTCACCTATTTTGGGATAAAAAACCATTAATCTAGCCTACTTGCTGCTACAGCCAGCATGAAATAGGGGTTTACTATTGGATATCTGGTTTGAATCGCCTCTTGGGCATGGAAACCTACTGGGTGAACTTGGGCAAGATACACTCTCTCAGCCTCAGAGGATAACAAAGGCAAACCCCCTCTGAACAAATCTTGCCAAGAAAACCCTGTGATAGGATTGCGATAAATCGGACACAATTTGAAGGCACACAACAACAACACTTGCTATTATACAGAAAGTAAATGTAGAACAGCGTGGAAGTTGAGCCCTGGAGCCACAATGACTAGCAGGGAAAGAATAAGTGAAATTTGTAAATATATAGACCTCTTGAAACCTTGCAATTTGTTACAGGCTTCTCATCTATTAGGTGAACTGGGGATTTGCACAAGGTCCTTTCCTCTTGCCTGGAGTTGTCTCCTCAAAACTGGAGAATTTGTACCCTTGTCTTCTGCCTGAAGATGACCTCACATACCCTACTCACTAATACCTTTTCTTTAACTTTGAGTTGAAAGTGCACACTTTCAGAGAAAGGGATATTCTAAGAATAAAATGAGAGAAAGAAAAGAAAGACTATTAATGCATAGATTTGCCAGATGTTGCAACAACGGGAGACATATAGAAGTCCCTAGTCCATCAACCATGAAGTATCTAACCGTTTGTTCCCTATATTCACTTTGAACTGCTGGAGCACTTGTTAAAGACCAAAAAGGAAAACATTCAGTGTAAACTCATGTGTGTATGCATGTGCAAATGTGTTTTAAAGATCTGGACCAGTTCCCAGAGATAAAACATCTGTCTCTGCAACCTGCATATCAGAACCTTATGTTGACTAGGGGCAGTAGATCTCACTGACAACTCCATTTACCCAAAATAAGTAGACTTAGGGGAGATGCAGACGGGTGGCCGTGGGCTGCCCTGAGAAGTGGAGGATTGGGGCCGAAACTGCCCCATGCCTCGGCCCCAATCCATCCTTTCAGTGACTGGGAAAGGAGCACCAAAATAGTGCTCCTTTCCCAAGCTGTGGAAAGGGTGCCGCAAGAGCCACCATGCGGCTCTTTTGAGCCTCTTCCGGCGCAGCGTGTAAAAATGCTGCACCAGTAGTACATCATCAGACCACTCACCATGTGCAATGGCAGGCACTCTGATGACGTCCTCGGGAAGGGGTTAGGGCATCCAGCGTCTGGCTGCCCCTCCCCTTCCCTGGCTCCAAGACAGTGCTTTGCACCGTCTGCAGAGCCCCTAAATCTTTTTTTCCTTTCCAAAATCTGTCTAATTCCACTCGTTAGCTAGCTACCTATGGCATATAAAAGCTGTAAAATCATTTCTACCAAGCACACAAAACTATCTGCCTCACTCCTAATCTACAGGGTATTTGATCCAAGCTGTGCCTAAAAGGAAATTCAGGAAGGAAAGTTGCAATAACCATTGCAATAACTTTTGATTCTTGACTCCTTTTAAAAACTGAAGTAGGAACTTGGGCATTACACATTCATCTGTGTCTGTCCTGTTTAGGCTTTTTGGATGGAAAGATAGAGTGCTACCACTAGTTATTTCTATTTTGGGTTTGATTTTGGGGGGTTTTGTGAGTATTTTTTAGAAGAATTATTTGCATTTGTTTAAAGATGTATTGAACATGGAGCCTATAAAACTGGGCTGTGTCTCATTAATCAATTTCATCTCATCTCTTGTACATCTCCATGTTTCCCTCTTTTTATGTTCCTGCATTGCCAGAATGTTAATTAAGAGTTGGCTTAAATCCAAGCACTCATTTAGAGACAGTTTCTCCATATATTAAATATTTGACCCTTGCCTTTTTATAGCTAAAGCAAGGTGAAATACATCCTAATTGTTGAGCCATTTTTGTTTAACTCTTTTCAGTCTATACATGAGATAACTTATATTTAGGGGCCATTCTCTGTGAAGGCCTCTGCCATGGCCTGTAAATAGGGTGCCTGGCTTCACCCATGTGGCCAGCTGCCCCCTTGCAATATCACAGACAATGGCATGGGCCATCACAAAGAATGAAAACAGTGGCAGGTAAGGGAGCATGTGACTGTCCAGACTACCAGCTATCATGGTGGAGTTTCTGGGAAACTCTGCCACAAAGCTGATTTTTTTAGACCAGAATAAGAGCCAGTTGCACTTTGGTCAGGCTGGATATTCCGGATTGGCATCCAGACTCCCTGATCCTGGCCCAGGGCTGTTGGCCTGTGTTGTCTAAACAGGTTGATGCCAAGCCAGGGGGAACATGTACCTTTTGGCCCATGAGTATAGCCCCTACATCTACAACTCCCAGCATTGTATGGTGGCTGGAGGATAGACATTGTTGTAATTCAAAACCACTGGAAAGGCATCAGGGTCAGCACCAGATTCTCAGAGAACATTCACTTACTGGACTTGATAATAGCCCTTTTCCACTGTGGTTTCCCAGTAATAAGAAAGGGCAGTAAGCCAGTAGCCACCTGCAGCAGCAAATTCCATGTTGCAATAGACAATGAATGAAGTACTTCCTCTAATCTATCCTAAATCTCATGCCATTCAATTTCATTAAGTTATTTTATTTTCAAAACCTTAGGAGAGAGAGTAAAAAACAAACATATCTCTACCATTACTATCCTGGGCATAATATTATAAACATTAATTTGTCCTCCATCACCATGTCAGTGTGAGCACATACCTTACATCATAAAGTGTGGTATTCATAAACCTGTGGGAGAATATTTCTGGTTTCCAAATTGTTGACTTTAAAATGGCAGTTCTTATTTTCAGTCAATTAAACAGAGATTCCAGTATGAAACTCTGGAGTTAAACATTATTAAGAGCTTCAATTTCTGCATAGCTTGTACATTAGTTGACTATAAGCATTAATTGGTTTTACCAATGCAGAGGCATTTATGTTATCATCATTATTGCTTTATGGTCACTGTGATGACAAACAATTGATCTAATGCAATTGTCAGCCTGTGTTAGTTTGATTGTTTGCATTTTATTACTCACAGTTCCAGTTCCCTGGAAAACAAAAAATGGTCCTAAGGTCACACCCCTGTAATGGCCACTCACCCACCCCCTCAGCCCAGGGGGGGGGGTGAAAGGTGATGTGGATAACCCTGTTCCAGGAACCCACCATACTATCCATCCATCCTGCACCCCCCAACCATGCAGGCCCTCCCACCCTCCCTGAAGGCTGGCCTATCTACCTGCTATCCTAAGACTGGCTATTTCCTATCATAGCATGCAACACACCAGCAGACCCATCTCCACTCCTGCGGTGTAAGGCATTATATGCCCTGCACCTTATCCTCCCATCCTCCTAGGGTTGACCATTTCTTCCCACTACATATGCCATGGTCAGCCTTCTCTCTTATCACTACCCCTCCACATGCCCATGCCTGCCACCCACCCACCCTCCAAGCTGGTGGCCCACCATTCTGCCTGACCAGCCACCCTCCCACTTTGCCAGCTCCTGGAAAGGGGGAGAGAAGAAGGAAAAGGTGAAAAGAGAAAAGGTGAAAACAGCAAGGGAGAAGGAAAGTGAGATTATAATGAAAGGGGGAAAGAGAGAATAATGAAAGAGCAGTCACCACTATCTAAAATAAAAGAGCAAGGGAGGAGGAGGGAGGGAGGAGTGATGAGAAGAAAAGGGGAAATAAAGAGGTGCTGAACTGTTCCCACCATTAATCCCACTACCCCTCCACCCTACTCCCTCATCCCTATCCCCATGCTCACCACAGATCTTGCTCGTGCAGAAGGTCACAGCTTGGTTGTTCTCCTGGACTCAGCTCTGAGCCTGGAAGTCCTTTTGCAGTCAGGAAAAGATGAATATGGCCTATTTGATTAAAAAAATTATTAAACAAACAGGTGAAAAGGCAATGATATGTAGCCTTCCTTTCTGGCCACCTTACCAAAATGGCCCAATTTATATAAATTTATATATACACTAAAAGTAACTTTAGTAGATTCTGATATTTAAGGGTTTTAAAAGCTCTGCTTCACTCTCTTCCCCCCCCCCTTCACAGTTGCATGTGGTATGTTATGTACCTTACCTTTAGCACTCAGTAGTTATACATAAAACAAATTCAGTCTGAGATGATCATGAAAAAGTTGCCTTGGAGGTCAAGGAAAAAAGGTATTACCTACCAGACATAAAAAAAAAAAACCTCAACAGAGAAAAATCTAAAGCTTTATAATAGCACAGTATCTTTTGTCTATTTTATAAGATGGCCAGGCAATTTATTACTATGCACTGGAGCTTCAAATTTTATGACAAAAGAAATAATAGCCACCAAGAAATATGAACTATATGGTTCCTTCCCCTGCTGATAGAAAACTGCAGTAAAATTTCTGATGGGTAGGTTCCATTTAGACCTATTTTTCCAGCAATTTTGCTCATTCAAATGCCCTTGAGAACTTTATAAAACAAGACCGTTTATCTCTACAATTGGTCTGTTTGAAACAGCTGAATTTGATAGAGATTAACTTGGCTGTGAATATATAGTGAGTTACTTGTTTTTATTTCTGTATTGATCCGTGAATGAATTCAACAGTAGGCAAGACTAAAGGTATTTCTTTAAACAACATTATCATTTCCTTTTACAGAAATAATTCTAGTTATTAATTGCAGGGAAGAGCAACATGAACCACTTTCATATTAGAGACATCACTATATACAACATATAATAAATGGGTGCCATTAGCATCTTTCTTTGGACAGATCTGCTATTAAAGAAAAATGCAAAGGTTATATTAGTAAATATCAACTAGCATTCTTTACGCTTAGGGAGAAAATTAAGATTACACATGCTGCAATAACTCTGACCTTTTCTTGGCTTAGGCATGCTTCATCTAGCAACCTTCATAATCTATTATTGTATGGTTTGAAGATTATTGTTATTATTATTATTGCTATTCATCTTAAAATAGGGCTCACTTATTACATCTATCTGTTGTCAGCTTGAATAAGTGATACAAAGATGTAACCCTTAAGGTTCTCACCATCGTATATCCCTGCATCTACAATTCTATACTTCCAGAATCTTAAGGTGGAAGACAGGAGCTGCTTGGTATGTCTTGTGACCAGACTATAGGCCAGACATGTTTCTGTAAAACAAGATCAGAACAACACATGGCAGTGGCTTTCCAGTCTGGGGTGTCACTCAGTGAGTGTTTGTCGGGGGGGGGCTCCAGGGGGCAGGGCCAAAAGGCCACACCCTTTTTCTTCCTGCCTGGCACCACATTACTCACAAGTAAAGCGGTGCTGGGCAGGGAGATGAGGTGTACTGGATCCTGTTCGTCCCTGCCACGTAGGGGGTACTCAGCTGGGCATCACCCCCCTGGGGTGTCACTCAGCGCAGTCCATAGCACCACACACCCCTAATAACACCACTGACCAATGGATAAGGCCCATTAGAGAGTCCAGTTTTACATTGTAGTCCTGTAATACTCATGATAGTGAAATGCTAGCAAACTGTTAATTCATCAAAACCAATGGCCAGAATCCTGTTGATAGAGTTAAAGTAGTACATGTCCCACTCTGAGAGAAAGATTGTATATACATGTATAAATAAATAAGGTAGTGAAAGCAGGTGGGGGAAAAATGCAGCTTTGAAGATGATGA
>CM034703.1:239541707-239552133 GCA_020142125.1 Phrynosoma platyrhinos
GGCTGCTTACAACAATAAAACAATACATAGTATAAAACAAATCAAATTCCATTCCCCCCTTAAAACATTATTAAATCAATTCAAGTTAAAATCGACATAAAACATAATTAATTTTTAAAAACCTATCCTAGCAAGCAGCATCCACCTGGACCTCCGGAATCATCTTCCAGAGGGAATTCCTGGGGCTGGGATTAACTATTCTGGAAAAGCCTGCCAGAAGAGATCGTCTTGACAGCCTTTTTAAAGCTGTTCAATGATGTCAATAGACGGATCTCATCTGGCAGGCCATTCCACAATTTGGGGGCAACAACTGAGAAACCCCTCTGAGAGGTAGTCACAAGCCTAGATTTTTGTGGCTGTAACAAATTCCTCCCAGAGTACTGGAGTGCGCGGGGAGGATTATAAGGGAGAAGGTGGTCCCTGAGATAGCTTGGACCCAAGCCATTTAGGGCTTTAAAGGTGATAACCAACACCTTGTACTGAGCCCAGAAACTTATAGGCAGCCAGTGGAGGGATCTCAGAATCGTAGTAATGTGTTCCCTCCTAGATGTTCCCGAAATTACTCTGGCCACAATATTCTGTACCAACTGTAGTTTATGAACTAGGCAGCCCCATGTAGAGAAATCAAGGCATGAGGTTACCAGTGTGTGCACAACAGTCTCAAGATCCCTTACTTCCAGAAAAGGGTGTAGCTGGCATATCAGCCGGAGCTGATAACAAGCGCTCCTGACTGTCACATTTACCTGATTTGTCATCAGTCAAGTCAGACGAGTCAAGGAGCACCCCCAGACTGCAAACACAGTCACTGGAGGAGAGTGTGACCCCATCCAGGACTGGAGGTTGCAACCCAATTCTTGGTTTCGAGGCCACTACCATGAATATCTCCATCTTGTCTGGATTCAGTTTCAATCTGTTTTTCCTCATCCAGCCCATTATTGCCCGAAGACATTCATTGAGAGGGGAGATGCCATTGGAATTCGAGGCCAACGAACGAGATATGAAGAAATAGATCTGGGTGTCATCAGCATACTGATAACACCCAGCTCCATAACTCCGGATGATCTCACCCAGCGGCTTCATATAGATGTTGAATAACATCGGGGACAGAATAGCGCCCTGTGGTACTCCACAGGTAAGCTCCCTTTTACTGGAGCTACTGTCCCTGAGCAGCACCCTCTGGGACCTGCCCGAGAGGAAGGACCAGAACCACTGCAAAGCAGTGCCTCTGACACCTAACTTCCTCAGGCGATCCAAAAGGATGCTGTGTTCTATTGTATCAAAAGCCACTGAGAGGTCAAAGAGCACCAACAGGGTCACACTACCCCTGTCAATGCTCAGACTCATATCGTCGGTCAAGGCAACCATGGCAGTCTCAACCCCGAAGCCTGTCCTGAAGCCAATTTGAAATGGGTCTAGATAATTGGTTTCATCCAAGACAACTTGGAGTTGAAGAGCAACCGCCCTCTTGATCACCTTCATATCCAGGGGGTCCAGGAAAGGGTTTTTCAGAATTGGCTTAACTGCTGCCTCCTTCAACATGCTGGAATATATCCTTCTCTGAAGGACGCATTGATGATGCTCACAAGGAACTTCCGCAATGCATCCCCCCCCGGATGGACAGCCAAGATGGGCAAGGGTCGAGAGGGCAGGTTGTTTTCCTCACGCTACCAAGGAGCTTGCCCATGTCATCGGTACTCACAGATTGGAGCTGATCCAGTATAATTGCATCGGCGGAGTCACTGGACAACTCATCCATTGTTTCTGTTACAATACTGGCATCTAAGCTGGCTCTTATCTGAAAGATTTTATCTGCAAAGAAGTTGTTAAATGCATTGCAGCAGGCAGTCGTCGGGTTAAGCAGGGGATTTGGCACAGGGGGCACCTGCGTCAGCTCCCTCACCACCCTAAACAGCTCTGCTGGACAAGACTCTGCAGATGCAATACGTGCAGAGGAGGAGGATCTCTGCGCTGCATATATTGCCTCCTGATAGGACCAAAGAAAGTTCCTATGGTGAGTTCTGTCAGATAAGAGTTGAGTCTTCCGCCATCTGTGCTCTAGTCATTGTCCAAACCACTTCATTTCCCTAAGCTCAGGCAGATACCATGGCCTATGGTTTAAAGCGGATTGGCAAGGACGCTTGGGAGCAATCGTGTCAATAGCCCTGGTAAGATCAGTGTTCCAGGTATTAACCAGAGCATCAATAGGATCACCGGCATTCCCAACCATTAGACCCTCTAAGGCAGGGGCCAGCAACCCAGCCCCCCCGGGCCGGTTCCAGCCCAGATCGCTGGACTTACCAGCCCAGGCGGACCCCTGCCGCCACTGCCACTTCCTCGTGCCGCCACCGCACGTTTTGGCCTCAGTGCAGCTGCGCGTGCTGCAACCCCCATTTTGATTGCCAACCCCCATTTTGTGCATGTGCAGGAGTATATTGGCGGCGGCAGCGCACAGGGGGTTGTGTGCGGCGGCAGCATGTGCGCGCACGCGTGAGCATGCATGCCGCCATTCCCCCCCCCTCGGCCCGGCGGAGAGGAGGACTTCGGGGAACCAGCCCAGGGCTCAAAAAGGTTGCCTACCCCTGCTCTAAGGCTTTCTGGAATCCCATTGGGTCCATTAGCTTTCAAGGGCAGACCATTCTAATGGGTCCACCACCCCCAGTGGGGCAGATGTAGGCTCTAAGTTTCATCTCGACCAGGAAATGATCCATCTATGACAATGCGGAGGTACTGATTACCTCCGCCCACAGATATTCCTGTTCCATACTAAAGACCACATCGAGTGTATGACCTGCACAATGTGTGGGCCCAACGACCAATTGGGATAGGCCCATGTTTGTCATGGTCTCCATGAACTCCCGAGCCACACCTGTTAAACTGGTCTCGAGTGGAATATTGAAGTCCCCCAAAACTAAAAGTCTGGGGGACTCCAGAAGCAGCTCTGAGACCAGCTGTGTCAGCTCAGTTAGGGAGTCTGCTAGACAATGGGGTGGTTGGTAGACTAGCAGAATCCCTAAAACTATCCTTGGTCTTCAGGCTCAGGTACATACACTCAAAGTGGACCGTCTTCTGGACAGGTATCCTGGTCAAGGTCAAGTTGGTCTTATGAACTAGAACCACTCCGCCCCCCCCCCCCCCCCCCCCGCCAACTTCCCCTCACCTGCTCACTGACAGAGTACCCGGCTGGGAGAGCCTGCGCCCAAGTGACGGCGCTGTCTTCCCCCAGCCAGGTCTCTGATAAGGTGTTGGAGAAATAGACTGCAGAAACAGTCCAGGTTGACGCCACTTTAACTGCCATGGCTCAATGCTGTGGGATTCTGCAATTTGTAGTTTTGTGAGATATTTAGTCTTCTCTGTCAGAGAGCTCTGGTGCCACAACAAACTCCAGAATTCCATAGCACTGGCCCATGACAATTGAAGTGGTGTCAGTCTGGATTATTTCTGCAGGGTGGATGCAGCCATAGACTGTTTGGACCAGCCAGATTTTTGCATGCCTGCCTTCTCTTGCCACCATTGCACATCACCAGGAATAGTGATGGTATAGTGCTTGAACAGGTATAGTGCTTGAACACTGGTATAGTGCTTGAACAGGGTGATGACTTTCCCTTCTGAGCTGAGGGGATGGGCAACCCAGTGGCAACCAACGTTCTGTGTAAGCAAGTTGATGCATATTAGTTGAGAAATCTCCACTTCACATTTACACTGATGGCATCTGAACTGAGAGAGAGTAATGATGACAGAGATTAAGAATTACAGTTGATAGCCCAGTGTAAATTTCAGCCCAATGTGTGGCAGCTATGAGAATGGTGTGTTCAATGGTGGGAATTACTAGATAAGCAATAAATAAACATTACATTACTGTAATGCCTCTAAAAAAGATCTGTTGATAAGAAATTATGTCACTGAAAAAGGTGCAGAAAAGAACAAGCCAATGAGAGGTTTTTTTTTTTTTTTTTTTGCTGGGAAAGATCCAGAAAAGGAGAAGCAAAAATGTTCAGGGATTAGACAGGCTACATAGTTCAGGGATTTCAATTTAGGAAAAAACATAACTAAATGGAACATCATAAAAGTTCACAAAAATATGCACAGTGTGGAAGAACTGGACAGAAAGAATTACATAGCCCTAATGGCACCCAGAATTCACATAAGCAGAACTCTCTACTCGTTAGAAGCTATTGTTGAAATAAATAATACTTTTCCCTGGTTCCTTCTCTCTCTTACATCTTAAGAAAATCTCCTCCAGAGATTAAGAGGTCCATAACCAATGGTCAAAGGGAAATTGAATGGAGAAAACAGATAAATGTGAACGGAGCTAATCTGAAAACCTACCTCCTGTCTAGTGATTCTGTTCTTCAAGTGCTTTCTCAAATTCATATTTGCCTTACAAGAAGAACAAGAGGTTGGGAAGACTTCACTTACTAGGTGCAATTTTATCCTAAGAGAAATTTGGTTAGCCAGTTTGTCCCGATTCATGAGCTTCTTGGTTCTAACATCTAACTTGGACCATCCAGCTCTAGTTGTAAGGCTGTGAAAATAAGTGATCATATTACTTTTCTATTCCCAAGTCACTGCTAGGTCAAAATGCCAAAAGGTTTGATATGAGAAATAGGGTTTCCATACTTCCATGGTTAAAAGGTAAAGATAAAGCTATTCCCTGTTGACAAAGTTGTTAAGTTGTGTCTGACTATAGGGGGTGGTGCTCGTCTCCGATACTAAGCTGAAGAGCCAGCGTTGTCAGAGACTACACTGTGATAATGTGGCCAGCATGATTGCACAGAATTACCTTCCCACCAGAGTGGTACCTATTTATCTACTTGCATTTGCATGCTTTCGAACTACTAGGTTGGCAGAAGCTGGGACTAGTGATTAGAGCAGGGGAAGGCAACCTTTCCCCTTTAAGGGCCGAGGGTTTGCCATTGCCTTCTTCTGAGGCTGAGAGAGTGTGACTTGTCCAAGTTCACCCAGTGGTTTTCATGTTAGAGTGGGGAATCAAACCCAGGTCTCCAGAGTGGTAGTCCAACACTCATACCATTTGGCGAGTTTCTCCAGAGGAGGGTTTCCATTACCATCTGGGGCTGAGAGAGTGTGACTTGCCTAGGATAACCAAGTGCCTTGGAGTCATTTCTAACTTATGGCAACTCCTATCATGGGGGTTTGCTTGGCAAGTTTCTTCAGAGGACAGTTGCCATGGTTATCCTCTGAGGCTGAGAGAGTGTGACTTGCCCAGGGTAATCCAGTGCCTTGGAATCATTTCTAACTTATGGTGACCCCATCATGGGGGTTTTTCTTGGCAAGTTTTTTCAGAGGAGAGTTGCCACGATTATCCTCTGAGGCTGAGAGGGTGTGACTTGCTCAAGGTAATGTTTTGGGTTTTTTTACTCTGGCCCTCCAATGGTCTGAGGGACGGCAAACTGGCCCCCAACTCAAAAAGTTTGAGGACCCCTGCTTTAAGGCAACTATTCTCAACTTTGAATTCCTAGATATTGCTGGATTACCGTCTTCCTGGGCCATTGACCAGGTTGGGGACTGTGGGAATTGTATTCTAACAGTATCTAGGGGCTCATAGCAGGGAAACACCCCTCCCAGAGCTTTGGTAAGTCTGTGTTCTTCTACAGTGGTTTTTGCTACCCTAGAGCCCCTTAAATTTTGTTGTCTAAAACAGCTGTCTCTGTTGCCTCTGTGGTTGAACTGGCCAAAGAATGAGGATCTTTTAGAAAAGCATCTTATTAAAAACAACAACAAAAACATGCAAATATCTTTTTAGGATACAGTCCTACACACATTTGCCAGTTCTAACACTGTTATGAAAGTGAAAGAGATTTATGAACACATTATTGAACAAATCAACCCCCTATGAAATGCAGCTTTTGTTATCACCCAAGACAAACTGTTCAAATATCATTAATCAAGCAAACCCATACTTGCTAAACAGTTTGTCATAGGTCCAGAACTGCTATATTTTAAATGTTGTGTTCAAATGCTTTAGCACCACCAACTCCCAAGTAACTAACAAGAGTCAAGACTCTCCTGGCCTGATTATAAAGGCCTAATTATTAATAGTTCCTAGTTAATTCTAGAGCATTGTTTTACTGCAGAATTACTTTCAATGGTCCAAAATAAATCTTGTGTCCCTAACTGCTACCTGTAATGCTGTGTCTCCAACCAACTCTCATACCAGCTGTTTATCATCCTGCCCATTTGTCAGAATCACTGTAGATGATGGAATCCATGACTGGACATAAAAAATGAGGTTGCTGTGTTGTTTCATAAAAACAAAAGAAAATTCAAAATAGCTACCAATTGCAGCTGTCAGGAGACAGTAACATTTCTTTAATTTTTAGAAAGTTATGGAATAAAGTGCCCTGAAGCAGAGTAAACTGAATTTCTTTAAATTAATTTGTGCTATTCATCATAGTGAAAGGAGCTGTGATCCCACTGAAGAGCATAGTAATGGCAGTTTATTTTGCATTTCAGCAAGGGAAACATCAATATAAAATAGCACAATGACTACAGAAACTTCTAGTTGTAAGAAGTGTGTGTGTGTGCTTTAAAAATGTCAGGCTGTGTATCATTTTGTCCAGGAGATGCCCAGTGTAGGATCAGATACATGAGAAAACACTAGCTCTTAAAAAGACATGCAATCATTAAGACCTTCTAGACAAGCTGAGTGGTGACAAAGTTAGAGAGGATCCATGATGAAATGTCAGAGCATATTTTTTTCCAAAGATTCTGAACAGTCCTGTGGGAACTAGTCGTCTACCACAACAGCAAACTGGAAATGTTACAGGATAATAGATGCCTCAGAAATAATAGATGCCCATGTGATCCTTTTGTTCCTGATGCACACTCTCTTTTTATTTAAATATAAGCTTTCTCAGTAAAACTGCTCTGTTAAGTACCTGCGTTATTATGGAAAATGTGGCTTGACCAGAGCATGGAGCAACCTACATTTTAAAGAACTAAAGGTTTTGAACTGGGCTGAAACCACATCTTTTACCACTGTAAGACCTACCAGCCACTGAGGGATGAAATAGTCCCTGATGGGGAACAAATCTAACATGGCTTTGCATTGGCTATTGCTTAAGGTGTTATCAGCTTCAGCATAATAATATCTGTCACAGTTAATACAGAATTCTGCCAGAAACCACTAAGCCAGCAAGTGAAGGTTACATCCAAAATAGCTTGTTATTCACTGGAACAGAGGAGTACAGGGTCTTCATGCTGGAGTTGCTCACTCAGAAGAAAACAATAGATGGCCAATTCAAAACACAGCCTGATAGATACCAAAAACATCAGTCTAAAATCCATAAGTTGGTGAAATATCACTTTAGCATAGGCACAATGTATGAAGACTTGGCTTAGGGCTCTCTTTCTGTAAAGGCTGCCAGAATGTAAGACAGAAATGCATTTTTATCCATCATGCTGGATCCCTGATTCACTAGCATAGACTTCTAATTTTTCCTGGGGTTATTGGGAAAATAAATTCCTCTTCACCCCCTTGGACTACAGGATTTGCTGTTATAACTGATCCTACACTTCATGGCTCTCCATAGGTCTTGATGATACCAGCTCAATAGGTGCCAGGTAACTAAAGATGTCAATCAAGCTCCATCAGATCATAAACAGTCCATGTTTAACTTTTTGTTTAGTTAATGATAAGATTTTTTTCATTTCTCTTAAATGTTAAATATGGTGCCTTTCTTTGTGAAAAATTTAGATTGGATTTAAAACCTGAGCAATGCTTTATTAACAGAACTATTTCAAACAAGCAAGACCCTTTGACTTGATTTTTAACAAGTATTAGTATAATTCACATGTTCAGAGTCTGGAAGACTGTACTTATATGGCTGATGCCCATAAATAATGTTATTCATGGTTCATTGGTCAAATTAATCTGATAGAAAATGACTAAATTGAAAATCTGTTGGTTGAACTCTTGATGAGTTTTAGAAGAATGCTAAGCAAGCAATTGTAGGCTTATTAATGGAAAAGGAGATGGATGGAAACAAAGTACTTGTAACTGACAGATTTAAAGTTAAATGTGGTAAGATCAGCTATTTCAAAAGGGGAAATATTTATTAAATCTTTTCCCGTTAATACAGACTATCAGGATTTTATCATGAGTACTGTAATGTTTGAAAGCTGTTGAATATCATGGAATTTTGAGAAATCATTGTAAATAATAAACTTTGGTGAAAGAGCTGGAAACATCCATTAAACAAACCTTTTAGGCTTGTGAATTAGAAGTTAAGAACTCATCTGATACCCAAATTATCTTTTCTTTACATCAGCATCATGGCTTCTTGGTAGGCTTATAAAACTGTTGTCAAAAGTTATAGAGTGGCCACAAATTTAGGGGGGATGCAGACGGCAAAAAGCGCCGACTTCAATCCCAGGAAGGGGAGGGGCAGCCGGATGCTGGGCTCCCAACCCCTTCCTGAGGATGTCATTGGAGCACCTGTCATTGCACATGATGGGTGCTCCTATGATGTCCTCCCAGTTCAGCATCCAGATATGCTGAGCCAGAAGACACACTGAAGAGGTGCACGCCGCCTCATGCAGTGCCCTTTCCGTGCCTTGCAGAAGGAGCACTATTTTAGCACTCCTTCCAGGGCTGGAAAAAGAGTGGATTGGGGCCGAGGCATGGGGCAGGTTTTTCAAAAGAGGTCTTACCACAGTCTCTTTTAGGCATGTTGTGACACTGCCTTGCTGTAAAGAGGCATTAGTCACTTCCCTTATCCACTCCACCAGTCCTCCTCTGGTCTGTTTAATTAGCCAGCAAGGGCAAAGATCTAGTATACATGTAGTGGCTCTCACTTCTCTAAGGATCCTGTCCACATCATCAGGCTGCACAAATTGAAAAGTATCCATCAATACTGAACAAACAGGAGCCAAGGTTACATCCACCAACACTATATAAATTCTGGCATCGAAGTCAGAGCGAACCCGAGTGATTTTATCAGCAAAATGGTGAGCAAATTCTTCACAGCGAGCTGTTGATTGGCTGACATTCTCCTCAGGACCAGATCGTAACAGATCTTTAACCACATGAAACAGTTCAGCTGAGGAGTTCTGTGAAACTCCAATAGTTTTAGTTTAAAAGCCTTTTTTGTTGCCTTTATTGCATCACCATATGTTTTCAAGTAGTTTGTAGCCTGTTTTCAGTCGGATTCACTTTGAATTTTCTGCCACTTTGGGGGGTTGCAGACTGCCAGAAATAGTGCAAATTGAGGGTTAGGGTTAGGGAATCATGGGAACTGTAGTTTATTATGGCACCAGAGCTCTCTGACAGAGAAGGCTCAATGTCTCAGAAAAAAACCAATTCCCATGACTCCTAGCACTAACCCTAACCCTAAAAGTGGACTCAATTTGCACTATTTCTGGCAGTCTGCAACCCCCCTTTCACTCTCAATCTCATTCGTTTCATTGCTGCCGGCTCCTTAGAAAACCAAAGGGGCTGGTTTACCTCCATTCCATGAGACGGGATGCTTAGGAGCGATGATGTCAATTGCCTTGGTAGTTTCTCCATTCCAGAGATCAACCAGGGCTTTGACAGGACCACCTGCCAAGACAGCAGGAAACTCCCCAAGAGACAAGGAATTCATCTGGATCCATACACCTCCTGGGGTGGACCATCTCAGGACGTCATGGCTGCCATGAATGGATACCCCATCCCTGGAGAGGCTTTGAGTTCCAGCAAGTCTAAATTTGACCAGGAAGTGGTCTGTCCATGACAATGAAACAGCAGAAAGCTCCTCTAATCTCAGATCACCAGCATCCCCCTCTTTACAGAACACAAAGTGTAGAGTGTACCCGGTGGCATGACAGCCCCATGGTTGTCATGGCAGCCATGAAGTCCTGAGCCATTCCCAACAGGGTAGCCTCAGCATGGATGTTGAAGTCCTCCAGCAATATAAGCTGAGGAGACTCCATCACCACCACCAAGGCCACCCCAACTAGCTCAGGCAGGAAGACTGTTGAGCAGTGGGGTGGATGGAACACAACAGAATTTCGATTCTGTCCCAGCTGCCCACCTTTAAATAAACACACTCAAACCCTGTAGACTGAGGGATAGGATGCCTGGTCAGGGGAATATTATTCCAATAGGCCACTGCAACTCCATTTCCCTACCCCCCCCCCCCAGGTCTTGCCTGCTGCTGTACAGAGGATCCTGGAGGGCAAAGTTGAGAGAGTTCAATTCCCCCCAGCCTCATCCAACCAGGTATCTGTAATACAAGAGAGGTCATCTTGTTCTTCAAGGATTAAGTCCTGAATGACAGCTGTTTTACCATTCACTGACCTGGCATTCAGCAGCAGCATTTTCAATCTAGGGGGATTGCTGCCTTGGCTATCCAGATTATTTGGGATAGGAGACATTTTGCCTAACAGACAAATCCCAGTTGCCTAACAGACTCCCTGGCCGAGCTGA
>CM034703.1:239606543-239618113 GCA_020142125.1 Phrynosoma platyrhinos
ATGGACAATATCCTTAAACCATATACCACCAACACCCCCAGCTATGTGTAGGACACCACGGGCTTCCTACAGATGATACAATCCATCCACAACCTTCCAGGAAACACTATGTTAGCCACTATTGATGTGGAATCCCTGTACACCAACATTCAACACAAAAATGGACTAAAAGCCATCAGGAACATCATTCTAGATGGGATCTTATCAGACCTAGCCACTAATGTCTGCCGGTTTTTCTCACACACAATTACTTCACTTTTGATAACAACATATACCTTCAAGTTAATAGCACTGCCACAGGCACATGCATGGCACCACAATATGCCAATATCTTCATGGCTTACCTAGAACAATGCTTCCTTAACTCCTGCACCCAGAACCCACTCCTCTACCTGGGGTACATTAATTATATCTTCATAATTTGGACTCATGGAGAGGATTCACTCCACATTCCATCAGAGTTTTAATAACTTCCACCCCACCATCAACCTCAGCCTGGAACTATCTACTGAACAAGTTCATTTTCTGGACACCACAGTACAGCTGAAAAATGGACAGATAAGTACCACACTATATCTCAAACCCACAGACCGCTACACATACTTGCATGCCTCCAGTTTCCACCCTGAACACACCACTAGATCCATAGTCTACAGCCAAGCCACTGATACAATTGCATCTGCTCAGATCCACAGGATAGGGATGCCAAACTCAAGGAATTACAACAAGCATTCCTCAAAATACACTACCCACACATGAAGTGAAAAAACAAATAAGGCAAGATGTATAACCAGGATTGATCTGTTACAGAACAAATTGAAGGGGGGAAATGATAGAACCCCACTAATGGTCACATACAGCTACCGACTGAGGCCACTCAGGTGCATCATCAAGGAACTACAACCCATTCTGGACAATAATGCCACTCTTTCAAGGGCTTTTGGTGGCAGACCTTTACTTGCCTACAGACAGCCTCCAAACCTCAAACAAGTACTCACCTATAGGATGACACACTACACAGATGAGGACACAGGTACTAAACCTTGCCACAAACCAGGATGCCAACTCTGCCCACACATTTATTCAGGAAATGTTATCACAAGACCTAATGGCATAACCCACAATATTAGCCTTCACGTGCTCGTCCTCCAATGTGATCTATGCTATATACTGTGTCAGCAATGCCCTTTAGCACTCTACATCGGACAAACAGGACAGTCCCTGTGCCAGATAAATAGTCGTAAATCAGACATTAGAAATGGGAATACACAAAAAACGTTGGCAGAACATTTCAATCTCCCTGGGCATTGCATCTCAGACTTCAGTACAGAGGTCCTTGAACAAAAGAACTACAATGGTAGATTGGAAAGAGAAACAGCAGAATTGAAATTTACCCACAAACCACAGTCCCTCAGCAATGGACTGAACAAAGACAATGGGTTCCTTACTCACCACACACACTTCAACACTATCTGACCCCATGCTCATAGGGATGCCCTACATTTATCTATTCTTCTCACCACAGGCAAGTCCGATTACAAAACTGGATCTGCCAGTTCATCCCCATGGACAAAGACCAGTTTCCTATGTCTTCATGCACTGATGACCATAGTTAAGACTGGACCTGCCACTTCATTTCCATACACAAAAGATTTGTAATTTGAATTGACATCCTCACATATATTTATGTGTGCCTGGCCTCCACTCCACCAAATGTATCTGAGGAAGTGGACTACAGTCTATGAAAGCTCATGCTGCGAATTTCTTTCTTTCAGTTAGTCTCAAAGGTGCTACAAGATCTCTCTACATGCAGATCTGTTGTAATACTCTAACAGTATAACTGTAAACACCACTGATTTGGTCCAAACCCAGAAGAAACCAACCAATACCTCTTCTTCTCCTTGAGTCCAGTGTATTCCACTGCTTTAAATTAATGATGAGTTGCAGTTTGAAAGAAAAGAAATGCATTCTAGATATTTTTGTTGCTGTTGTTGTGTGCCTTCAAGCTGTTTCTGACTTACGGTGACCCTAAGGAGAAGCTATTATGGAGTTCTCTTGGCAAGGTTTGTTCAGAAGAGGTTTGCCATTGCCCTCCCATGAGATTGAGAGAGTGTGGCTTGCCCAAGGTCAGCCAGTGGGTTTCATGGTTGAGCTGGGAATCAAACCCTGGTGTCCAGAGTTGTAGGCCAACACTCAAACCACTACACCATTAGGGCTAGAAGTTTACTGCTGTCGTATACTGGGTGAGCTTCTTTTTGATAATGAAGGCCAATGGTTCTGGGCGCAGGCTTTTCTTTCTGTGTGATAGTTTATAATATCATGATGGGCTTGCTTTTGCGGGCACAAGCTTCCTAACAGTGCTATTTATCACTGCGGCAAAGGTTGGAACATAAGAAAGCTTGAACTGAAAGAATAGATTTTTTATTATTTTAGGAGCTGAATGTGACATTACAGCAGACATTTTGTGCAGCAAATTGCAAATTGGGGTAACGTTGCTTTAAAGAGCATTTTTACGTGTGTTTTCTAAACTATGATAAAGTCATTTGGAGTATTACTTTCAAATGTATTCCTTCTCTAAGCTAAACTAGTAAAGGGCTGAGGCTGCTTCTCCCCCTCCACTAAAATGATTGATATAGAATTTATAGTGCCTCTTGTTATGATGTTTTACAAAACTAAGTGGATGAATAAATAGTACTTCCAGACACTTAAATGGGTCAGGAATCCTGCCTTTGTCTTTTCTACCCATCTGCCTCTAACACACAAATTTACTTCTCTCAACCATGGGGTGAAGTACACCTGTAGCTTGCAGTGGCCTCTGGCCACTCCAGCCCTTATTGGCCCCCAATCAGCCCAGGACTATGGCAAACAGACGCCAGGGTCCTGAAGCTGGCTGTTGCCTTATCCTGAATGGGCCATTGGCATGGAGTGGCTATTTGCCACCCCTTTTCTAACCAGCTTTGAGCTGCATTAGGCAGCATCAGAGTGGCTTCTGGCCATTTGGGGGCCTGCGTCATCTGCACACCACACCTGGAATTGCAATATGTGTAAACCTGGAAGCCGTACTTTTTGGCCCGTCTGTTTCAGGCCAGTGATTCAATGTTAGGTCTCTATGGCCTGAAACAGACAGGCCAAAAGAAGTGCCTTTTGGCCACTTCGAGGGTGTGGCATTTAGATGACTCCACTCCCACCCTCCCCCAAAGCAGCCAGAAGCCACTCTGAGGCCCCCAAAGGCATCCTGAAGCCACCAGAAAAAGGAGTGGGGAAAAAAATATGCTCCTTGCAGTGGCTAGCTTAGAACTGTGATGGCAGCCCATTTTGAGATCAGGCCATGTAGTGACCATCATCCTGGGCCAATCATGGCCTGATGATGACTGAAGAGGCCAGAGGCTGCTCCTTGCCACCCGTCTGCTTTGTGCCTATTTCAGTTAGTCATGCTTACCACTATCCAAGGTTTGCCTTTAAACCAGGATTGTTGCTCATAATTTTTACTGGTTAACAAATACATGATGTTATTTTATATAAAATGCCCTGAACCAGAAACACAGACAATTATAACCTAATAAGAAATATCTGCTAACTTTAATAGCACTTGATTAGTGCTAGGAAGAGTATAAATACATGGAATAGACAAATAGAATTGGAAAGGGCCCTATAGGCCATCAGTTCCAACCCCCTAATAAATAAAATAATAATAATAATAATAATAATAATAATAATAATAATAATAATAATAATAATAAATTATTCATACCCCACCTCTCTGCGTTGCAATCTGGGTGGCTTCCAACATAACAATACAATACAGTAAGATCAAGCCCAACCCTAACCCTCCCTCCCCTTAAAAATTAATTAAAAAACATTGAATATAACAGTTTTAAAATAGGCAAATACCCAAAGTTACAGATAAAAGAAATTACAGATAAAAGAAATTACAATAATACAATAATTCCAATAATTAAGCAGCAGCAAATACAGCAGCTGAGAATGGGGGAAAAGAAACATAAAAACCAATTCCAAGACTGGGAAGACTAGTCGGGAAAGGCCTGCCAGAAGACATCCATCTTGACAGCTCTTTTAAAGCTGTCTAGAGTTGACAAATGACGGATCTTGTCTGGCATTCCTTTCCATAGTCTAGGAGCAGTCATTGAGAAGGCCCTCTGGGAAGTAGTCGATAATCTAGATTTTTCCACCTGTAATAGATTCTTCCCAGAGTGCGGGGTGGATTGTATGGGAGGAGGCGGTCTTGAAGATAGGCTGGGCCCAAGCCATGTAGGGCTTTAAAGGTAATAACCAACACCTTGTACTGGGCCCAGAAACTAATCGGCAGACAGTGAAGTCTTTTTAAGACCGGTGTAATATGGTCTCTTCTAGATGTACCAGAGACCAACCTGGCTGCCATATTCTGAACTAATTGAAGTTTCCAGACGAAGCATGAGGGTAGCCCCATGTAGAACGCATTACAAAAATCCAGACAGAAGGTTACCAGAGCATGTACCACAGTTTCGAGATCCCTTACTTCCAGGAAAGGGTGCAGCCGGCATATCAGCTGAAGCTGATAACAGGCACTCCTGGCCATCGCATTCACCTGATTAATCATGTGAAGCGGCGAGTCCAGGAGCACCCCCAGACTGCGAACACAGTCCTTTGCGGTAAGTGTGATCCCATCCAGGGATAGAGGTTGTATCCCGATACCTGGTTTTGGGGCCGCTACTGTAAGTACCTCCATTTTATCTGAATTCAGTTTCAATCTGTTTTTCTTCATCCAGTCCATTACCGCCTTAAGACAGTCATTGAGAGGAGAGATGCCATCAGAAGTTGAGCCTGATGACTGGGACTTGGAGAAATATATCTGGGTGTCATCAGCACATTGATAACACCCAGCCCCATGTCTCTGAATGATCTCTCCCAGTGGCTGCATATAGATATTAAATAACATTGAGGACAGTATGGTGCCTTGGGGGACACCACACTTAAGCTCCTTCCCAGTTGATTAGTGCTAGGAAGAGTATAAATACATGGAATAGACAAATAGAATTAGAAAGGGTCCTATGGGCCATCAGTCCCAACCCCCTATTCAGTGCAGGGTCACCAGTTAAAGCATTCCCAGCAGGTAGCTGTCCAGCCTCATTTTAAAGACATCCAAAGAAGGAAACATTATCCCAGGCAGTTGGTTGCATTGCCAACCACTCTTACAGTCACTTTGCAAACAGCACATACATACAGTCAGTCTCAAGTAAGCCTCCATAGGCAAGAAGTGATGAAACTTCTAGTAAGATTTCAATCATAGAATCATAGAGTTGCAAGAGACCTCAAGGGTCATCCAGGGCCATCCAGTCCAACCCCCTGTCATGAAGGAATACACAATCAAAGCACCCCCAACAGATGGTCCAGCCTCTGTTTAAAGACCTCCAAAGAAGGAGACTCCACTACACTCTGAGGCAGTGTGTTCCACTGTCAAACAGCTCTTACTGTCAAGAAATTCTTCCTAATATTGAGGTGAAATCTCTTTTCCTGTTGTTTGAACCCATTGCTCCAAGTCCTAGTCTCTAGATCAGCAGAAAACAAATATGCTCCATCTTCAGTATGACAGCCCTTCATATATTTAAACAGGGTTATCTTGTCATCTCTTAACCTTCTCTTCTCCAAGCTAATGCAAACTCTCCTTAATTTGCAAGTGATGAAAGTGTTGAAAGAGTGAGTCATCAGATAATGGGATATCGAAAGGCGGGGGATAAGACACTTGCATATAAACACCTGTATATTCAGTTCTAATATTTTGAGGTCAGGCTGACTGTCCTGTAGTTTCCTGGATATCCTTTTTTTGCTTTTCTTTTTTTAAAAGAGGAGGACAATTCTCCAGTGCTCTGGTACTTCACTTATTCTTCAGGATTTTTCAGAAATGATGGCAAGTCTTGGATACTCTGGGATGCAGTTCATCTGGCCCTCCAGATTCGAACTCATTTAGGTTAACTAGGGGCTGGAGCAGATGAGCAGGAATAAGCATACCAATCCTGCTTTTTCCCAAAGCAGGTCAAAACCCCACTGCCTGCACACCCGACTCCCAAGGTGGACCAAATAGGCGTGGTCCAACTACATGGCAGGGTGTCAAGGTGTGCCTCTGGGTAATTTTTTTTGTTGCCTACCCACCATACATATGCACCATTACACAAACACACTACCGGCAACCCCCAAGTACCTCCCACATCTGCACTGGATTAGCCACCCCTTTGATTGGTCACACGGACACACATGCAATGCTTCACCTGTTCAGGGCATCAGTGCATAAGTGTGCTAGCGATACATTGGCAAAGCACAATCATGGACCACCCCCCACCCCCACATGTCCCCTTCATCTCCATTTATCCTATGTCCCCCTGTTGGACAGTCTGGTTTGTGTATATTGTAATTACATCCATTGGAGTTGTCGCACTCCCATTTATTTGTTTTGCCACAGTCCTGCTCTTGCATTCAGGTGTTTATATGCAGGCATGAAGATGCACATCTTCCACACAAAGCCTAACTATCCCAGGTTCTGTTTGCATCAGTTTTTAGCCCTGGAGTGCAACTTCAGTCTGATTTCCATATGCTTTGGAGGCATGCATAATTTAAAAATTTGCCTTCAAAGCAGTTGGAAACTGCTTTATTTTACTTGTCTGTTCCACCCCTACATGATTCCTGACTTTACCAAGCTTGATTTGCAATCCAGACTTAATCTTTAAAATAAAATTACATTACTGTAAGAAGTCTATCTAGAGCAGTAAATTTGCTTTGGTTTTTAATCCCAGCTTTCAACAAACTATACAAAGAGATGAAGATTATTTCCAAAATAAGCCTAGCTCCTTTGATAGCTCCTTTTAAGTCAGCATTAAAAGTTAGCGGGAATTTACCATTCCACTGACATAAAAACCATCAGCTGCCACTGCTTGCTATTCATTTCTTCTGTCTTTCTTTGCTCAGGATTCGTAATCAGCTTCAGAGTCATGAGGCTAGAGCAGATAGGCAGAAAAAAGTGGCTCAATCCTGCTTTTCCCAAAAGTGGGCTGAAACCACAATGTCCACATGGCCCACTCTCAAGGTGGGCCAAATGTGCATGATCTGACCACACTTAATGCTGCTTGATGCCACACTGTTTTGTGATTTATTTACTTTGGTTGCATCTCCACTATGCATGTGCAACATCACACAAGCATATTGTCTGCAACCTCCAAGTACATCCCACATCCCACTCAGATGCCATTACATTGCATGGCTGGCCCTTTGATAGGCCACACAGTCACACATGTGATGTTCTGCCAGTTCAGGGCATCAGTGAATCAGTGTGCGAGTGATACATTGGCAAATCACAATCGTGGAAGGCCCCCATACATGCCTCCTTCACTCCCTTCACCTCATGCCCCCTATTGGATGGTCTGGTTTGTGTATCTTGTAATTAAATCTATTGGAGTTGTCACTCTTTCATATTTATTTATTTATTTATTTATTTATTTATTTATTTGCTTTGCTGCAGCCCTGCACTCACTTCGGGGTACTTATATGCAGGCCTGAAGATGCATGTTTTCTGAGTATCCTGGTTTCTTTTCCCTTCGGTTTTTAGCCATGGAACGCGGCTTCATTTCAGTTTCCACCCTCTTTGGAGGCATGGGTCACATAAATGCCCCACCTTCCAGGCAGCTGACTCCTTTCGCCTGTCTGTTTCACCCCATGGTTTTAAATCCTAGTCAGAGCTGAGTTCTAGTTGCATAGTCATTATGTCTCTTTCCTAAGAAGGATGCTTATTTGAGTAATCTGGATAAATTTAAATACTCCCTTGTCTTCAGCTTGTGTTTATATTCTGCCCTCACAATTCTTATAAGGCTGCTATACCGCTGTTCTGCAAGGGTTCCATGTGTAGCAACTGGTAGTTGAAACTGGTAGTGTATCATCTCTTGTTTTGCAGTTTATATACTGGAGTTTACCAGTCAAAATTGATCCCTCTACTGAACACACAATTAATAATAATAATAATAATAATAATAATAATAATAATAATAATTAAAGCAGCTTCATTTATATACCACTTCATATCGCACTATGGGATGTCTAAGTGGTTTACAACTGTAAGCTCATTGCCCCCTAACAGTTGGGTACTCATTTTAGTGACCTCGGAAGGATACAGGCCTGAGTCCTGGCTAGTACTGAACTTGCAACCTTGTGGTCTATGAGTGAGTGGCTGCAGTACAGGCATTTAACCACTGTGCCACCAGGGCTCCTTATAAATTTTTATTTATAACCCGCCCCTCTGCTCAGCAATTGGGGCAGCATACAAAAAATTAAAAAACACAACAATTAAAACATTCCATCATCCCACACCCTAACCCTCCCACCCCTTAAAACTAGATTAAACTAATTTAAAACTAGATTAAACTAGATTAAAATTAAAATCAAGTTCACACATAAAACACAATAAAATCAATTTGGCCAACATGTTGTGGCGGCGGGAGGGGTAAGTAGGAAATCACTTCCAGCAAGCCGAGCAGTTATTCCGGGAAGGCCGGCCAGAAAAGATCCGTCTTTACTGCCTTTTTAAAGGCAGCAAGAGTGGTAATAAGATGGATCTCATCCAGCAGGCCATTCCATAATTAAATTTCTGCCTTTGGGTAAAAACCCAGCAGTATCAGTAGCTACAGCTATTTTAACAATAAGAATAAGATTAGGAATAAATACTGTCTGACAGAAGATTCATTGAGTGGATATTCTAAGATACAGTTCTTGCAAGTACAGTTGCTTATATATGGACTGACTTGTTGTCCATAACAAGCTCTTGTGTAGTGGGACAGATAAGAGAATGAATATAATATGACTAGAGAGCCAGCATGGTGTAGTGGTTTGATCGTTAGACTATGACTCTGGAAACCAGGATTCCATTTCCCCCTTGGCCATGGAAATCCACTGGGTGACCTTGGGAAGGTCACACACTCTCAGCCCCAGAATACCCTATGATAAGTTTGTGATGGGGTCACCGTAGATTGAGAAATGATTTGAAATCACACAACAATAACTGCAGCAGAAACAAAACATTGCCCAGAATAAAATTTTACTTCCTCTGCTTAATGTGACATTTCCCAAAACAAAACTTTACTTCCTCTGCTTAATATGAATTTTTCCATTCACATCTATAAAAATGGAAGACATCATTTCCAGGAACTTTGGGGATACTGATGATTCAGGGGGAGGAAAATGCTTAAATAGAAAATAAATACATATTTTTAAAATCTCTGTATAGGAGTGTAAATCTTCACTCATTCCATTTTTGAATGAGAGAGAAAAAAAGTTTTCTTCCTGCTCGACAAGAATTTTAGATGATTTTTTCAAACTTCAGGGCTGTTATTATGTGACCTTTTTTTGCAGAAAAATGAATTTTGTGCAACAAATGCCATCGTATTTTGTGTAAAAAGCTGCAATTTTTTGCACAAGAAAATGTTTTGCATAACGTACAATGTTTTATGTTTTAAAAACAAAAACATGAAAATACATGTTTTTCCCATTCATGCACCAGGTGAAAAATCTAGTGGATGCTGACCATTTTGAATCAGTTATCTTGACACGTTGAGACATCCTTTCTTGTTGAAGTTGAGAAAAACTGTAGACATTCTTTACTCCCCTGTCTTTGTTAGAGCAATAGCATTTTATAACTCGAAAAGGAAGGACAAGAAGAAGTAAGAATATCAGAGAACAGCAGTAAAAGCAACCATGTCATAGTTATGATAACCATTCATTTATGGCATTTTGGATAGCTATAACTGTATGCTGTGGGTTTTTAAAGGCTTTGAAAATGTTCTCAGTCCAAAAATAGAGTTCATTACAAAGGACAGTGAAATGGTACTCATGTCTCTTTTCAGAGAATCTGCAGTTCATACTAGTGGCTTTGGCTGAGTATTTTATTTTCATTTTAATTATTTGAATTGTATGATATGGTTTAATATATGGATTTAAAAATATGGTATTATTTTTTCTGTTTTTGTTTATTAATGATGAAGAAAATGCAAGAACATGAATAAAACAATGTTTACATTTTTGTTTGGTCATTTGTCACAAGTTGTTTTTTAAATATTGTTTCCAAAAATGATTTAAATCCCTTTAATATAACATTTCTTATGTTATGTTAATTATTCCTCCTTACACACTCATAAGTGTATGCGATATTTGGATGTTGCCATATATGCCCTGTAAAACAAATTCCTATCTGTCAGTCTAGTGTGTTTTCCCATTTATACATCACTTCCATTATTGAAACCATAACCAAATTAAACACTAATTCCTTTTTATCCTCCTGTACATTTTCAGTATGTTCAAAATTTAATTTTCAAATAATTTCAACCATTTCCCCAATCTAATTAAATTTCAACACATGCCTACCACATATAATACATATAACACATGTAATACATATTTCCAATATAGTTCTTGATTGTATTGAATTTTACTGAAATTTAAAGCATCAAATGCCACTGTTTGTCCTTAAAGACAGAGAGACAAACCCAGGATTAGTCCAGCCTACAGCAAGCCTATACACGGCACTTGCTCGTGTAGTTAGTTCTAGCAAGTCTTGTATATTTGAAGGAATATGTTCCAAGCAGAGCTGCAATGGCAGATCCATTGGAACTTTCCCTCTGTCCTCTTCTTCATGTGATAAAAAAGGGCTTGGGGTCCCAACACTCCAGAATCAATTTTGGGGGCACATCAGGGTGTAGGATGTGGGGGATTGGGCCCCACTTATTACTACTGGATACCACTATTCAATCAATGAAAGTTCAGTTCTGTGTTTTCCAGAGATTGCCACTTTAAACTTATTTGTAAAAACACCATTCTACTCTAAGGTTAGCTAACAGATTTTTCAGAAATTGGATTTTTGCTTGGCTTTCCCCTCTCTCCACATAAAATATTCTCTGTGTGTGTGACCATGTGTGTATACCAATAACAACCTTTTGTTATTCTTGGATTGTCCTATCAGTGTTTCAGGCTTTTAATTGCTTAGCAATTAATTTAATGAGGAATTTAATAATAGAAAATGGTGAATGATAAAACTATCTTACCTAAGATTATACACCATATATACCAAAATATGTCTAAAAAGATGTAATATACGTTTAATAGTATACCTTTTTGTAAATGTATTGGCACATTTTGGTCATGTGTCCAATGTTTACCAGCTTTTGGATGTGGTTTTACCAAAGAGACACAATACCTAAATGTTGCTTTCATGGAATGATTTTTCACCTTGCACAAAACAGGACATTGTGGTTTTATCACAACCACTGATGGCCATCTTTCTTATTACACCGTAAAAACACTTCACTTATAAATTTACTAAACCTTGCCAAAGAGTAAAAAAAAGTAATTGAAAGTCCAGCCATTTAAAAACAAAGTACCTCTTGCCCAGCACCTGGAATATTAGATCTGAAAAATAATTGAACAATGTTTCTAAAAATTAGAAATTCAATTAATGCAATAGCCTCGTTGTTGTTGTTGTTGTTGTGTGACTTCAAGTTGTTTCTGATTTATGGTGACCCTAAGGCCATATTATGGGATTT
>CM034703.1:239618213-239633303 GCA_020142125.1 Phrynosoma platyrhinos
ACTATTTCTGGCAGTCAGCAAAGGCCCTATAAGGGCCATGGCTGCTTGAAGACTAAGGGCCTCGGCAGACGACTAATTGAGTCGTCTCCGAGGCCAGGAAGAGGAGGGGCCACCGCACGCGCGGCAGCCCTTCCTCTTCCTGAGGTCGCCCTGAACGCTTCCGGGCCACCGGACGCCCGGCGCGTTCAGGGCGACCTCCTCCTGCAGCGTCCGGACGCGCTGCGGGGGATAAGTCAGAGAAAGGGCGCCCGCCGCTTTTAGGGCGCCCTTTCTCTGACTTATGAAAGGAGTGCCTTTTTGGCGCTCCTTTCAGGGTCGCTCTAGGAGTGCCGCGGTGGGGCTGCCATAGCCCCGCGGCGCTCCGGACCAGGGCGTCCCAAACGCCCTGGTCTGCAGAGGGGGTGAGCAAACAAATCACTCATCCATTCCAGACTGGGGCTCATATATTTTTTTTCTTTCTTAATTTTAATCTTTGTACTTCGACTAATGAAATCATCTGCTTTCCTATAATTCTGATTTTTGCTCGAAATGGCAAAATTAGAAATATTTGGGTTGGATCAATACAACAAGACTGTGAGAAGAAGTCTTCCATAAACTACAATATTCCTTTAGCTTGCCACCATCAATGTTCTATGTTGTATGGACATTTGGGGAAACCTGCTTAATCCCTGCTATACCTATTTGTTATTTTTGTTATCATTGTTATTCCAATCACTGTCACATCACTCTTCTTCTTAGTGGATAACTCAGTAAAGGAAGAGGGCCTTCTCAGTCACTGCTCCCAGTGAAATTTCCTAAAGAAATTTCCACCCTAAGGAGGCTAGGATGGCTCTTCCCTTGCTCTTCTTTCTTCAGGAAGGAAAGACTTCCCTATCCCAATAACCTTTTAGGAATTGACTACAGTATGCTTAATGGTGTTGTTGTTTTATACTCTTTTTGAAACAGTTTCAATCTTATGGATTGCTTAATTTCTTTTAAAAATAACATATATCAATACCATATACAGTGGTACCTCGACATACGAGTGCCCTGATATACGAGTGTTTTGAGATACGAGCCGCCAAGCGAGCAATATTTTGCTTTGGGATGAGAACAAGATTTGAGATACGAGGAATGGCACACTACACCGCTGCACACGACCCCAACAATGGGGAAAATTGCTTTGAGATACGAGCAATTTGACATACGAGCAAGGTTACGGAACAAATTAAACTTTTAATCTGCTGTGGTTATAAAAAGCTAAAGAGGTCCATCATGGGTTATTCATTATTTAATTAGTTCATCAGTACATAGAGAGATCCTGTAGCAACTTTGAGACTAACTGAAAGAAAGAAATTGGCAGCATGAGCTTTCATAGACTTCAGTCTACTTCCTCAAATGCATCTAAAGGAAGTAGACTCAAGTTTACGAAAGCTCATGCTTCCAATTTCTTTCTTTTAGTTAGTCTCAAAGGTGCTACAAGATCTCTCTACATACTGATTCTACAGACTAACATGGCTATATCTTTGAATTCTAGTTAGGTCATTAGTTATTTTATATACTGTCTTTGTTTTAAATTAGTCATTTAATGGGAAACTGCTGAGGAATCCTAGGTACTGCAGGCTTTTTTTTTTCAGAGAAAACCCCTCTGAGTATTCCTTGCCTAAGAAAACCCTATAAAATTAATGTGGTTATCATATTGACAGGAAACACATACAAACTGTCTTCAGTCCCAATATCGGGGTGAAGTATTGGGATGTGAATGAAAAAATAATAATGATAATAATATTTTAAAACATCCTTGGACAAACGTTTATTGCAAATGGATACAGTTAAATATGCAGAAGTGGAGAGTGTTCTCAGGCTTTTCAGAGACTGGCCATAAAAGCATCTTTAGTAGTGTATTTGTTTCCCTCCTCTTTTCCAGCCTTCGGCAAAAGAAAGGAAACCTTCCTCAGAGACGCTGGACTGGACCAGCAAATTTAGTAAAATGCAAGCCATGCCCAGTGATGCATGCCAGCCCTGTCTGTGGCTCCGATGGACATTCTTACACAACCAAGGTAATTGCATACAATTAGTGAACACTTTTGTGCAATAATTCAAGTTGCCATGAAAGTTCCATGAGAAATTTAATGTGTAGCATTTCAAAGCAAGTCGATTGATGGAGAACTGTGGATAGAAAAAGAGACCTGTTGTTCCCTGTGTAATGATCACGTGTAATGTTGTGGAGGGAAAGTGTCTTTACTTACAAGAGAGTCTATCAGTTGTGCAGTTGTCATCGGGTTATTATCAAAGTGGAAAATGAAAGCAGGCTACATTTCTTGAGGTAAAGCAAAATTGCCAGATTGAGTGCACACTGAAACAATATGGATGTTGGATTTCGACTGTGCAGAGAAAGCAGTCAGAATTGATTGGAAGCCTGTTATGTATATCTGTGACTTTAAGCTACTCCATATTTCCTTTTCTTTATGATGTAACATAACACACTAAAATGAACAGTGCTGCACTGCATTTATATCACTCATTGTAAAAAGGCTTGGTGGAAATTGTAATATTTGACTTTATGGTGAAAATACAATTCAGAAGTATTTATTTATTTAAATATTTATATCTCAACCAATATAAAATGATAAGCAGTGTAACTTGGTGTTCTATAGTTCATATATATCTTACACCAAAGGCATAACCAAAGTAGTAAAGGAATTTCATACCTAAGAACAGGTAACTCAGTGGATATTTTAAAAATGGTTAGATTATTAATGCCGTAGGCATTGATTCAGTCGAAGGAAATTGCCACTTTAGTCATGTTTAATTCAGGCACTGACATCTCACTTTATAAGTGGAGCTAAAATCTCTGTGCTTTGTTCTTTACCATGTCTTTTGTTGAATTACTCATTTATTTATGCATTCAGTCATTTAAATGTATAACTTGCCCTAGTCGCAAGAGTTGTGCTTGGCCATGATTCCTTATTAAAACAAGCCAAAGCACATAAAAATGCAGACGAAAAATCTCCAATCTTAAATATGATTGTTCCTGCTCTCCACACACACAAAAATAATTTCTCACATTACAACAGGGCGTCGTAAAGTTTTAATTATCACCTTTTAAAAAATTGACATAAAGTTTGTGTTGATTTGTAATAATAATAATAATAATAATATATTTTATTTATATACCACCCCAGTGGAAACCCAATCTAGGCGGTGAACAATAAAATTTGTGAATTACAAACAAGTTAAAACAACAACAATCCCTCCTCCCCCCCTAAAACATTATTAAATCAAATACAATTAAAACAACTGCAATTAAGCAGTGATTAATCTAAAACCAAATCTAATTAATAACAATGACCAACACACAACACAGCTGCAATGGAACAGTCCACCGCAGATCTACTTGGGGGAATTGAGATGAGTCCTATGACAGTACTCAACTTCGGAGGGTCCCGGACTAGCTATTTGTAGTTGTTAACTTATATCTATGTAGACGGCAACCATATTTACACATTTTTTCAAGTGTTTCTTCACCCTCTGAATACCGTTATTGTAAAAATCTGCAGATTGCGCCTTATGAGGATTTTACATTTTAGTCACTTCTGGCACAACCTGTCACATACATAAAGGACTGAATGAGCTGATTTTCTCAAAATCATGCACTTAGGGACCAATGATGACACTGACAAAATTTCATCAATATACCATAATAACTTCCAAGTGATAATTATTACTTTACGATACCCCCTATAAAGTGCAATCTGCAAACTTCTACAATATCAGGTATTTGGTCATGAAACACTGAGTGGATGTGTAAATCTGGATGATGACTACATAGATGTAAGTTAACAATTACAAATCAAAACAAACTTTCTCTCAAATTTTTTAAAATGTGATAAATAAAACTTTACAATGATGATGATGATAATAATAATAATAATAATAATAATAATAATAATAATAATAAATTATTTATATCCCGCCCCTTTGAGATCAATTGGAGTGGCTAACAACAATAAAATATAACATACAAAAGTAAAATCTGAATCCCTCCCCCCCATTAAAAAGTTATTAAATCCGTTACAAAATTAAAGCATACAATATAAAACAAGAATAATGTAAAAACATCTCACAATGTGGCTGCGGTTCCAATTTTAGATGTTGAAACTAAGAGCCTAGAAGCCCTCTTGCAGGAGGGATTCCTGAGGCTGGGATTATCTATCACTGAAAGGCCTGCTGGAAGAGATCTGTCTTGACAGCCTTTTTAAAGCTGTCTAAAGAAGTCAATTGATGGATCTCATCCGGCAGGCCATTCCATAATTTGGGGGCAACAACCGAAAAAGCCCTCTGAGAGGTAGCCACAAGCGTGACTGCAGCAAATTCCTCCCAGAGGACCGGAGTGCGCTGGGAGGATTATAAGGGAGAAGGCGGTCCCTGAGATAGTCTGGACCCAAGCCATTTAGGGCTTTATAGGTGATAACCAACACCTTGTACTGGGCCTGGAAACTTATTGGCAGCCAGTGGAGGGACCTTAAAACCGGAGTAATATGGTCCCTCCTAGATGTTCCAGACACTAGCCTGGCCGCCATGTTCTGTACTAGCTGTAGTTTCTGAGCCAAGCACAAGGGTAGCCCCATGTAGAGCGCATTACAGAAATCAAGACATGAGGTTACCAGCGTGTACACAACAGTCTCGAGATCCCTTACTTACAGAAAAGGGCGCAGCTGACGATATCCTCTTGTACATCTGGAGCATATTAACAATGACAGTATAGCAAATCCATGGGGGAGCAGCATTCCATAGCTAGGACAGGGATTATAAGCAGATCACCTTGGTAAACTTTTTTGCATGCAAGGGGTCCCAGAATTAATCACTTAAACTCACAGGTGGCAGGTTTGGAAAAGGTTAGAGAGAACCATAAGCTAAACTGGGCTAGACGAACCAACAGCCTGATCCAATATAATGCTGGTGGTTGCCTCACTCCTGCTTTTATTGTTCAATTTTCACACACAAATAGTATATTTTAGGTAGTGTGTTGGAATTTGTCCCAACATATGTAAAGTAGGTAGTGATCTCAGATACCCAAACTGTTGGACCTGGTAATTTGGTATGTCTACATAATTTATCAATGGCAAGGTGGTTTATTCACTAAAGCTTCATGCAGAGAACACATTGGGGGGAAGCAGACTGGCGGCACAGGGCCGCCCTGGGAAGGTGCGCCGCAGGATCGAGGCATCCCCATGCCTCGATCCTGCGGTGCTCCTTCCCCGTCCCTGAAAGGAGCACTAAAATAGAGCTCCTTTCACAAGTCAGCGAAAATGCGCCTCAAAAGCGTGAGGCGCGCTTTCGCTGAATTATCCGCCGCAGTGTGTGCGGACGCTGTGGTGAGAGGTTGCCCCTGGAGTGCTGGCCGTTCGGAGGGCCAGCGGCTCTGAGGGCAACCTCGGGAGGAGGAAGGGGCGCCAAGCATGCAGCTGCCCCTCCTCTTCCCTGCCTCGAGGATGGCTTAATAAGCCATCTGCCGAGACCCAAAGATGCTCTAAATGCAATTGGCATGAATTAATTCCCTGGTGTGAATATTTAAAAAGTGTTTTATAAGATGCTGGTTAAGAGAATCTATTTACCATAACCATCAGTAGGTCAAGCAGAAGAAGTCAGTGACTGAGATGTGCCATGAAGCTACAAGTTGTATGGATAGGGAATGAGCCCTCTGACTGTGTAATAAGCACCCTTGGTGATGTGTGATGAGTCCCTGATCTTTTAACTGTGTTTTTACCTGTAGTGGGAAACAAGGGAGTGACAATTATTACAAAATAAAACATTCAGATCTATAAGGTAGCCATAAAGCTGGGCAAAGCAGCAGACTTAGGGTGGTGATGGTTACAGTGAACAACTTAATGGTCAATTACTGGTTGTAATGAATTTGCAGGTAAATAAATAAGAGGATGGAAAAGTTAAACAATGTTTTAGGAATTCCGTAGCCAGCATGTAACTCTATGAAGTTCTAAATTCATATCCATGTGGAACATCCATAATTTTATTTTTAGTAGGTTGAGAAAGAGTCTGGATACTGTAGCCTAAATCCAATTGTTTGCCCCTAACTGAAGTAGACCCATTGAATCAATTAAATTTACCTCCTTGTAGACTATGGAATCATGGGAACTGTATTTTATTGTGGCACCAGAGCTCCCTGACAGAGAAGGCTCAATGTCTCAAAAAAAAAAAAATCCAAACAATTCCCATGATTCCCTAGCACTAACCCTAACACTAACCATAAAAGTGGACTCAATTTGCACTATTTCTGGCAGTCTGCAACCCCCCTTTGTTCCCTAAAATCAGGGGTAGTTTTTTTATTTATTTAGGGTCAGTTGTGTTTCAACAACTTCTTATTTTAAAAAGATGGTTTATTCTGTTTCAAAGAATATATGTGTGTGTGCTTTATCTGTTTCTATTTACTTTACAGCCTGGTAGGCTGAGTAGTGATTAATAAATATGCAAGGTGATGTAAATATTTTGCAGCCTTTCCAGAATGTTTTCTTTGGGACCTCACGTGGGGGATTATTACAAAGCTTCCATACAAATTATGATGGAAGCCTTGGTCTCCTAGTTTCTGACCACAGGTGTTGATGACCAATTGATGTGTTCTGTGTCCTTCCACTCATGTATGTGTGGACATGTGAACATATTTGTTCCAAACTATTAGAGATGATTTAATCAGATAAATAAACCAGATCTTCTCTGATCCTGGAAATTAAGCAGGGTCAGCCCTGGTTAGTACTTGGATGGGAGGCCACCAGGGAAAACAAAATGCTGGAGGCTATTTTTCAGAGGAAGGAACTGACAAAACCCTCTGAGTATTCCTTGCCTAAGAAAACCCTATGAAATTCATAGTGTTGCCATAAGTCAGCAAATGACTTGAAGGCACTTATGCACACACAACAACAACATCACAATAATATAGTAGATTATTATTATTATTATTATTATTATTATTATTATTATTATTATTATTATTATTGTTGTTGTTGTTGTTGTTGTTATTATGTTTATTTATTTCCTGACTTTTGCCCAAAATTACAACTTAGGCTAGTCTGCAAATTAAAGTGGTTACAATATTATTATTTCACTTGAGTATTTTAGTTAAGTGACAGAGCACATATTTCACATAGTGAAGGTCAGGAATTCACGCCCTATTATTTCCAATCAAAAAGAGTCCCAGTATAAGAGCTAGGAAAGATTTCTTGCATCCTTTCCACATCCCACCACACACACTAGATTCTTTAGGGGATTTTTGTTTGCCATCAAGTTTGCTTGGGCCCATTTTCATTTTTTTGTGTTTTCTTCCAGGAATAAATTTCCATTTCCATTTTCTTGTAATTACCTTTCTATTTCATTCTCCTTTTAGCACTTACAGTATGCTCAGATAAAAAAAAATGGAATTGCCATGATAAATCCATAGTCTTCTATTGTATATCTAGTCAATCTGTTAACACTGCCTTAATAAGTCTTTAATGCATTATTCAAGCTGATCTTTCAGAAGCCATTTGATTATGTAACATTATATCCAAACACACTTTGATTTGGAGGTATTGATATCACCAGCCAATATCAGTTATGACACAGCGACATTGTACGTGGTTTTGGACAATTTCTTTTTCAAGCAAAACAGCTGAGTAGATGATGACTGATCAATGTTCTTAGACGAGATGGGTTTTCTAGTTCCAGGCCAACTGGGTTCAGTTCAGCACCAATATTTTTGTTTTTCCCAGTAGATAACCTGTATTAGGACAGAGGTAGGAGGAGAATGTGATCCGGCTGAATCTTCTAAACCTGTCTGTGGCCTTTTATACTATCAACCATGATATCTTCCTGGATTGGCTCTGGGAAGTGGCATTTCCACAAATGGTGATGCAACAGTTCCATTCCTTACCACAGGACTACTTCTAGAAAGAGTGGCATTGGAAGATACCTGCTTGGCCCCATGGCATGTAAACTTCAGAGTACCACAGTTTTCATGCTATCTCCAATTCTCTTTAATATCTACATAATATCTACATAAATTTGCTGGAGGATGTTTTTAAGATACTTAAAATGTGTTAGGGGCTAAGCAGACGGTGCAAAGTGCTGTCTTCAAGGCAAGGAAGGGGAGGGGCAGCCACATTCTGGGCGCCCCAACCCCTTCCCGAAGACGTCGTCGGAGCAGCCAGCCCTCCACACAGCGGTGAAGCTGCACTGTGGGGCCGAAGAATGCAGATGCCTCGGCCCCAATCTGCAGCTTCCCGGAGTGGCCCCGTGCCTCCCATCTGCTTAGCCCTTTAGTGAATAGTTCCTTGCCCTAAAATGTATAGAGATTCTTCTCCATGAAGAAGGAAGTGTGTGACTCATGAGTCCAAGTGGCCAAAATGGCTAAGAGTGATAACTTTCACCTCCTGTAGTTTATCCAGCTATGGTTATTCCTAGACTAGCTTGGCCACAGTGACTCATGGCTTAGTCATCTCACAACAGAAGTGCTGTAATATAGTATACAATGGGCTGCCCATGGAGATGATTCAGAGAAGCTTTAATGGTTACAAAATGTCACTGCTTCATTATTCAGCTGCATACAAAGCTAGCATCATATTGTACTTATTTTCCATGATGTATACTGCCTACCTGTTTGCTTCTGATTCAGTTTCAAGGTTCTCATGTTGACTTACAATGTCTTAAATGATGTAGCCATTTTAGTCTAGAATATAAGTATACAAAGAGATCTTCTAGCACTTATAAAACTGAGGGCCTCTGCAGACGGACAGCCATGAGCTGCCCCAAGAAACCGCAGATTGGGCCAAAGTAGTCTCACTCCTTGGCCCTGATCCACTTCTTTTTGGGCCCTGGAAGGAGCGCTAAAATAGCGCTCCTTCCGCAAGGTGCTGAAGGTGTGGCACAAGAGGCGTTGTGCAGCGTGTGTGGATGTTGCAGCAGAAGGACATCATCAGAGCACCCATTGTGTGGAGTGACGGGGGCTCCAATGACGTGTTTGAGAAGGGGTTGGGGCACCCAGCGTGAGGCTGCCCCTCCCCTTCCTTACCTCTAAGACGGTGCAAAGCGCCATCTGCAAAGGGGGAAACTGTGTGAAAGAAGTGCTAGCATAAGCATTTAAACTTTTCTACAAGGCATTTGAGGACATAGACCAGGGGTAGGCAACCTATGTCCCGCGGGCCAGGTGTAGCCCGTGGAGGCCTTGGGATCAGCCTGTGGCTGGTCCTGCCACCGCCGCTGCCCTGCACATGAGTGCAGGCACCATTTTGGCATCCAAAATGGCACCCACCACTGTGCGCATGCATGCGCAAGTGCAGGCACTATTTTGGATGCCAAAATGGCACCTGCACTCATGTGCATGCGCACACTGGCGGGTGCCATTTTGGAAGGCCCCATCGCGGCTGTGCTGTGCTAATTCGCACAGTGCAGGCATGGTGGGGCCTTCCCTGGGCCTTGGAAAGTCCCCACCACAGCTGCGCCGTGCGAATTCACACAGCGCAGGTGTGGTGGGGGCTTCCCTAGGCCTTGGAGAGGCCCCACCGCAGCTGTGCTGTGCTAATTCACAGGGTGCAGGCATGGTGGGGCCTTCCCTGGGTCTTGGAAAGGCCCCATCACAGCTGCGCCATGCAAATTCGCATGGCACAGGCATGGTGGAGCCTTAGCTGGGCCTTAGAAAGGCCCCACCACGGCTGTGCTGTATGAACTTCCACAGCACAGCCACAGTGGGGCCTTTCCAAGGCCCAGGGAAGCCCCCACCACACCTACACCATGTGAATTCGCACAGCGCAGCCGCTGTGAGGCATTCCAAAATGGCACCCCCCACGCGCGCACACATGCGCATGACGGTGGGCGTCACATGCATGCGCATTCAGGGGCCAGGCACATGGGGGGCAAGCGTGCGTACGCCCGCCCTCCTCCCAGACCATTTCCCCACCCCACCCCCTAGCAACAAAGGTTGCCAACCCCTGACATAGACACAGGGCCTTTACAGACCAGCCTAAAGGGCCAGCCTTGGGGTGGAGTTGGGGTGGGGCAGCCTCATGTCGGCCACCCCAACTCCTTCCTGACACCATCCTGACACTGGGCACCCGTCCGCATGGCACGTGGCATCAGAACACCCTCCTGACGCAGCGTGTACCCACACTATGCCAAAAGGGCATGAAAGAGCTGCAACGCTGTCTCTTAGGGTGGCCTTTTGTTGCTCTTTGGGGGATGGCAAAAGGGAGGATTGGGGCCACAGCGTGCAGTTGCTACGGCCCCAGTCTACTGCTCCCAGGGGCAGCTCTGTGCCACCCCAAAAGGCCCTATGTCTGTAAAGGCCCTATGTCTATGAATCCTTGTGCTACATCCTTCACACAGTGTCAAAGGTGCTACAAGATTTCTTTGCATACCAATGTCTTAAATGGCTTGTTTTAGAACCTGTCCTAGTATGTATTAAACCAGCCTCAAGCTTGTACTATAATGGCCTGATTAGCCCTGATACATGTATCAATCCAGATGCCGTTTGAGACAACATTAAACACCAGCATGAGTAGACATGGTATATGATGACACACATAACACTAGACATGCAGAAAGGCAGGAGGAGGAGGAAGCTTGCAAGAATGACCACAGGCATACACCCCCAATTCTGCATTTCTGACAAAAACCTACAGCCAAAAGATGAGTTCTGCCAGGTTAAACAAGAAAATCCCTTTTACCTTTTATGTGTTTCTAAACAACCCCTTTCTGTCCTTACATTTTGGGGAATCCAGATCTTGTCTACGTGTTGTAAATTCTATGAAGCATCATTGATAACAATCAAACCTTTTTATTTCCCAAATACCTAAACAAGCTCTTCACTTTAGAAACATGCTCAGGTTCCATCAGAAGTAATCAAACTTTGGGATTCCAAAGGAACTCCCATGGATTAAGGGTATAACTATTACCCCCCAATGAAACCTTTTTGTGACAGTTGCTGCAATCAACTCTTCACCCACTTGCACAATGATTGTTGGCCTCAGGTTTCACTCTGATTCCTTTGTCTGCTCCGCCCACCTCCCAAAGCTGCTCACTTTAGAAACATTCTACTTCCTTGCTTTCCATGGATTCTTCCTTCATGATTAGTAACTAACCCTCTCCCAAATCTCTATGTCTGCTAGCCCATTTCACTACCCTATTTAGTTAGCTCTGTGTGTTGATTGTTGAATGAGTTACCTGCATGTGTGTGTGCTCCTTATATTTATATTTATTTAATAAAAGTTCAAATAGTTTCACATGCCCGGGGGTTCTATCAGTTATTACTAGTATAGCTGGTTGTTCTGGATGCTGCATATTATCAGAGGGAGCCCTGTTGGCACAGTGGTTAAATGCTTCTACTGCAGCCACAAGTTTGTGAGTCCAATCCCATGGGCTCCAAGGTCTATTCAGCCTTGCATCCTTCTGTTGGGAGCAACTAGCTTAAACATTGTAAACTGCTTAGGGAGTGCTTAGTTCACTGATAAGCAGTATAGAAATGTACTTGCTATTGCTATTGTGTTACTCCTTCTCATTAAATAAAAACATGGAGGTTTAGGGAGCAAGCAGTTGCAATCATGACTCCTCATATACTCATTCTATACATTAGCAACTTCACTGGACTTTTACTTTATTCTTTTGTGTATAAACAGCTCTGACGTGTCAATATATCTGCTTAATAAATTCCATTATGATTCAGTATGGATCATAAAGATATTAAGAAAACCTTTTTTTAAAATTCATGCTGGCAAAATATAAAGTATACACTTCATATGCACTTCACATATTTCTATACTAAATTTCTTTCCTAAGATGGGCAAATACTGTTTGTATGGTTTTCAGTGTAATACCATTCTTATATTACTACTTCTTTTTCATCTTCTTTATGTCTTCTATTGCACACTTGGAACAGGTTTCACAGAAAATGTAGGTTGAAGTTTCTTCTGGTTACTTTGTAATGAATAGTAATCTCTCAATAGCTGTTCCAGCCCCAGATACCAAGTACAGAATGCTTCTGAACTCTGTACAGCAAAGAGGTGGTCCTTTGTGAAAGTGCTTTTCTGTGGCAACACTATCAGCTTCTTCAGCTTGACACTGGCAACAATGAAATCTTTGGCTTTGGCTTGCTGTTGTACAGGAACTTCTTTTGTTAATTAAGTTCAAACTTTTAGGGGAAAAGGTCCACAGATTTTTCACTCAAAAAAAGAAATGTGGAAAAGCTATAGTATTTGCCATTTGATTTCCTTTTAAGCTGTATGGTAAATCATAAGAACATTGTAGCTTCTTGAAAACCTGAGATTAAAGACAGAATTGAATGCTGAGGAAAAATATGAAAATGGGTGAAAATCATAATAAATAAACAAGTGGGCATTACACACTCTTCTTTTCTCTAGCCTTATTGCTGAAGAGAGGATAGGGCATTACATTGTACTTCGGAACCATTTCAAGCAATCTGGGAGTACCCTCTGATAAGGACAAGTCCTAGATCGCCTCTTGATCTTAGAGCTGAATGTTAGCTTCATTTGCATGGCCTTCGTGTATCTATTCCATTGGGTCCACCAATCTGCCACTGATAGCCATTCAGCTCCATGGTAGTGGAGAAGCTGAAACTATCTACAGCATAGGTGCTGTGGTGTGCTTTGAAGCCACTCTGACAGTTTCAAGTTGCTGTGAGGGTAATTCTGGCAGCCCCTCCCCAACTCCAGGGTCAAAATAAGGAGGAGTAACAAGGCTTTCCAATACTCCATTGTATTTTTGAAGTGTGCGTTTCCTGTCAACTTATGGTAACACCATGAATTTCATAGAGTTTAGGCAGGGAATAGTCAGAGATTTGCCAGTTCTCTCCTCTCACATGTAGCCTACAATATCTGGTATTTATTGGTGGCCTCCCATCCAAATGCCAACCAGGTCTTACCTTGTTTAGCTTTCCAGATCAGACAGGATCTTACCACGTAGGATATTTAGACAATTTCTGAAGTAATGTATCAGAACTGCAGTGCAATGGGAAGGGAGACATTTTGTCTATCTTCATGCTGGAGGGTTTCAGAAACAGAATACAAGGTCAAGGGGACCTTATCACATTACAGAAATACCTGCAGAGATGGTCCTGGTAACTACACATTTTGGGTTGACCACCAATAAGCTCTGTGCTCTGGTTTTGCTGAGTGTTTAATTTCACATTGTTAAATTCTACAGAAATTATGGTTCTCCAGAGAAGCCACTTTGTATCATTTTCTGTATAAAAGGAACTATGCTACACAGTAAATGGTACATCAAGGCCATGTAGACTAAGGAGAGTTGTAAAGCCTAGAAAGTGTAATAAAGGATAACACATACACACCTCATGTTACTCATGTGATTTTTAGCACTGCCAGCTTTTATGGGCTAGGCATTTATTTCAAGTGTTTGACTTCACGGAAGGTTTCATTCCCCATGCAATCTAAATTGTTTCAAACAACTGATGGGAAACTAAAGGTCAAGATTTAATGGCATAGCAAATAAAATGTTGATGATTGTAAGTAATTATCAGGTAATTCTAGCGCCTGTCCAAAATGTAAAGAAATGTTCTAGGCTTCAGTGAACAAAGACCTTAATTGGCTTGACAAAATTCAGTGCTGCAGAAGTGGCATTTATGGATTATTGCTGTTTTGGATTCCAAACCAGAAGATGTGATACATCTGACAGGATGAAGATAATACTATAGTGTCATAAATACTGCTTCCTCCCTAAACCTTGAACATATAAAATCACTTGCCCTAATGAAATTAAATATATCAGAATATCTGTCTTAAGTTATGAACTTTTGTGGAGAATATTTAATAAAACTGTGGAGAAGGATTTTTTAAAGCATTTGAGATATAAAGTGGGCTGGGGTTTGGTTCCAGGACCCCTGTGGGTACCAAATCCATGGATACTCAAGTCTCATTAAATACAATGGCATAATAAAATTGTGGCCTTCATATAAAATAGCACAATCAAAGTTTACTTTTTGGAATTAAAAAAAAAACATTTTCAGCCATGGATTGCTGAATTTTTGAATAAAAAATCCATGGATACAGAAGGCCAACTGTAATGAGATATAGCTTCTATTTGACTTTTTTAAAAAAGAAAAATTCTAGTGTCCATGGTTTTAAAACTTTTTTCAAAAAGGAAATATTTGATACATTTCTTCTGTCTGAATATTACAGCTATTGCTTTCAGCTAAATTGAATATCTCTTACAAATCTCATGCTTAAGCCTTACCCCTGTATATGCAATTAGCATGATATACTATACTGTATACTCTGATTTTTATTCTACCATCCGCCACAAGAATATTGGAGCAAATCCTTCAAATTCCAAATACAGAAAGAAAACCTGCTACATGTGAGGTCTGAGACTTTGTGCATATTGAATTTCATGTGTACAATGGCTTTCTTGTTTTCTTTTGTATTATACCAAATACTTATCTGTGGCCACATGTTTTATCCTGATGCTCCCAGAGGGGTGCCATTGCAGAGGGCATCCCTGGGCTGGCACTGGAGTCTGCTCTGGAGTCCAAATGACTGCTCAGAGTCCATCAGGGAGGTTTCATAATTACACTATGATGAAACCTCAGGTGAGATCTAATGTGAATCTCATTTCAGATTTCAAAGGAAATCTCACAAGACAGGAAATCTCATGAGATTTCATGCATGGTTTCAAGGGGCCATATAGACCAGCACAGGTGGAGGCCAGCCATTCCATTCCAGACCAGCAGCTTTCCTTTAGTGCTTTAGTGTAGTCGTAGTGCCTCCCAGATGTTGTTTAGCAACTATATTTTTATGCAACTGTGGGGAGATGCTGCTTCATGGCTTTCTTATTTCCCTTATGTCATATTTGCATTTATCGCATGAAAATATATAGTTTATGCTTGCTGCTTTGTCACAACTGGTGGCTGTGGAAGGGAAGAGAGAACATTGGGCCTTAGATATACTGTGGGGAGGAGAACCTTATGAAAGGTTAGCAGATGTTTTAGATAATAAACATAATAATAATAAATAATAATAAATTTTATTTGTATCTCGCCCCTCTGTGTGGCAATCGAGGCGGCGTACATCAATTAAAAAGAACAAGTTAAAATCT
>CM034703.1:239633403-239645335 GCA_020142125.1 Phrynosoma platyrhinos
AGGCAGCCAGTGGAGGGATCTCAGAACCGGAGTAATGTGGTCCCTCCGCAATGTTCCCAAAACAAGCCTGGCTGCCATATTCTGTACCAGCTGGAATTTCCGAACCAAGCACAAGGGTAGCCCCATGTAGAGTGCATTACAAAAGTCAAGACGTGAGGTTACCAGTGCGTGCACAATAGTCTCGAGATCCCTTACTTCCAGACAAGGGCACAGCTAATAGGTCTGCCACCCCTGGGAGGGCAGATAGTGGCCTTTAGCTCTATCTTGACCAGAAAGTGATCCGTCCATGACAATGTGGAGGTTTTTTTGACCTCCACCCACGGATACTCCTGTTCCGTACTAAAAACCCCATCAAGGGTATGACCAGCACAACGTGTAGGCCCGTCAACCAATTGAGATAGGCCCATGTTTGTCATGGTGTCCATGAACTCCCGAGCTGCCCCAGTTAAGTTGGACGAGCTGGTCTCAAGAGGGATGTTAAAGTCGCCCAGTACTAAGAGTCTGGGCAACTCCAGTAGCAGCTCCGAGACCAGCTGCGTCAGCTCCGTTAGGGAGTCTGTTAAGCAATGGGGTGGCTGGTAGACCAACAGAATTCCCAAACTATCCCTGGTTTTCAGGCTGAGGTATATACACTCGATGTGGGTTGTTTTCTGGATAGGCTTCCTGGTCACGGTTAGGTTGTTTCTATGAACCAAGGCCACTCCGCCCCCCTGCCCACTTTCCCTTATCTGCTCACTAACAGAGTACCCAGCTGGGAGAGCCTGCGCCCAAATGGAGGTGCTGGCGTCTCCCAACCAGGTCTCCATAAAGCATACCAGGTCGGCCGCCTCATCCAATAAGAGGTAATGGATGATGTAAGCTTTATTCTTAACCAACCTGGCATTGCACAGGAGCAGACTAAGGGTCTGTGGAATAGATGGTGTGCACTCCAAGTTATCCTGGGAAACAGAGTGGACTGAAGAAAGGATAGATATTAAACATCAATCCCTTCTTCTTTTGTAACATTTCTCCACTCTGTTACCACTATACCTCCCCTGCCCCCACACAACTTCAAGGCCGGCTCTCAGATTATTCCCAGAATCATTATGAAATGACAGTAACAGGCAATCCAGTTAATCCAACTTATAAAAATGGGCAGGGTTCTAGTTGATAGGCTGAGGGCAGAGCAGATCGTCCCAGGTGTATCTTCTCATCCTGATAATCCCCTATATTCACAATTACGGGATTTAGGCAGATACATAACACACCAGCAATACAATACAATTTAATGCATTGATGCAATGCTGGTAGTGTCTGTGTTAGCCCCACTCCTGACTAGAGGGCTGGTCCCAGCGGGATGTAGTCCTCCGCGGCCCCAAACACTGCTGCCACTGCCACGTGTTCCCCGGAGGAGAGATGGACTCTGGGGGGGGGGGTTATCACCCTCCGATGCTCCTCCTGGGCTGCACAGCTGTGGCAGGGACAGGCCGCAATTAGATGGTCTTCCAGGCTGTCCCCGGCGCTGGATTCAGTCCTCTGCCGTCCCAAACGCCGCCACCACTGCTGCGTATTCCCCAGAGGAGATGATGGACTCTAGGGGGAGTTATCCCGCTCCGATGCTCCTCCTGGGCTGCACAGCTGTGGCAGGGGACAGGCCGCAATTAGATGGTCCTCCAGGCTGTCCCCAGCACTGGATTCAGTCCTCTGTGGCCCCAAACACCGCCACCACTGCCACGTGTTTCCCGGAGGAGAAATGGACTCTGGGGGGGGGGTTATCCCCCTCCGATGCTCCTCCCAGGCTGCACAGCTGTGGCAGGGACAGGCCGCAATTAGATGGTCCTCCGGGCTGTCCTCTGGATTCAGTCCTCTGTGACCCCAAACGCCGCCACCAAACCGCCACGTGTGTTTGGCATTCTAGTATCAATACAGTTGGTCAGGACCAGCCCAATGAGTGCAGTCTCCCAACTTACAGCTAGGTTTCCTGGCAGGCCCCCATTCATCCATTTGAAGAATAGCCCTCCTATGGCCCTACTCTTGCCCTCTGAATGCTGTTGTCTCAAGCAAGGTCAAGTCTGCTTGCCCTTCCCCTCCTCAATCCCTTGTGGAGTCTGACAATGGCCTCACTAGCCAGTAGGGTAGAGTTGTTGGCTTTAGTAGTATAATTCCCTCTTCCCCTGGTTTCCTTAGTTTTAGTATCAGAATCATATGCTGGTCCCAGCTTAGTCCCAGCTAAGTATGTACCAACCACAACCCTATGTACTCAGTAAATATAATCTTAACCTGCATAGCTTTACAGTTCAGCAGTTGGATCTACCAGATTTTTAAAAAATGTTCCAATAGGTAGATTGGACCTCTACCTCTATTCATCTCTCTGCTTAGATTCTGGCAGCTAGTGGCTTCCATGTCAATGAGGTGGTGAATCTGCCAATGAGGTGATATCCTATGTCCATGCCACTGGGCTAGGGAATTTCCTCCATGTTTTAGTTCATAATTAAATGGTGCTATCCATGATGCTGCCCACATATTGCTTCAGCCTCTTGGATAGGTCTTTTAAAGTACAGACTAAAATCCATAGCAGATTCACCTGCCCAATGAGATGGAAGCATGAGCCATCACAGTGCTTAGACATTATTTCACTGGTAGCCTTTGGCATATGTACCTTCCTCTTTATCGTTCAGCTTTCATTTCACAACATTCTAAGTGCCAGGACTATAAAACAAGGTAATTCAGAAACAAGAGAGCTTCACAAATCTAGCACAGAAACATATGGAAGAATCCAAAAGGCTATAGAAAAAAAAGAGGTGTTTTATTTGACTTTTGAAAAACTATCTAGTGTCTTTTAAGCTTTGTACTCTTTTTTAAAAGAGTATTTTCCATTTTCAACAGTCCCCTGCATCTGTATTATTAAGGGGGGCATAGCTTACTATGCATTTTAGTTTATTCTCTTACTCTCTTTGCTGCTTATTTTTAAAGGGAGAATGAAATTGTTCCTTTTAAATTGGAATGCCACTGCATTGCATGATGGAGTGAGTTTATGATAACCAAAGTCACTGTCAGATGGATTTCAGATTTCCTGTTATTTTGGCTGTCCACAGCAGGGCAACCTTTTATAATAAATGGCCACACTGTTCCTGTTTCAAGCATCCGTATGGCTCCCACTGTGCTGCCAAATTTATTGCTTTGGACAAGATCACAACAGCCACCCCAATTATTCTTTCCACTTTCCACAAAGCTTCAATCTCACCAGCTATAATCCTCCTGAAAGATGTTGGCCAGGAGACACAACCATATTTCCAAGTGACTTTGTTTCCCTTGCTTTATATTTACAATACCTGGGTGACTGCAAGCAACCCAACTATCAATAGTGATGGCTGAATTTCCACACATGTTTGTTGCTCCTTCTCTGACCATGATAAATGGTGATGTTTGTACCATTTTTGTTAGTGGTGCTGTTGTTGCTGCAGATTAACACTAACAATAACATTTTGGCTTTCTGTGCATTCACTGGCAATCTTTCTTTGGCATTTGATGATTAGATTTCCGATCTAAAGGGATATTGTAGCACCTTGGAGAATAACTGAAACTAACTGAGACTAACTGACTTTCCAGACTCAGGGGGGGAAGCAGATGGTGCAAAGGGCCATTTGGGGGGCAAAGAAGGGGAGGGGCAGCTGCACGATGGGCGCTCTAACCCCTTCCTGAAGGCATCGTCAGAGTGCCGGCCCCTCCGCACTGCCGGCGCTCCGACGATGCCTTCCTGCTGCAGCATCCACACACGCTGCAGTGGAAGAGTCACCAAAGGTGCGCTGCCAGCCTTTTGCAGTGCACCATCGGCGACTTGTGGAAAGAGTGCTATTTTAGTCCTCCTTCCAGGGGCGGCGAAGCTGCACCGCACGGCCGAGGTGTGGGGATACCTCGGCCCCGCGGCGCAGCTTCCCAGGGTGGCCCAGGGCCGCTGTCTGCTTCCCCCCTAACACAGCTGTCTCTTTAGATGTCAGATGCTTTCTGTCAAGAAGATATAGAGCACCGTGGTCCAATATATAATATATAATAACAAAAATATGATTCTGATGCTGGGAGATTGCCTTTGTTTCATAATAATGCCATTATCTCAGAATATTTATGGTAATTTTATATAATGTTCCAAACAAGAAATTGGGTATAAATGTTAATTGAAAATACCATATCAGTAACCAACATTTTAATATTAATATATTATACATAATCATGGTGACAAACCAAAGGCAATGTAAGTGGGAGTATAAGAGAGAGCAAATGCTCCCTTTTTCTTGATGGGCCTCTGTGGTTACTTTGTAAGTAACAGAAATTACTGGAAAGAAAGGCACTTCTTATGTACAGAGTATGTATGTAACAGAAATCTGTTATTCTAGGCATCCCAAGTCTATGAAAATCAGTAAGGCCTACCTGAAATATAAATATCAAAAATCTGGCTTGCTCCAAAGAGGTGCACTGCCTTTTCTGTAATACTCCATTTTCTTTTCTAGTGCAATATCCCTTGGAATAATAAGGTTTTGAGGTTCTGTGGGAAAGGTAAACACTACCTGTTTATTATTATGGTAGTGCAAAGGAATTACTGGTTGATTCAATATACTATTAGTCTGGAAAAGTAGGCTATCCTTGGGATCAGAATTTAGCTTGCTTTCGTGATACATAGGCCTTCCACAATGCATGGGAAGGGTCAGAATTCTGATGCATGTTGTTTCTAAACTTTGAATGTGGACAAAAGCTAAACTGAAACATTTGCTAGTCCCCAGGTGGCTGAGATTTTTTGCTGATTAGTTTTATTTCTGATCCCATTTACCAAAATTTACAAAATTCAGATGCAGTAGAAAGTGAATCTAAGGTGCCCAACCTTAGTTGCAGGTATACTGAACTGAGGGTAAAATAAGCATGAGTCATTCTTGAATTATTAAAGTTTCCTGGGTTTTTTTGCTTATGAGAGATTTGGGTATATACCACACAATTTGAATGTCTTATCTTTTTTTTTTTTTTTTAAATAGATGATACTTGAAGAAATGCATTCCTCCTATTAGAAAATTATAATCCTGGTACCTTGAGTGAAAGCTGACTTTTGGTAACCATGTCTGGGATCACATCCAAAGACTGTATCACTAACCCCCTAAGCAGACAGCTTAAAAGGCCCTCTTGGGGGCAGGGAAGGGGAGGGGCAGCCGCACGATCGGATCCCCAACCCCTTCCCGAGGTCGTCCTCGGAGCAGCCGGCCCCCTGCACGGCCAGCGCTCCGAGGAGGACCTCCCACTGCAGCGTTTCCATGCGCTGCAACAGAAGAGTCGCTGAAAGTGCACCGCAGCCTTTTGTGGCACACTTTCGGTGACTTGTGAAAGGAACACTGATTTAGTGCTCCTTTCAGGGGTGGTGAAGCTGCACCGCGGGATTGAGGCATGGGGATGCCTCAGTCCCGCGGCGCAGCTTCCCAGGGTGGCCCATGGCCGCTCGTCTGCTTAGCCCCTATATCTTTAAACAGTCACGCATTAACTACCAAGGTAGAATAGTTTTCTGTTCATTCTTGAATGGCCATGTTCTTTGTAGACTGAAATTATAATTACAGAGATTATATACTATAACAAAGGCCTACAGTTTTTTCAGCTTGACCATGAACACATTTTTCTGAAAGAGAAGACATTTCAGTTGCAAATTACATGAGAGACAATGATAATTGCTATATGAAGTAGTCCATGGAGTTGTGACCATTCACTCTGCCCTACAGTTCATTCAGTTGATCAAGTGTTCCTTTTGGAGCCAGTGTAGAATTAATTTGTATCCTGTTTCCTACTCTTAGCTTTAGCTCAGGGTATGGATTTAAAGATTAGTGCCTTTTTCTGTTCAAAGAACTGCTACCACAATCCATCCAAAGTTAGGTTGAACAGAACTTAAGCTCCATGTTTGATGTTACTCCAGGTAACATATCCTTAATAAGTAACAGTGAATTAAGCCAACAAGCATTCTAGAGCTCAAAAAAAAAAAAATCTGTAAGCAATTAGTTAGCATTTTTTCCTTAAGCAACACATTAAGTAGAATAACTGCATAGCTGCCACTTCTAAAGGAGATGTAATTAAGCTAGTTAATAAAGCAATTACCTGAACATGACGATGACTGTTCTTCACTAAGCAGAAAATGAAAATAAAGGTAATCTAAAATTACCAAATACTTCCCCTGTGACTAACAACCTTTTCAATGATTGGAAGGTACACATAGGTATAATTATTGTCCCTGAAAGTATGTAACTTGTTGTTTCACAAGTTTAATTAAATCATTGTAAACAAATTAATCCAATTATCAAGCCTCTTGTTTAAAAAATAGGGACAAAACTTATCTATTGTCATAGTTCTCACTAATTCAGCATGGAAAAACAAGAGAGAAAATAGTATTTCCAAAAACTAGGGAAAAGGAAAAAAGGGAGAAGAGTTTAAGCCTTAGTTAAGTTTGTATCCTTTTTCTTATTGTCATTGCTTTATTCACCAAGGTCTCTGTATGACACCAAATAACATGGATGAAACTGCTGAGTTTCTATTTACAATTATGAACAGCATGTTCATATCATAAGAGGATCAGTTTCCTGAATGGTGTGTAGAAATGGGATTTTCAGCAGATATAACATTGTGTGAAGTGTGTTTAGCAATCTCAGACAGGATGGCTAATAATCTACAGAGCCCACCACTCACTCTCTCCTTCCTCTCTCCTATCCTCTCTCCTATCCTCTCTCCCTCTCCCCCTGTCCCTTCCTTCCAAATCACAGATTGTGTTTTAGACAGCACTGTATCATCCAGTTTTTCCATACAGCACAATATATTATGCCTACCCATGCCTACATCAATTTCTATAAATATGTAGATCAGAGGTGGGAATTATGTGGCCTTACAGATTGTTAATGGATGTCCTCCATTTTTCTTGGTAAATATTTTATTTTGGAAGCATGTGAAGATCCCTATGACCCCAGCCTGACCCTTGGGAGATGGCAGCCATAATCTCCTAAATGTAAGGTCATGTAGGCACTGCTGGAACTGCCCAAGACTACTAGAGATTTCCTGGACAGGCAGGTTTGGGAGTTGCCCTTGGGAATATCCCATTAGACTGGAAAAGATACACAATGGTATCTGTTTGTCTTAGGTCTCACACTTAATGGGATAGTGATCAGATTTGATTGCACCCTTTCTCTAGCTTCCCTTCCTTGATAGTTTTGAAACCAAATGCATTGTTTAGATTATGCCCATACTTAGGAAAACAAAGATAAGCTCATCAAGCCTTTGTCCTCCAATTGTTAGGCTCATAGCTAAGAGGCAGGAATTGCCCTTAAAAACCCCTGGATTTTGGTAGTCCATGTGCTACCTTGGAAGTGCATGCTGAATCCCTGTCAGTTTGCGTTCTGAGATAGTTCCTGTGATCCCCCTCTTGCCGGTCATGCCCTTCCACTGAATTCATCCGCATTCACTGCCAGAAGTCTGGAGGAGTCTCTCGAACGTAAGTATATCCCTCATACCCTGGTCTCCCTCTGCTCTTCCCACTCCTTCCTGCTCATCCTTCTAGTGTGTGTGTGTGTGCGCCTTACTTGGATGTTTGCTTATTGTACTAATAAATATTTTAAACTTTAATTGAAGTTTGGTCCTTCTCAGCATCATTCTCTGCCAGAATTCTGAGGACTTTGGTATACACCTGGATAGATCTCGTGAAGTGAAGTTGGGCATTTCACTCTCGAACATTTGAGCTAATTGTAAATTCCCCAAAAATAGACTTGATTCCCAACAAGATGTTGCTAGATTGCAACCCCAGCATCCCTCACCATTGTCTGTGCTTCCCTTTGTAGCAATCTTTGCTAATACCCTGGTCCAAATATATAAATGTATAGACTGTCAATAGCTGTTAAATTCTTGTGTTCAATGTGTATGAAGACTAGCTTTAATTGTTTCAGAATCTAAAACAATTAATTGTTTTACTCCGGTATACACCGGAGCTTAGGAAAATGAAACGGTTTGGACAACTACTAGAGCACAGGTGGCGAAAGGCTTGACTCCTATCTGACAGAATTCGCCATAGGAACTTTCTTTGTTCCTATCGGGAGGCAATACGTGCAGCAAAGAGAGCTTTCTCCTCTGCATGTATTGCGTCTGCAGAATCCCATCCAGCAGAGCTGTTTAGGGTGGTGTGGGAGATGACACAGGTGTCCCCTGCGCCAAATCCCTTATTTGACCTGACAACGGCCTGCTGTGACGCATTTAACAACTTCTTTGCAGATAAAATCTCTCAGATAACAGCCGACTTAGATGCCACAATTGAAACAGAGCCTATAGGCGAGGTATCCTGCGACTCCGTCGATGAAGTTATACTGGATCAGCTCCAATCTGTGAGTACCGAGGACATGAACAAGTTGCTTAGTAAGGTGAGGAAGCAACCTGCCCTCTCGGACCTTGCCCATTATGGCTGGCCATCCGGGGGGGATGCATTGAGGAAGTTCCTCATGGATATCATCAATGCGTCCTTCAGGGAAGGGTGTATTCCACCATGTTTGAAGGAAGCGGCTGTTAGGCCACTTCTGAAAAAGCCTTCCCTGGACCCCCTGGATATGAATAATTACAGGCCAGTCTCTTTACTACCATTTTTGAGCAAGGTGATCAAGAAGGTGGTTGCTCTTCAACTCCAAGCTGTCTTGGATGAAACCAATTATCTAGACCCATTTCAAACTGGCTTCAGGACAGGCTTTGGGGTTGAGACTGCCATGGTTGCCTTGACCGATTGCGTCTGAGCATCGACAGGGGTAGTGTGACCCTGTTGGTGCTCCTAGACCTCCCAGTGGCTTTCGATACGATAGACCATGGACTCCTCTTGGACTGCCTGAGGGGGTTAGGTATCAGAGGCACCGCTTTGCAGTGGCTCCAGTCCTTCCTCTCGGGTAGGTCTCAGAGGGTGCTGCTTGGGGACAGTTGCTCCAGTAAAAGGGAGCTCACCTGTGGGGTTCCACAGGGTGCCATTCTGTCCCCGATGTTATTTAACATCTATATGAAGCCACTGAGTGAGATTATCCAGAGCTATGGAGCTGGGTGTTACCAGTACACTGATGACACCCAAATCTATTTCTCCGTATCTCGTTTCTCAGCCTCAAATTCCAATGGCATCTCCTCTCTCAATGAATGTATTATTATTATTACTGGCTGCCATATTCTGTACTAACTGTAGTTTCCGAACCAAGCATAAGGGTTGCCCCATGTAGAGCGCATTACAGAAATCTAGATGCAAAGTTACCAGTGCATGTACAACAGTCTCGAGATCCCTTACTTCCAGAAAAGGGTGGAGCTGGTGTATCAGCCAAAGCTGATAACAGGCGCTCCTGACTGTTGCATTTACCTGATTTGTCATCAGGAGTGACAAGTCAAGGAGCACCCCCAGACTGCGAACACAGTCACTGGAGGAGAGTGCGACCCCATCCAGGACTGGAGGTTGCAACCCAATTCTTGGTTTTGGGGGCGCTACCGTGAGCACCTCCGTCTTGTCTTGTTTTAAAGAGGAGAGGGTATCAGGGTTGAATGTACTTGGATTGTTCTCAGAGCGGCGGGGTATAAATAAATTTTATTGTTATTGTTATTGTTATTGTTATTGTTATTGTTATTGTTGTTAAAAATACTTATTTCAGACACACATGCACCCTCTTGATAAAAACAGGCACATCCCTACAGATTTCATCATCTGAAGGCTATAGGATATTGTCTATGGAATTTGTTATATGTGGAGCTTGAAACTGGAGGAATGGGGACTCAGGGCCTAAGCAGATGGTGCAAAGTGCTGTCTTCGAGGCCAGGAAGGGGAGGGGCAACCTCACGCTGGGCACCCCAACCCCTTCCCCAAAATGTCTTCGTAGCGGCCAGCCCTCCACATGGCCGGCGCTCCAATGATTCACTTCCGCTGCAGCGTCTGCACACGCTGCAGCGGAAGAGTCGCCGAAAGTGTGCCAGATGCCTTTTGCGGCGCACCTTCAGCATCTTGCAGAAGGAGCGCTATTTTAGTGCTCCTTCCTGGAGCAGAGACGCTGCGCCACGAGGCCAAGGAATGCGGATGCCTTAGCCCCGATCCACAGTTTCCCGGGGCGGCCCCGTGCTGCCCGTCTGCTTCACCTCTCAAATAACATTGACTTAAATAAATTTGCTACTACCAGCTGGAATAGACAAATTGGCAATGCAATAAGAACTTGTTAAATCAACCCTTCTGTAAGTTTCATTGATTAAATGGGCCTGCTGTAGTTGAGACCAACATTGGATTATTGTCTTGTGTGCAACATACAGACTGGGTTACATTTTTTACAATGTTTATTGATTGTAGAATGGCTTCTGTGCCTGTTTTACATTCTCCTTTTTTGTTTGGCATGTGTTTGCTTTCCTGCATAGTAGTTTAAATTATACTTTGTCAAGATCCCAGATGTCTTTCAACACAGGGTGCTTTTTCTTAAGGTTGCCATTAATGTTGAAATTACCCACTGCTTGAGATCAGACTTAATCAAGGCAACTGAAATAAAAGAAAATGCATACTATGGAAATTAAGTCATGCACAGTGTCCTTCTGTCTTCTCTAGTGTTTCTTGCATAAACATAATCAAATTAACAACAACAAATCAGTTTGACATATTGTGTTTAGGGTTTTCCATGTTCATGAGAACTCCAAAATACCAAAAGATTTGGCTCTTTATGGGTCAAACTCTTAGCAGACACATTAGTTAAGCGGTAAGGATATGTATGGTAACCTGTGCTATAGAAAGCCCTAGCTTCTCCAGTACCTTGGAGCTTGGTGACAGAGTGATGGACCAAGTCCCAGATTTGTATGCTCACTGGGATAGACACATGGACGTTATGCAACTATAGCTATTGCTCTGTGGAAGCTGTCAATTGTGTACCCAATACCATCTCTATTGGCTGACAAGAGATGAAAGGACTGCAGCCACAGCCCTATAATCTACAGTATGTATCATAAGTCATCTTCCTTCTCTTCTCCTTCCTCTTTCCCTTAGCTTTCTGAAATCAAAGACAAAGCATACTAATATTCCAGTGGAAAAGGGTTGAGAAAATGTTGAACAGGCAGTAATAATCTATGCATTGTAACATTTAGACCAGGTGTAGGCAACCTTTCCCCTTTAATGGCCGAAGGACTTCAGCTCCCAGAAGCCTCAGCCATGTTGGCCAATAGTCCCATGTTGGCCAATAGCTCCTGGGATTTTGGGAGCTGAAGTCCCTCGGCCCTTAAAGGGGAAAGGTTGCCTACCCCTGATTTAGACCATAAACAAATGTCATCATGAATATAGCTTCCTATAGCTTCCAAATAAATCTTGCAGTGTCTTTTCAGGTTGTCTTTTTATATATCTGAGTCAGCCATCTTATGAAGTGTGGCAGATGTAATGGTGCTCAATAAATCATATCTTCATCTAAATTAATGTGAACACATATGTTGTTGTCATTATTGTTAATAATATTACTTATTATTTGGTAAATGTTTTTCAAACATTGAGAAATAGAGCCCTGACTGCAGTCATAAGTTCTATATTATATCCCACCTTTCTCTCAAAATAGGATTCAAGACAGTTTACAATAATTTAAAAACATAAAAACTAAGATGTTATTTATTGTGCAAAATAACGATTTTTGTACTAAGGTCCACATGGGGTTCTGAAAAGTCATTATTTGCATGAAAAATATCTTTCCACAAAAAAGTGTGCAACAAAATCCCTATTGTATCTGGAAATCCACTTGAGGTTTATGCCTTAACACCTGATGTAATGTTCATCTTAATCAAGTCAAGCCATCAGGAATAAGTCACGCCTCCCACAAAATCCTTGCAAAATCTGTCTAACACATGAAAACTCATCTTTTGCACTGGCACAAAGAAGTCTGAACGCCGTTTTTTGGATAACAAAATGGCCACAACTTTATTCATCTGT
>CM034703.1:239721287-239735366 GCA_020142125.1 Phrynosoma platyrhinos
TTATTATTATTATTATTATTATTATTATTATTATTATTCTACAGACCTCCCCATGTAGGGTGATTTCACATTTATCCCCCGTAAAACTCAGTACATACCCTGACACGCTAACAAAACAGTTTTGTAAATCAAGTACACATAAATGCCTGCATGATAAACATTTTCAAAGGGTTTTTTTTTACCAAAACTTGGTATGAAGACACTCCCCATTTCTTTGACATCTCTTACCCCTCCATCAGCTAGATCAACATCTTTGATACTGGAGGATTCTTTACTTTTCAACAAATCTGCATTATTTATCATATGCCTGGTTGTCCCAGAATTTAGAATCTATTTTGTCCTTAGGTTTTTACCACTAGTTGAGTCATACTGTTACAGCTCTGTGTAACAGCTGTAGTCCCTTTTTTCCCCAAAGTCTTTGGGTTGTTGATTGTTGTCAGCTGCAAACTTCTTTGCATTGTCGTTTTCAAATATCCTGTTCTGCTGCAGTAAAAGCATTGTTTCTCCCATGTATCAGCTGCCTTTCCAGGTGCATTTTCCTTGAAACCTCAGGTGCTGTCCTAGGTGCCTCAAGCCAGCGTTTCTGACCTTCCTCAAGCAATCGGCTTGGCTCATCATGTTCCATGTCAGCATAGCTTCAGGAACTCCTGGCATCCAGCAAATCTGCTGCAGCCCGCCAGTGGCACTTTAGCATGGACCACTGTGCAAAAACTCTCCCTCACCAGGGATTTTTAAATTTTCTTTGAAGAACTGTAAAGTCCTTTGCCCATAGCATTTTTGATAAAGCTGTGCAGGATTGATGAATTCCCTTCAGTTTCTCAAAAATCTTTGGCTGAAGAACATCCTCTCACAAAAGTTAACTGTGGGCCTTGGCAGACGGCTTAAAAAGCCATCTTCGGTGCAGGGAAGGGGAGGGGCAGCCGCACGCTCGGCGCCTCCTCCCCCTCCCGAGGTCGTCCTCGAAGCCGCCGGCCCTCCGCATGGCCGGCGCTCTGAGGAGGACCTCCTGGCGCAGCGTCTGGACACGCTGCGGCAGAAAAGTCACCAAAAGTGCGCCGCAACCTTTTACAGCACACTTTCGGCGACATATGAAAGGAGCACTATTTTTGCGCTCCTTTCCAGGTGCTCCAATGGTGCACCTCTGGATCGAGACATGGGGATGCCTCGGTCCCACAGCGCACCTTCCCAGGGCGGCCCACAGCTGCCCATCTGCTTAGGGGGTGTGACTCAGAGAGGTTAAAAGAATGATTTCTTTTTGGCTTTTTCATCTGCCCCCAGCAATAATTCTGCATAAAAACTCCATGCATTGTAATTTGCATCTGTGACTTAAGCCCTTGAGCTTTGGTAACCGAGCTGCATCCATTTTAAACAAAATGACCTTTAACAGAGTCTCTTGCAGCTTTGTAAATTCCACTGCATTATGCAGCCTTCCCATCTTTAAAGAGTTTTGCACTCTGTCTTCAGGCAAAAACAGCTTTGTAGCAAACATTAATTGTTACTTACATCTGAAGAAGATTTGAAGCCACCTCTGTTTTCTCAGCAAACACTGAAGCATGGTTCATTTGTCCTGGCACAGCTGAAGTCACAGATACGCAGTCTTGCCTCCTGGCCACTTTGCAGACTTGCTCATTCCGGGCGCCTTTCCTTTTGGACATTAGGCCTCTTTGTCCTCTGGCAGACTAGCCTTTTCTGGCAGACCAGCCTTTTCTCGCAGAGTAGCCTTTCCTGGGCCCATATCCTTTGTCAGTGTGTGGATGATGGGTGTTGCAGTGATGCTCTTTGACACCCAGCAGAATCTGCAGGAGAATCTGACTGCTGTGATCCACTGCCATTTTGTATCACTTACCATCAACTAGCTCAGCTTCTTTTCTCTAGGTAATCCTGTCTTCCTCAGTCAAGAAGACACATTATAAAGTCTAAAAGTATAGTTTTATTAATGCATATAAAAGAAAAATAAGATAAATAAGTAAAATCCATTGTGATGAACTTATCCAGTTCAGCCATGAGAGATTACATTTTTAACAGATCCAAAAGCATAGGATCCCAACTTGTTGTTAAAAGTTAAGAAGAAGGAAAAGATCCATGTTTCCAGATCCAGGAGTTACATTGTAAAAGCAGTGTAAGCATACTCAAAAACTAAAAGCCTAAAACTAACTCCATAGTTAAAATCACTGCCGAACACGCACACACAGTGTTTTGCAAACATAAACAAACTAGACAAAGGAATCTCTAGGCCCTTCCCATATTCCACCTTCTAGGTGTTAACCTTATGTTGATTGGATAATGCCTGTATGATGTGTATTAACCCAGCCTCTGATCCGGCCTCTAGCTGTGTGTGTCATCTTCCATGTGACCTGTCTCTAAACAACCCATTGATATCATTGTTTATCTTTCTGGTTTCTTGCTTTCTCATAACAAAATCTGTGTCTACATGCTGTATACATGGGAAAGTTTATGCTTACATCTGTGCAGCCATCTGGTGCTAGATTAAATCCTGTTTACTACTTAAATCTTTCTCATGGAAACGCCATACACCTTGTACATTTCCATCACTCTATATCCCATGCATAACTTGACAATAGAGTGGCTGTAGTACAGGCATTTAACTATTGTGCCACCAGGGCTCCTCTTAGACCCAAAACCAACAGGCATATCGCTTAGATCCAAAACTAACAGGCAAAATGATGCAGCTTCAGGCCACATTTGAGGTGTGCCTTTTCACAACACATGCCCCGAACATGGCCTTAAACTGTACCTGGGCTGATGAAAAAGAACCAGGCCAAGTAGGAACAGATAGAATCAACTCCTTGCAGCAGCCCAGATTGGGACCAGGCACATGCAATTGCCGTGGTCCCAGTGCAAATGACACCAGAGCAGCCTCATGCTGATCCTTTGGGCCCATCAGTTTTGGCCTTACTCAACTTGACTATGGCTTAATTTTTTTCCAGTTCATCTCATATGTACAAATTGCAGACTTTTATGTGTCCCCCAAAGCTGGTTTTTTGCTCCCAGGACCCCTCAGGACCCTTTCCAATTTTAAAAAAATTAAAAGAATCCCCCCCACTCCATTGTTCCCTACATTCCCTTGAGTTTTTAGAGGGTTATTCTCCCATGTCTACATCCCTCCCTCTGCCATTTTAGGTCTGAAGTCCTTTTTCTCAACAGAAAGTGTCCCAACAGTCTAGAGCAATCTCAATTCTTTTCCTTCCCTGAGTCTCCATTCAGTTCTGGCACAGCAGACTAGTGGCATTTCTGTGTCAGATTGTGGCACACACTACTGTCACCTTTCTCCTTTTTCACTTTAATTCTAGCTGGCAGTCCTGTGGGAACTTGTTATCCCCACCCTTGCCACCTAATTAAGTGTAAGGGACCCACACTGTCTTTTGTATGATGTCCCACCTCCAACACTTCAAAATATTAGTAGTGTGGTTTGTGATTAAAACATAGGCCAAGCAATGTTGGAACAAGAAGAAAAGTTTATTTTAAAACAGAATGTAATAAATGTAGCTTGCATCAGAACTTGCTACGATAGTCTTTCTTGGTTACAAAATTATAACATTTGCTTAGAATTCACTCACAGTACCTCAGCCACACTGGCTAGCAATATCTATCTGTAGATAACACCACAGCAACTCTCTAACTCCCCAAAATACAGTTCCTCAGGAACACCCTAAAACACAGCCCTCTCTCTGGCTTAACTTTATCAACTGTCTGCTCATCTCAATACTAACTCTAACTGTCCACCAACTGTCAGCCTGGACTTTTTAAATGCTCCCAGCTGGAATCCCATTGGCTGGCTCTCAGCTACCTCCTGAGTGGCCAGCTGGACATTCTGTTCACCACACAGATCACCAAACAATCTCCTGTTAGAGGTCAGTTCTGTCCGGAGTTGTCTTTCAGTTCAGTGCCTACCTGAACAATCCTCAGAACTAAGCCATTGTATTTGAGAGGGGGTGCCCTGGAAAAATGCACATGCCTTTTCATAAGCAGATTCCTTAGCCACCCTTCCTTGGTTCCTTGAACTTCTCAGGCGGGCAGTGAAGATGCCAGCTCTGGAATGTGAGGACCTATCTGGAGGTACATACCAAGTAGTGGCCTCTTCCTCTGCCAGTGGTTGAAGAATGCAGTGGATATGGGGATAGGAAAAAAGTACATTGCTTTTCTTTTTATGCTGTGGATATCTTTTTGTATGACCCAAGCATGTCTGCTTTTTTAGGATGACAGAGCACTGCCCCTTTGAATCAACCAGGCAGGAGGATTTACCTATGCGAGGACTTCCCCTCTCCTTACCTGATCTGATTTTAGGGGCTTGGGGGTGTTCAGAGGATGTCTGTGACTACGAAGCCATTATGAAGGCAATTTTGCCAGTGGTTTCAGAGTATGTGCAAGTCAGGCACATGCTCTTGAGTCCCAGAATAGCAGAGACAGAGCAGGTTTGCCAAGAAGTGGAGAAAGCCCATGTGATGAGCTTTAGATGGGTGGGGGGAGCCCATGTGGTGGTGGTAGGGAAATGAACACTCTGGGTCCTTGTACTAAATATCGAAGTTTCAGGGAGTCATCCTCAGAGGAAGACTGGAAGGGCAACTTCTCAAAAAGGCTTTTTTTTTTCTTCTTCAACATCACCAGGGAATGAAAAAAAAATTGAAGCAAGACACATAGGAGGCTAGAGTATAGGCACTTCTAAGCCATTTCTCCTCCCTCCCCACCCACCACCCACCCCCACTGCCATCTTTGTGATTTTGGCACCAGAAAGTAAACTGTGAATCAGCAAATGGAATATATTGTCCTGTGGACTGCCTGTGGAGAACCACAGCAGTAGCTTATCTTATTTGTCATTGTGGTTCTGCTTGACAATTTGCTGTTTGTTGTGTATTGAGAGAGATATCAAGCAAGTTCCTTTTATTGCAGAGTATTATTGCTTTATAAATGATACTTTATTCCATTATATTTCGGTTTTTTAAAGACACTTTATTTCAAAGTAATACAATTTTTGTTTGAATGTGTTGTTCCACTTTTACTTTTTTCTTTTATTATTGAATTCAATGTAGTTTTAAGATGTTGTTCAGATGCCCAAGCTACAAACTTGAGGTTTCAAGGGGAGTATAACCCCATCCAGCACAAACTAGTCTTTATTTCCTGATCTACCTTCCAACTGACCAGGAGCACCTGTGTCTTCTCTGGATTAAGGTTCAGTTTGTTTGCCTTCATTCATTCTATTACTGACATCACACACTTGTTCATAAATGAAGCCCAAAACACACTGCAAGGCAGTTGGAGACCGCTTTAACTGTCCTGGCTCAGTGCTAGGGAATTCTGGGAACATATCATGCAGTTTGCAACAAGCAAGCCATAAACCTCATGATGCACATACATCCTTCCCACTTTCCTTAGGCTTCAAACTCTACACAATCTGTCACAGAAGCTTCACAGCGATACAACAGGGTCTTTCATGTTAAATCATGTGTGGCTGTCCAGAGCATTCCCTCTTCTTAACAATCTTTTTCTCTAATGTACTATGTTACCTTCAATGTAGACATGTATTGACAGGACATGCCAAGATCAATCTGTATTTGGGGTAATTTAAACTTAGCTCAAACAGAGAGAGAGAGACTGACTGAGGTGTCTTGAGGGATCTATCCCAGCTTTACAGAGTCCCAAAGTACACAGAACTCCAGAGGCAGGTTTCCCATGAAAATAAGTTTTATTTAATAGGGAAAATAATACACTCACTCAAGCAAACAACCACACACTCACACAAGAACTAGAGAAATCAAAAGTGGGAGATTGGAAGATATGTAAGGCGTCACTAATGGTGATAATTACCTATGTGGATCTTGACTCCAATCGCAGTGGGTCCGAGAACAGAAAGAGGACTCAATCACTCCTTTGGCAAGTAGGAGTGGCGAGCAAGACAGGTGCTAGCCAAACAAACCAACAGAGATTCTGCTGGACTAGACTTGCTGAAAAGTCCCAATATTTATACCAAATATGCCTTGGGGGGAAGATTCTAAGAGGTTGAAAAGACCAAATTGTTTTGGAATCCTTTGAGGTGGGCTTGGATTAACTTTGAAATGTTTGGAGACACTTTGATGTAGTTTCCCAAGGTGATAGCACTGAGGTGTGAATGGATGGTAATAGACGCCCATTTCCAGGCAGTGAGGATTAGTGTGTACGATTGCCGGTGCTTTGCTTTATCTTATATCACCTACACATTACATCATCTACACACCTCCTCCAGAATGTCCAGAAACGATCCATCAAACCAGGCTCCCATGCTCCTTTCGTCTTGCTAGCTTGCATGCGATAGCTATTCACTGATCATGGTGTCTGCATTTTGAGATTATGGAAGGGTCACCCTGCCTAAATTTTATTATATTTCTGATATCAAAAGAGGAGGGGTTTGCATATAGACAACTCTGCAAGAGGTGTAGGATGGTTGAGAAAAACAAAGGATTTGAGGCAAAAGGAGAAGTAACAGAGCTGGGGAAGTTAATTTCAGGATAATTAATTTAATTTAATTTAATTTAATTTAATTTAAGAGAGAATTGTGTTCTTCCAGTGGTATTTATCTCCAAACAAATTAGCAAGAATTTATAGGTTGAAAGATAACACATGTTGGAAGTAGAGAGAGGAACAGGGAACCTTCTACCATTGTTGGTGGACCTGTTCCAAAGCTAAGAAATATTGGAAGGAAGTTAAAACAATAATTAGTATTATACTGGAGATTAAAATACAAATTGTTTTTGTTAGGGATGATGGAAGACAGTTTGGAAAAAGAATTTGGGAAAATATTATTTTTCATGATAACCACAGCAAGAATAACTTATGCCCCAAAATGGAAATTGGAAGACATTACCCACAAATGAGGAATGTCTATTAAAATTATATGAAACAATAGAAATGGATAAGTTAACATCTTCTAAGAAATATAATTCATTGAAGCAATTTAATACAAAATGGGAAAAGGTTAGAAAATATTTGGAAAATAAATGGGGAAAGATAGCGATACTTAATTTTAGTTTTTTTAAAAAATCTTTCTTTTGGTGTGTTATACTATTAGTCATTGTTAGAAAATAGAGGAATGGAATTATATTAAGGATAAAGATAACAAGAGAAGTTAAGAGATTAGAACAATGATATTAATTAGGTGTTATATAGAGAGATTAAATATAAGATAGGATAGAGGTTATATAAAGAGATAGGATAGGAGGAAGATGTAGGTAAGACGGGGATAGTCTTCTTGGTAATACAATAGATGCTGTCCAAGGGAGGTGGAGGGTATTAGAAAGATGTGGGAAGGTAACCTAGAAGAGAAGAAATAGAATACCCCAGCAGATAGGAAGAAGTATGATAGGAGAAGTGTGAGTGAGAAGGTGTGAAGGTAAATTAGGAAAGGATAGAAAGACAGAAGGGAGGATAGATAAAGCAGGAAGGATAGATATTTAGAGGGAATATAGTATGTTGATTAAAGGTAAGAAAAAGTGTAGAAGGTGAGTGTAAGTGTAAATGTAGATAAAAGAGGGAGGAGTGGAAGATGAACAAGGGGACTGAATGAGAATGAGAAGGATGTGGAGAGGAGGTATGAAGGAGAAGGAAGGGAAAGGAATGAAAGTGAGAAGTAGGGAGAAGGTTATAGAGAGAATGGATGGGAGGGGGAGGGGGAGAAGGGAAGGAAAGAATGGGAAGATATTGGATAAGAGAATGAATGGGATGGTATTGGATGAGAGGTGTGAATGGTATGAGAAGTTTATCTGGTTCGTAGTAAAACAATGGATCCCAGAAATTGAAATAGGTAAAAGGATAGAAAATAACCATAGCAAGGGAAGTCTTAAGCAACTAAGGGGCACTTCTGCTAAGGAAAGGCTTTCTTTTGGTCCCACCCTACCATGTTCTCCTTTTGGTGGCAGGCAAAAACCTTCTGTTTGAAGCAAGCTTTGAACAACTAATTGTTTGCAGGGAGCTATTTTATGGGGATGGGGTGGGTACTCTGGTTTTAATATTTGTATGTTTTTAAATAATTTTATATCATTTAATACATGATTTTAAAATGATATTTATATTATATTATAATTTTATTAATATGTTTTAGATTATTTTGTTTCATTGTTTGTGAGGCATAAGAGAAAGGTAACATGTAAATGAAATAAATAAATATTAGTAGTGTTGCCAAGGAGGCAGAATAGCTGGAACACTGATGTAACACTTTCTGTTTATCAAATGCTGACAGCATCCTTCCATCAGAGTGTTTGGAAAAGTATACATAATATCATCTAAATTGTATTATTCTCCCATCCTACATACATGTTCCACTAAGACAGAGAAGTAAGGATGTAAGATCTACTTGGTGCAATCAAGTCACACAAACCAAAATGACTGGTAGATTTATATTTACAACATATCAGCCCTTCCATGCTCTCCATTCCTGACTGCTCAGGTCAAAATCCCTAGCTGTTGTGCCCTTTAGAAATGAAGTTCTGCCACACTGTTTCCTCCCCTCTCTAAATCTTGTCAGGATAATGAGAAAAATCAGCATTTGGACCACTATAGGGCATAGTGTTTTTTTGTTCCATAAATCTGGCCAATGTAATAGATTGTTTACATGGGCAATTTGCCTTACTTACTTTTATGCACTAAAATGCAATATCCTGTCCATGGTGGAACAACTCTAGTTGTTCATGCTTAACTATCTGCCTTACCTCCATCAGTTCACTAGTCAACTAATGCTCTGATCAATAATAGTTAATGCCTTTCCTTTTTATTTCAATGGGATTTCTTTGAACCAGATTTTTTATCTTGAGGCCATCCAGAATGGAGTAAATGGGTTTGCTCTGTTTCAGAATGCAAGGGAAAAAAGAAGTTCCTGCAACTGGAACTAAATTGTTATGAGCCAAAATGCTGCAAGATAACATAAAGCTTTAGAATTTCTTCCAGGAAAATCTTACCTTCTAGAGCAATAGTTTTATCACTTGTAAATTGTGGGCCTTATACAATATAGGCTAAGGGCCCTTCAGATAATGTACACCAATTCAGCCTATTATTTGATCATTTCCCCTTTCAATACCAACATTACATGGAATATCTCAGCAAATTTTTTGACTCCATGCCTGGCTTTTAATGGCCTGAGCCTAGAAAATGATAAATTATCTTCTGTAAGCAAATAATCAATTTCTAAATGGCCCAATTGGCAAAGTAATACAGTAAAAGGATGACGGTTCCAATCAATAGGACTTTCATTATGATGATACTTTCATGACATGAATTTAATAAATTAACAGAGATTTTGTGGGATTCACCTATCCTCCATATCAAGATACTACCAAATACTTTAAAAGCAAATTCCCATCAACAGTCCTTTATAAATATTTGAGATTTTGTTAATAAATTTATGACACCATACTTTTAAATGTATGAGTTTTCAGCTACTTTGATCATTCTTCCTCCCAGCACTTAAAATGTAGTGTGCAACTGCCTAAGATTACAGGTTGCATCATACACTTTTGCTGTCATCAGTGATGTTTCCAGAAGCAGAATTGTACTCCCAAGAGCCCACTGGAAATGTGATTGTCCTGAGATTCTGTCAGGAGTGGAGACTTCAGGGTTGGCCAGGAATTGAGGAGGAGGGGATCAGAAATGCCCAGGGGGGACATGTACCTGTATGTTTCCTGCATCTCTTCAGACTGGATCCTCTGCCTTATTTATTTATTTATTTTGTTTATATGCTGCCTTTCTCCAAAACTGGACCCAAAGTAGCTCATAAAAGATGCTTTAAAAACTGTACAATGGTTTTAAAAACAGAACTAAAAACATCACATCAATAAAACAGTTAAACATACAAAATCATTAAAAGCAAGTTAAGCTAAAAGTATAAAACCATTAATTCTAGCAGATTCATATGGAGAGATACAGTATTTTTTTTCTCCCATTTATCTCTTTCATATGCAAGGTAACCAGATGCCCTCCTTTTACATGACATATCCTATATTTCAACCTTCTGTCCTGGAGGAATTTCAAAATGTCCTCCTTTGGAGTACGACTAAGCACGAATTCACATCTATATGAGTGTAATAAGAACTTGACCTTGGGGAATTTGGAATTAGCTCAAAAATAATAAATAGGATCTGAACCTGGGAGAGAGGGAACAGTTCTTGCAGAGACAGCATTTTTCCAAAAGAATGGTACTTTTATTAAGAGATAAAAATAAAACAATAAGCAAGCACACACATACCCAGAAGAACTCAGGAATAGAATAGTTAGCTTGGATAGGAAACACAAGCCTTTCTAATGGTGATAATTACCTGAAGAAGCCTGCAGATAGACTCAACCATTATGAAAAGGAAAAGGACAATGGGCAGAGCCGGGGACTCCAGTCAGAAATCACAGTGGAGCAGTGTCACCATGAAATCTAGCCAGACCCCCATGTGTCTGAGATTTTGTGGAGCATTTATACCCTTAAGCCTAGCCTGAAGTGAAGAGTGGCTATTGTACAGCAAAGGATTCCAGTTACTACTCTTTGAAGTAGACAATTTCCAAAAAGAGATGGGATGTTGATGTTATCTCATTCTTAGCCAGTTGTAAATCTCTGTGCCTCCAGAATTCAGAGGCAGAGAATTCAGAGAATGTCCTGCTCACAGCTCGTAAGCCTGGCCTTTTTGATCTGCAAATTGTTGTAAATGCATATGTGACCCTTTTGGGGTGTCTACATGATGTGCCTGCTTTGAGTTCATGGCAATAAAGGATCCTCCTAGCCCAGGGCTATGACAAGGACCCAAAAGGGGTCTTTATATCAAATCAACCACCATAGCATGAGTGTTTTGAGCTTTACTTGGTCATGTCCTACATGTTTCTGGAACATTTTGTGATGCTTTGTCCTCCTTTTCAGTAAGGTCCTCTAGTCACCTTGTTCATGTGGCTTGGAATATCAAGCATGTTGTAGCCCACTGCTTTGTGACAGCATTGTTTAGCTATCTGATTGCATAGTGTGGACTGATCAAACAACTAGCAAATGTAGTATCACAAATATCTCATTTCACAGTCAGGGCTTTTTAAATTTCTCTTTGGCTTATATTTCATTGCAATCTTTTTTGACTTTTCAGAGAGATAAGAATAAAACTCCAGGGCCCAGAAATTCTTACAGCTTGAATAGGATGGATTTTAAAAAAATTGGTTCCCAATTCCAGCATATTATTAATTCTTTTTTTCCTCATCTTCATGCAGCTGTAACTTTGTGCCTGATGCAGCACTTGCTAATGTTACACCAAAACTGTTGGCAGACATGATGTTCATTTAAAAAAAATACTCTAAACGCTCTCTTTCCTTAAGTATATGCCATTGTAGATGTTTTATTCTGGAACACTTGCTGTCTAATCAGCTTTACTGAGTTTGAAGCTGAAACCTGGAATTGATCCTACTCTTTTTAATGCCTTTTTCTCTTGGAGGGTAAATAAATATTTTACCAAAGGGAATAAATTAAAATACTTTTGTTTTCAACAGCTTTCAGAGGAGCTGTTTTCTGGACATGAAAGAAATGGTGTGTTATAAGAACAGGAAACAGAAGAGAAGGGTAAAAAAGTTGGCATTTTCATCTCTTTCATAGGTTTACACACACAATCCAAAAACAATAACCATAGCAGACATTATATAAGAAAATGTCACTTCTGAGTGGTCAGCCAACATTTTACATTCCTCTTTTGACCAAATCACAATTGAGATGCCACAGAGCATTCTGTTCACTCATAATTCAATAGTGAAAGCAACAATTTTTGACACATAATGGCATTTCACATGATGCATTTGTGCAGGGTTAATATGTGCAAGATTAATATGTGAGTAGAGAGAATACATGAGTAGGGGGAGCATGCTATCCCACCCACGCCCATTGTTACTCTCTTCATCTGGAAAGGAAAACCACTTCATGTGAAGGTTTCCCATATACTCCAGTAGCCTTGACAATTTAGGTCTCCGATCACATGGAGAACCACATGGGTAGCAGAGGCACTCCTTTTCAAGCTATGGCTTTCCACATGAAGATAATGACATCGGGGGTTGGAGATGGCTTGTTCCTTCAGTTCATTTATTTTAACCCTCTTTTGAATGCCCAAACAGGATTTAAGTGCCTTGTTAAAATGTTGGAATGCAAAGAGGAAGGAAGGAAGGAAGGAAGGAAGGAAAAGGAAAGAAAGAAAGAAAGAAAGAAAGAAAGAAAGAAAGAAAGAAAGAAAGAAAGAAAGAAAGAAAAGGATGTTGATAAATACATGCATTATGAATGTACATATATTCAGACCTATGATTAGCTCCTACTTCCTAGTGAGTGTACACAGTGGCAGATCTGTGTTTTAACCTTTGCATGGTGTGAGAAAACAGTTGTTAGTATACCTCCAAGGACTGTTTCCTACATATCTTTTCCTAGGTATATACCTATGCTATTCAGAGTTCACATTATAAACCAGGGGTAGGCAACCTTTCCCGTTTAAGGGCCGAGGAACTTCAGCTCCCAAAATCCCAGGAGCTATTGGCCAACATGGGACTATTGGCCAACATGGCTGAGGCTTCTGGGAGCTGAAGTCCCTCGGCCCTTAAAGGGAAAGGTTGCCTACCCCTGTTATAAACTAATGTTATGGTCATTCAAGAGAGGTATACTTCTCAGGGTGGCAGTAATGACTGTGATCCAAGTTTATTATGATGGTTTGTTAAATAACATTAAGCCACACTTCTTAGTTTGCATGTAAGAGGAAACTCTTGTTTAACCTAGGCTAGGCTCTTCTGTCCATAGCTCATACACAATGAAAGGAAGGGGTGAGACAAGGAAGGAGCACTTTTTCCTAATATCTCTGCTTCATAAACCATGGTTTGTGTGTATCCATTGTATCTTCACATCCTTCATATGATTCAGTTTCCTGCATTGTGATTCTGAAATAAAAATTACCAGAAGAAATTGTAGTAGAAATAAATTTATAGCATCATCTTTCTATTAAGATACATCAGTTGATGAAAGAAGAGTTATACATTTACGGAAGATACTGGCCATTTGAAGATAGTTATAAAGCAGACACTCATTTTATTGCTAAGCTATGCTCAAATACTTTGATGAAACATGATAGTGAATGCTTCCTGATAACAAAGTATGAGTTTTATTAATAAAAGCAGCAACTCTTTTGACCATTATAGGATAATAAAAATGTTAAAATAATTGAGGTCTGCTCCTTCAAAACAATGACTACATTCTTCAAGAAATTAATTCAGGTCTATCGTCCAAATCACAGTAATCAAAGTACTGTTGTGGCAGAAACTAGGACAGGAAAAAAAATTACTGAGTCCAAGCTGTGTTAAACAAAACAAACACTGTGATATAATAAACAGAAGTCTTTATGGGTTGTAACTTTAACAATAATTCATGCTACATAATAAACTTTTTATGGGCCAGCATCTGTTCATACCTCAACTGCTTTAAATCAGAAAGTTAAGAGATAAAAAATGTATCCTATCTTAACATTAAGTTAATCAGTGAGTAACTCTAATGATGGCACATAATGATGTATCTTGATTTCAGTGGATCTCAGTACTGAATTATTTTAGTGTGATAGGAGTAAAATTCTGATTCTTAATTCCTTTAGAAAGCTACCTTCTTAAAGCATGTGCCTTACCCTCAAGATTTGACCTCCTTAGTCCTAAATTAATTGTCTATCTCATTTAGATTATAATTCACTTAAGCAAAGCCTTGACCCTGGAACCTCTTAAAAGCATAATAAAAGGAAGATTATAAATGAACTCTTTCTTGTTACCACATTGCCATTTATGATTTCCTTTCAATACACATCATTATTAAGAAGCCACTTCATCACTTCATGGCAGCTGGCACAAGGGAAAAATGTAAATGAAGTCACAGCATCACACCACAGTTTCACAGGAAACAAATTAAAACAAGTGAAATGAAATGATTTCAGGATAAATAAAACTTAGTCATGGTCTATACAAACCTTTATATTTGTCAGTAGCTTTGAAAGTGTATTTATTTTAGGATTTCCATAATTCAGTTAGATTCATGAGCAACCAGCTTGTTTGTTTCTGAGGACACTACTGCAA
>CM034703.1:239740878-239752039 GCA_020142125.1 Phrynosoma platyrhinos
CCTCATTGTCCTCCTTCTCTCTCCTGGCTTCCTTCTCCTTCTCCCCTCGTCCTCCTCCTCCTCCTCCACCTGGCTTCCTTCTCCTTCTCTTTCTCCTTCTCCTCCTCCTCTATGTGGCCTATAAGATGACCCCCGACTTTTGAGACCCTTTTCCAGGGTTAAAAATGTCATCTTATACACCGGAAAATATAGTAATTTTCTAATCTTTGGTAAAGCAAATCTAAAGCTCCTTACTATATATTTCTTGAGCTGGTCTTAAGGGTAGGCCTAAGAAACTGTTAAAACAACTGGACAGCCTCCAGTGGTGAAGCTAGGATCAACCGGTGCTGGCAGCCTATCAGGATTCATTTTGAGATAATCCTTAGAACAAGGATTCCCTAGTACAGTAAGTTTCCCACCTCACCTGTCACAGTTGGGATCAGAACTTACTGTTTTGCACTTGCTTGCAGTGCAAAGAATGAACACAACCATTCCAGTGATATGCTTATTTCAATTTTGATATTTCAAGTTAACTGAAACAGTGCAGCAGTTGATGGAAATATTCCCTAGGCTTTAGATTATTCTACACATCAGCTCAAGAGTCAGCAGCCTCAGGCTCTAAAAATATGGCTTGAATAATAAGATTTAAAGTGTTTGAATACAGACAATGATTAGATGTGTCTTGCCAGCCAGGATCATCATAATTTCAGTTAATTTCTTTTCTCTCTGTGTTCTCCATTCCCCCCTCCCTCCCTCCCCCCCAGCAGAAAGTTTTGAGGGGGAAATCATTATATGTGTGAGTCAGTTCTAGCATTAGAAAAGAGCACAAAAATGGAAAACAATATGGACTTTAGAGCCGTGTCTGTAATGCTGCATGAATTATGTGTGGAACTTTGCCTTAGCAGAATATTATTGTAGAGATTTAAAAGAACCTTTAATACCCTTTAAAAAACTTTCCTAAATTCAAAGTCTTTCTTCAGTGTGAATTTCAGATGCAAACCACAAAAGGAACATGTTTATCAAGTATCGTGCCGTGTGTGTGGAATGGAAGGATTCCAATTTTCATGTAAAAGCAATCTTCAGTATTATATTATTTAAAGCATAATTTTGAAAAAGTTGTGTTCATTGGAATGAAGACCTAGTGCAGACATGTGATGGCATATGATGATAATTAGCAGTGTGGTTTTATGACTGTCTGTTCAGAGGTAGGTCACATGCAGTTTGATGTGACTTACTTCTGGGTAAGTATGTAAGTATTTGCCTCTCAGGATAACATTTTTCTAACAGAGCAGTCTGTTTAATTAGCTTCCCAAGAAATAACTTGGATCATTACATGTAAAAGAAAAAAAGTTTTAGTTTAGAACTTCAGAATGTACAAACTTTGTACACACTATAGTTATATGATTTTTACATATGTGTATATGTGAGGGTGTATTATGTATGTATATGTATATATAATCCTATATATTGATGTACAAAGAACAGACTTGAACTATGAAGGAGTGCTGAAAAATTCTTGACCTGACCAAGAAAGAAATGGCCTAGAGCTATTCCATGTATTTACCCTAATGTTTGATGCACTTGGCACATTGTTTCTCAGGTTTCTTTAACCCTTCAAAAAAAATTCTGAGGTCTGGTCACTGAAATATTGTTCAGCTGGGTGCTATCACCTCTGAATCATTTGAAAATTTCCTTCATTCCTTTCAAACTCTTTTTAAGACTTGGATGGAACAAGATCTGGTGGGTAGGGTGGATGGCCTATGCCAGTGAGTCCCAAAGTGGGCAGTACACACCCCCACAGGGTGATGGGAAAATCCAGGAATACAGTGAGGGGAAAGGGGGATAGCGGGGGGTGGGGTGTGCTGCCATCCAGATATTGGTGTATAAGAAAGACAAGGGGAACCAGCAGCCTTTAGGACCATGGTGGGGATGAGGGTTGCATGAAATGTCTTTTTAGGATCCCTTACAACCACAATGTAGCCTTGCTGATCATTTTGTTTGGTGGTGTCTCTTCACTTACCCACAGGTAGTGGCAGCAGCAGTTGGGAAACTCTTGTGAGGCTTGGGTGCGGGATATCAGTTCTATGGCTCAGAGTGGCACTATTTGGAGACAGACTGACTTACTAGAGTAGGGAGTTAGAGCACAAGGCAGTGTGGGACTAGCAGAGGTAAAAAGGAGCTTTCAAATTTGGGACCCTATGTAAGATTTGTGAGCTTTACTGGGACTTAGCTAGCAGGTTAGAGATGTGGTGCTGCTCCTGTTTTCTTTTATCAGGCAGGCTGAGGGAAGGGATAGCAAAAGAAGCATTTTTTTGAGGGGGGGAAGACAGTTTAAACTGTGGGTGACATGTCTCTGGGAAAGGAGAAAGAGGAGTATCTTGGGTTGATTCTTGGAAAGAGTCCTTTCCCTTGGAGCAGCTCCTGCAGTTAAAATCTCTCCCTTTCCCCATCCATGCCAGTATCCAGTCCAAGGTATGGGGCTTCTGTAAACCCCCTATACTCACACCAGCTAAGCCCATCTTTGCCCCAATGAAGCATTAAGAATCCTTCCTTGTTGGGGAGAAGCTTCTCTCTTTGCACCTGGTCACCTTGGGAGCAGCAACTGAGCAACTGTTTCAGCAGCGACCGAGAGGCCTCTTGCCCACATTGTCCTTCGCTAGAGGGGTGGCATGGGAGAGCTTTCTTGGTTGCTGCTCAGCCAACTGCTTGGTTGCTAATCCCAGAGTGACCAAGTGCAAAGGGAGCAGTGACCAAGATTGGTTGTTTTGAATTTGCAGTAGAACAGCAGACCTAATATAAAGAAATACAAAATATTATAGGGGGGGGGCGCTAGGGTTATTGTCCAAGAGGAAAGGGGGCAGTAGCTGGAAAAAGATTTGGGACCACTGGCCTATACACTTAAACCCCAGATTCTTCAAAACAACCATTATCCTGTCAGGTCTGTGAACAAGTTCATTTTCCTGCAAAAAGGTTCCCTCACCTCCTTTAATCAGCACAAGTTTGAGTAATATTCAGCATTAACTCTTTGGCCCTTCTGAAGATAGTCAGTCATCAAAATACCCTCCTTATTACAAAAAATGGTGGCCATGATCTTGCCTGCTGACCTCTGAGTATTGAATTTCTTAAGCCCTGCAGAACCTGAGTGATCCCACTGAAGGACTGTTGTTTGGCCTCAAGATCATAGTGTGTCAGGATTATTGGCTCAAAATTGGAATAGCCAAGAAAACATCATAGCAAGAGTTAACTGACGATTTATTTTGGTATCCAAAAACAGAAGTTCAGCACACAAACAGTTAGTGTCAAATCTAAATTTTCTCCAGATGATTTCCCCCTTTTAATCCCTGCCCATCTAACCCGCTCCCTTCTCCAGCTCACCAGCTGGGTGCTCTTAACCACATCAAAAAGATTCTTTTAAGTGTCCACGGTCTGCACTTCCCCAGCTTTGCTAACACCTGCATCTGTCCCCAAAAAGGATGTCATTAGTTTGCCTGTCATCAAAGCTTGATTCTAGGAAGTAAACAAAGTCATAAAGCAGCATTCCCTTTTGCCCATCCTTCCTCCCTATCATTCAGATGTGAGTTCCATCCCGATTTTGCTTCACCCCTCTATACAACCCCATCGACCTTCCCCTTTTCCTTCTATTCTTTAATATGGCAGTCCATAAACCTCTGGCTATCCATGCCTGAAGTTTCTGGACATGACATAGTGATGTAACTATGTTTTGTCAAAAATGGCAAGTCATTCCCAAAAAACTATCACTAGATCAATCAAAATGGTGCAAAAATCAACTTGGAGGTATCCACTTGATTTTGTGTCTGGCAATATTCAAACATTTTCTTACCCTCTTGTCTGACAGCTTATGCATAAGCAACTGCTCATGAATTGTATTCCCAGAATATCTCTAGTGTCTCAGCAACTGTTTTAGCTGAGATTCACCAACCTACCAAAATTATTATGACCACAGCCAAAATTTCAGGAGTTGACAATGCATCTTCGATCTCAAAATCTCCATGCTGAAAGTTGGCACAACTTCTCCAGAGTTGAATATGATGAGCACTTGTCACTCAATGCTTTCATCATGAACTCATGGATTTCCTTTGGAGTTTTCCTTAGCAGGAACATGAATTGAAAGCCCAATGTTCAGTGCTTAAAAATTCCACATTTTTCATTGACATGTTTCTATCAATGATCTGGGGAAAAAAAATCAGAAATTAGAACTGTGATCCTGCACATTGGTAGTTTCAAGCTACAGTCACAAAACTATGTTCCAATTTTGGGAAGAGGGTCAGGCTGATAACTTTCTAGTACCCTTTCTTAATTTCTAGCTGCAACTAAGGTAGACTGCTTGAAACAATACAATTTACAAGTAATCGATGTTTGAACTGTTTACCCACAGCCATGTCCTCTTAAGTTAAATGAGTATTACAACTCACTAAAGGTGCTCAAAAGATTTTTATATTTGTATTTATTAGAAATACCACTACCAGTAGCACCACAGTAAGTATCCCCAGATCTAAGGTCCCAAACCAGTCCCATGTATGACAACAACAAAAACATGCATCCTATTTTCCATCCAAACTGGAGTGCAAAGTCAAAGCACAACAGAGTATCAAACAGCCATACAGTCAAGCCTTTGCAGACTGCCATAAATAGTGCACATTAAATTGAGGCACTGCCCTGTCTCAGTGCTAGGGAGTCATGGGAATTGTATTTTTTTCTGGGACATTGAGCCTTCTCTGTCAGAGAGCTCTGGTGCCACAATAAAATACAGTTCCCATGATTCCCTAGCACTGAGCCAGGGCAGTGCCTCAATTTAATGTGCACTATTTCTGGCAGTCTGCAAAGGCCCACTGTCTCTGGTCTCCTCCTGAGAGACTGTATCGCATCTTCTGGGGCTCATGTATGTGACTTAACCATGGTCACCCAATGGATTTCCACGACCAAGTGGGGAATTGGACCCTGGTCTCTAGAATCATGGTCCAGTGGTCAAACCACTATATCATGCTGGCTCATTACTGTAGCATAAATACCTAACAAAATGCCAGCTCATGCTGTGGCTGTAGAACATATCTATAGCCCCAGAAAGTGTTGTGATACAGTCACCTTAGGACTGCCATAAGTCAGAAAAGACTTGATGACACAGAGCAACAACACACTAACGTACAACCACATAAAGGTGGGTTGTAGTGTTCTGCAATGCTTACATTCTCAGGAGGAGACTAGAGACATAGTTACATGTCTGGAACCATTGCACAAATAAAGCCAACAGTATTGCACAAATAAAGTCAATGGGCAGCAGAGAGCTAAGGGACCCATTGTGTAATGGGCACCAGGATGCTATGCAATTGGTTGCTCAAAGGGAACTCCACTGCAAAACAATAACAGGATGCCCCAATCAATATGTCTCATCATGATTCACTAGAAGGATTGTGTGTCATGTCAGAGACATAGCTACAGCACCATAACATTACAAATCATAGCTTACTGATGCAGGATTTTGGCCACTGTTATTAAACTATACAGCAAATAAATTCTCTCTAGGAATAGCAGAAGTCAAAACAAAAGGTTGGATTTCTAACCTGGCAAGCCCTCTCACTGCATGTTTGAAATGAGGCCCAAGGGAAATTTATTTCTCCAGACCCAAAGAGCCTATAGTCAGCACCAGGTATCACTGAGCCACCTAAAAGCTGATCACACTCTGAGAATCCAGTGCACCTATCAGTACTTGCCAGGATCTTGGCTGTTCAGAACTGCTCTTAACTAACCCATTAATGCTGTAACACAGCAGGAGAGTAAGAGCCACCATATTTCTGGAAGTCTTCCCTTCAAGCCAGCCCTTTAACATTGGGTTAAAACTGAGGCAGAAGAAAGGTAGATGGCCACTGAAACTCCCCTGAACAGCAAAACAAAATCCATTAGTTTATTACTTATTTATTTTTTAAAAAAACAACTTTGCCAAGCTCTCCTTCAAGCACAGAAGCTTATTTTTGTTACTTTAGGACTAACAAAACTTGATATCAGTATGCAAATGGATATTTCCACACCTTTGAGACCAACTGTGTGAAAAAGGTGGTAGCATGAGCTTTTGTAGATTCAGGGCCAAAATAGATGGCCCGGATGGGGCAGTGTGAAGCCGCCCCCCCCCCCAAAGACAGATTGGGGCATTGGCAACCACAAGCTGCGGCCTCAATCTGCCATGGCACTGGCTGAAAAACAAGTGGTTTTCAATCACTCCTTTTCAGCTGTGGAAAAGCCACATTTAGCGACTCTTCTGTGGCCCTGTGGCTGCTTTACAGTGTGTTGGGGCTTGTGGAATGTAACCGCCATGCCCCCAAGATGCTCAGAAGCTAGCAAACATGCAGCCACTCTGGGTACCTTCTGGGCATCATGGAACATGCGCACACCACATCCCCAAGTTGCTCTCAGCTGCTCTGAAGGTGGCTTTTAGTACCAGTCATTATTGCCCTCAGTCTGCTTTCTAAGATGCAAGTAGACCAAATCTCATATACACCTTTTTTGTGTAAGCTACTGCTAGATCCCTTTGCATACTGATATTCCAGACATGGCTATGTGTCTGAAAACTAGATATAATGCAGATATACTGCTCTGACATATTTTGAGAAATTGCAAGGGACTTATCTCTGTAGTACCATCTAAGAAGAAATGTTTATACCAAGACAGCCATATCTGAGACTGGACTTCTGCTACAGTAATGTCAGCAGAAGTGCAAACTATACCAGGAGACCTGGGGTGGAACTCCTCAGAATCAGAGGGATTATCAGATCATCACATCAAACCATTACAACAGAATCCCTATACTTAAAAAGGTAAGTGGAGAACCAGACTTCATTTTCCTGCAATCCATTCTCTGTTTAGTACCTCAGTATAGCATGATAGAAAATTGTCTGTCTCTTCAGAAAAAGAGCAAATCTTTACATAGCATTTTATCCCTGCCCCCCAAAGGAGTAAAATACATTGAAAATGACAGGATACAATTGAAACAAGGCTTTTGGAGGACATGTGACTCTCACATGTTCTTCCATTAGATCTTTTCTGCAGAACCTTGTTTGTAAATCTAATTAACTGATCTTTTCCCTGTGAAGAAAATATTTACAGTGGAATCAGTCCTCAGAGATGTATCGTGTTCTCCCAAGCAAAGTCTTGCACTGTTTTCTCAACAATGGGCATTTCTTCATCTGAATATAACCCATATAATCACAAATGTACCTGCACAAGGCTGGTACAGCATGATTGAACCCACTCTAGGAAAATAGATGCCTCCTGTTTCTGGCCAATATTCTTTGTTGTATAGCCGCCGCCACCCCAAACAAACAAACAAACAAACAAAAATAAAAAAGACTTTAGAATTTAGAATATTAATACTGATAGAACAGGATTGGCATTTGCAAGCATTGTGTAGATATGTCATAAATCCCCTTAAAACAGGGATGAGAGATCATGTGGTCCATCAGCCATGAGTTATAATAATTTATTTCTTATATCCCACTTTTTGCCTAAGCAATCAAGGCAGCTTACAAATATAAAATAAATACAATATTGAAATAAACATAATAGGGTTAAGGCAGCACGCATTCTGCCTTCTCTCCCTCCAGATGATGGTGGATGGAGGGAGGGCCTTCTTCTTTTCAGGCTAGACCCGATGGAGTTTCATAGTCAATGGTGAAGGATCATGGTATGATGTGTTCCAAAAGCATCTAGAGGTCTTCATATTCCCAATTTTGCTTTTAAAATATATTTTAGTGGCTTGTACCCCAAAATTGTTGTAGGGCAGTGTTTAAAAAGGCAGCTCTCAATTTAATGTAGTCACTGCAAGTGTGGTCAGCAGTTTATTGACCCCTTTTCCCAACTCACATTATAAGTGAATATCAGTATCCTTGCTCTTCAGAATCATAAAATAATTGGCATCTGCTTTTTGTCCTTCACCTTTCTCCTCCTGCAAAAACAACTGGCATTCCACAAGGGAATTTCAGTGATGAAAAGTAAAGTGATGCCACCTCTGGCAATTAGGTCTGTGGAGTCTTTGCTGCTTGAAAAAGAAATTGGCTGCCCTAGGGAACATGTGGACAATAAAGAAATAAAGTCACAGATGAGTTTGTATAACAGCACATAAAAACTCACCCTTTTCATTACAGTCATCTTTGTAGGAAGCACAAAACAGAATGACTCACTAGTAGCATTCTGTTGTATTTATTTAAGCCATTTTACAAATCCACACTACTTTTAAAAATGCTTATTTCCCTGGGGAGACAAGCAAAGGACTCTGTCTTACAAGCCAAGTATGCCAGCTTGTAACAGGATTAAATAAGCCTTTTCCATTGGACTAAAGTATGAAAAATGCCCTTAGCAGTAGGTCAGGATGCAAGGAAGTACTCAAGAGAAATCAAGCTGACCAAGGGGCTATAATATTAAACATTGCCAGAAGACCTGGGCTTGAGCTTTTGGAGGTGCTTAAGGGATTTATATGTGTGTATTTGTCTTCAAATCACCTATCAACTTATAGTGACCTCATGAATTCCGCAGGGTTTTCTTAGGCAAGGAATAATCATAGGTGGCTTTGCCAATTTCTTCCTCTGAAATATAGTCTACAACACCTGATATTCATTGGCAGTCTCCTGGGTGAGTACTAATCAGTACTAATAAGTCCTATCTCCCTCCATTCCAACTGCCATCTCACTGGCCTTGGAGAGAAAGAAGAAGAGGTGGGCATAGACCACCATGCCTAATACAGGGGCAGAATAAAGACCCTTACTCTATTCCATCTGTCATCGCCCTGGCCTCAAGAGAGAGAAGAAGAAGCAGGCTAAGCTCCACCATGCCTAGCCCAGAGACAGGAGACCTCCTTCCATTTCAACTGCCACTGCCCTTGCCTCAAGGCAGAGAAGAAGAGGCAAGTACAACTCCAACATGCCTAACCCAAGGTCAGGCCCTCCATCCATCCCATCTGTGATCACCCTGAACTTGGAGGGAAAGAAGAAGAGGCAGGCACAGCTCCACATGCCTAGCTCAGAGGCAGAAGAAAGGCCCTACATCCATCACATCTGCCATCGCCCTGGCCTTAGAGGGAGAGAATAAGAGGCAGTTTCTGCTGGACTTAATCCCCTCCCCACTGCCATCCCCTTTCTTTGTGTGCTGTGTCTTCAGAATATAAGCCTGAGGGCAGGGAGCTATCTAATTACCAATTTTTAAGCCATTCTGAGAGCATTTCTGAAGAATGGGCTATAAATACAATAAATAAAGAAACATAATCAGGACTGACCCTGCTTAGCTTCCAAGATCAGATGGGATCTGGTGCATTTAGGGATTTTGAAGTCTACAAATCTCCTAGCACTTGGGTGAAAATTCACTTTGAATATCCTGGCCTTAATGTGTTAGCAAATAACATCACTAAGAATATCTATACTGTGCCCTCATTTCAACTGCTCACCACATTTCTTTATTAATTGTGCCATATGCTCTTCACCCAGAGTTGCTGTCTTCTTCTGTAAATTGACTAAAAGCCTGGTCTGCTGTACTTCTTGGCCTGATTTACCATTGGCCTGCTTGCCCTTATACACATACACAAATGATGACCATACACAGACAGTGCATGTTGGAATGAGACTGGCCAAAGGACTAGTGGAGGACTCTGGCAGGACTCAGAGAAGTGCATGATTAAATTGTGGTATTTCCTCCTATAAACAAGATGTTGTGTTGGTCCTCAACATGAATGGCTACAAAAGGGGATTAGAAAGTGTCATGGTGAGTGGAACTTTCAATAGCTACTAGTTGTAATAAGTATATATTTCCCTCAGTACTGGAAGTGGCATGGGTCTTGATAAAAGTTGCTAGTAAGCATAAGTAATAGGATCCTGTTGCCCTCATGTCCTACTGGTTGGTTTCTGCCAGGTGAATGACCAGTCACTTTGTAAACATAATGCTGGGTTAGAAAGTTTTAAGTTTGTTTTAATTATGCTATTGTTTAATACTTTTTAAGGGGTGGGCGGGTTTTGGGATTATTCGGTTGTTTTGTATTGTATTTTATGGTATTTGAATATTGTAAGCTGCCCCAATTGCCTTTCAGAGGGGTGGGATATAAATAAATTATTATTATTATTATTATTATTATTATTATTATTATTATTATTATTATTATTTAATTCATCCCAAATATTCTTCTTGAAGGAAGTAATAAGTAATTTTTTGCAATTTTCTTGTCACTATGAAAAAGTCTTCGGTTGCATCTATACTGCAGAATTAATGCAGTTTGACATCATTTAACTGCTACGGCTCAGTGCTATTCTAGTTTTGTGAGACATTTAGCCTCCCCTGTCAGAGATGCCAGAACAAACTACAAATTCCCAGAATTCCATAGGATGGAGTGATGTTAAAAATCATTAATTCTGCAGTCTGCAGCCATCAAAAACTGTACTATTTTCAATGCCTATTCACATATATATTCAGGATATATTCTGTGCAAAGTTCACACATGGTTGTTTTGCACACAAAAACTCCAACATTTCCTGCAAAGGAAACAGTAACCTTTTGCCTAGAAGACAAAAGTTTAACAGAAAATACTATTTTATATGCATAAAATGATATTTTCTATGGAAAATAACCATGTCCAATTAATGCCAAATAAGTCCCCGACTATAGCATTTCCTGCACAGGAAATTTTGTTTTCTGTGTCAAACAACCACACATCAGTTTTCCTTAGAATAAGACCTGAACTATGAAGATTTTCATCAAATGTTTTCTTCTTGTCAGGGTTTCTCAAAGTTTGAGAAACACATTGTTCAACCTTTTAGGGAGGGAATATTTTCATATACATCCCCATTCTTACTCAGTGAGGGATTCATCATGATTCATCTCATGTCATCTCTGTTTTTCAGTTTCAGGATTTTCTGACATGAGACTGCTTAGACATTACAGATTTATCCACACTCAGAAGGCCTTGCCTATATTGTCTAGAATGAACAGAGCACATAAAGATAGATTCTGAATAACTGAAACAGAGGAAGGAGGTTTGCACCAACACATTAAAAATGCTCATCTTCACACCACTGTAGAAGGATCCTTATACTACTAAGCTGTAAAATAAATAAAAAGTGAAAAATTATGTGTTAAGCCTGAACAAATCAACACTAAATTGCCATGCAAACTGAGTGAACAGAGTAATGCAAGT
>CM034703.1:239770929-239785400 GCA_020142125.1 Phrynosoma platyrhinos
AATTGAAACTGTGTTAACAGAAGGCCAGAGAGATGTGAAAATAAATATCCTGTTACTCTTGGCCTTATTCTGAGGCAATCAGACATTGTCAACACTGAGCAAATATGGCCGTCAGGTGCCCTAGACAAAAATCCAGATTGTCCTATCCCCCATTGATCAGTCTTTGACCGCCTAATGGTCATCTGAATCCCCTGTTCAGAAATATGGACATCCAAAGATGAAAGAGTCCAGCCAGATTCATCAGTACGGGAACTAGGGACAATGTCACTAATTATCAAGGCAGCAAAAAAGACCAATGAAATTGCTGCTCTAAACAGTGTCACATCTTCAGGTGTGAAACATGTTGATGGGAGATAGTGCCAAATTTAATCAGTATTGTACCTGTTATTGGCAAACAGTTATCCCGTAATGTATGGACTCCCTAGCCCATCCCTCAAAAGCCCTACAAACTCTAAAATCAGCATTAGGGTCATTAAAACTCCGGCTTTAAAATAAAATGACAGCGCTGCCATCCGGCCCTTGATGGAACTGGAGATAACCTGATTGCCTAAGGTGGATTGCAAAACGGATGATAACCTCCACCTTCAAGGGCTAACTCTCTACCTCCTCAACATTTGAGAAGAAACATCTAAATGCTCATAGCATGAGCTGCTACGACTTGCTTGTCGAAGGGGCGATGGACTGGAGAGTCACCTTGTCGATTTCTATTGTCCAAGGCTTCAAAGATGTGCTAGTACCTCCCGTGGTTGGGCTGCTTCCTCAGGAGCCAGTTGACGGAACCTGCAAAACTGAAAAGGTGAAAGAGGGTCCTCCAAAAGATTTAGTCAACCAACAACATGATGAGCTTGGAACAAAACATTAAACTTCCAACATTGTACCACCATATTTCTAGCTAGTGTCATTACCCTAGAAGATTTAGAGGTCTGGGAGTCCACTGAGTGGACAACAGTTTGGTTATCACACCAAAACGACACCGTTTTTGTTTATAATTGTTCCTGCCCCAATAGGACTGCCACCATGATAGGAAAAATTCTAAGAAAGTGAGGTCCTGTGTCTACCCTTTGTCAACCAGTATAGAGGCCATCCTTCAACCACCCACTGACCGTTACATTATAACCCAAAACCATATGCCCCAAAAGCATCGGAGTGTACTTGAAAGTCTGCCCATAAGATCAATTTCAGATCTCCAAAAGAAACACCACTAAATTGATCCAAAATTGACTCCCAGATCCACAAATCCTCCCTTATCCCAGAGGTAATTCTGATGTGTTGATGGGGGCGGGGGCCATCACACCCCTAGTGGCATTATATAAATGTGCACAAAATGCCCTCCCTGGCACTATAACCTTGCAAGCAAAGTTTAAGGCACCTGTAATGGATTGAAATTCGTATAGCGTGGCCTTAGTTTTGCTTCTCATCATCCTCACCTGAAGCCTCACACACCCCTATCAGATGATCCTGGGTGATTACCTCTGCAGGTATTACATTTATGGTCAAACCTGTAGGGCTGCCTCCTACACTTACCTGCATTAAATTCCCAGCACAGTCCGGTTTGTTTTCTCACCCCCCCCCATGCCAGGCCTCACATATTGCACTGTCGGCTGTGTGACCATAGGCACAAACCCATTAGCATATCAGCTTGGAGAGGTCCCCACTATAACATCTGCCCACAACTCAGACTGCACATGAAGCCCATACAATGAGTGGTATAACGCCACCCTCATCCTGAACTGCTCATTATATTGCCAGGTGGACCCCCATAGAATTAAAATGGCAATTCAATTATGCCTCAATCATTATCCCCAGATATTTGGAGAATTTCGGATATCCAGCAGGTTCTTTCTCCTCAATAGCACTCCTGTATATGGTAAAGCCCATAATCCAATTCAAAATATTCCTTCCTAGCTTAGGGCGTTCGTGAGACTAAAATTCTTTTGGTAGGGTAAAAACCACCCCAACCTTAGTCATGATCCCCGGCAGGATCCCAGAAAGTGAGCGAAATTAAGTCAATGTACTCACTTTTCCATATTCTCTCCTTGTTAGCAAGGGGAAAGTGTGATCCGAGGGGAATGGGCATACCTGCATATGGATTACATTCAACCACTCTGTCTGCCCCAAAAATGCCCAATGTTCCCACCAGTGCCTTTTTCCTTGCATCACCAAACGTATTAGCCACTTTCTGATTATCCTGCACCCTCAAATCCAGAACCTGAGCTAGCCCAGGATTTGTCAAGGGTGCTGCCATTGTTGCAGACATAGGGCACTCAATACCGGAGCTCAGCCCATTCTGCCCACCTGAAGCCCCTACTGAGGAGAGCCATGATGCCAGCAAATTAGAATTATAAACCAAACCTGAGCTCATCACCTAGCATGAAGCATCAGCCGATGCTTCCAGAGCTCTCCCCACGAGCATCGCTTAAGCAGCTCGTGTGTTATGTTGCCTCACAGAAGCACTTGCCATATCTCTGCTGGAAACCTCAAAAGTCTTAGGAGTCGGCCCATTGCCTTAACTGAAACAATCACCTTTTGAACCAAGTTCAATAGATCTGCCAAAGTGGGTTGATCTAACACAGGGGCAGCTGCACCCTGTTGTCCCACACCAGGAACTTTCTTTACAACTTCCTATACATCAGCTACAGTTGGATGCCCAACCTCCATAGCTGAGGTAGTAGGGGAACCACGTGCCATGCCCACCAGAGGTGTCGTATGTGCCGTAGCTGGTTGCACCTGAATCGGCAGTACACATACACCTCAATCCACAACTGAAGAAATACTAGCCTGTGACCCCAAATTACCCCCCCCCCCCCGTGGCCCCTGTTGAGCTAACTGCTCAGAGACCGCTGCACATGCCTGCATTGTGTGACCAATCTGGGCCAAATGTGCAGCAATCATATCATCCCTATTTTAAGAATTAGAAGCCCGCTTAGGCACAGACTGGCCATTCTTAGGATCAGCAGCTGCTGTGCGCTGTTTAGACTGGGCCTTACCGTGTGGCATTATTGTCCAAAAAGGATTACATTAAGACCTCAAACTAATGTGTACAGGATATAGTGTTCTTTTTAAAGCTATATGCTTAAAAACAATAATCATCTAATTACTATTGACCTCAAAGGGGCAGGATATAAATAAATTACATTATTATTATTATTATTATTACTATAAGCCAATTAAATAGTCAAGCTCAGTTTTTAATTAGGCTGAGGTTAGCCTTTCCCTAAATGGGCACTCACCCGTTAGGTCACCCCCAATTAACTACAATGATGAATTATAAATATTGATATTATTATTATTATTATTATTTTACTATTAATATTATTATTGTTCACTTTTACCAGGACCCACTCCCACTCTTGTATGGGAGGGAGGGGGGGTTAAAAGAGAAATCCCAGTCAGGGCATATAAATGCATGGCAGGTGCCCCCACCAACCAATGTGTCCTGCACCACAGGCAGAGCACCAGGCTACATTGAGCCCCAACTTTGCCCCAGCAGGGACAGCAAAACAAGGCCTGTGGCCTATAGCATCAGTACAAGGTCTGGACTGCATCACATCAGCAATTGCCAAGCCCAGGCCCAGAAACCTGATTTAATAATATGGAGGGGGGCACCCCCTGTGGCCTTCAGGCCTGAAATTTAGGGACCTCCATTCAAAAGGGAAAATGCAGATAAAGCCCAAAACATGGGAATCACTCAAATGGCATGTGTCCCAAACTTAAAGGCTGCCTGAAGCACAGGCTAGCCACAAAGCCAAAAGTGTCCCCCCCTACTCCCATCCCCCAAAAAGGGGAAACACCAATATCCAGCCCCAAGACCAATCAGGCCAGTGTTGAAGTAGCTGACCTGTGTTTCTCAGCAATGCCAAGACTCAGGCCGAACTCCTGAAGCCATCATTATGTGTCCGTGTGCGTGTGTGTGTTTGGCCCTCTGAACCACCTTCTGTGACTGTACACAGTGAGGGGGGGGGGCACGGACCTTGCCTAAACAGCCAGTCCAGACCATAAACCAGTGGCTTTATATTACATCAAAATTGATCAGCAGCGGTTTGCCTTTGCATTCCCCTGAGGCTGAGAGAGTGTGACTAAGGTCACCCAGTGGGTTTTATGGTCATGCTGGGAAAGGAACCCTGGTCACCAAAGTTGTAGTACAGCACTTAAACCACTACACACTGGATCTCTAACCAGTGGCTTTTTAAAAATATATATATTTTAAATTGCCAATAACATCTTATTACAGGGTCCTGAAGGGGTTTTCTTGGCAAGATTTGTTCAGAGGTTTGCCAATGCCCTCCCCCGAGGCTTCAACAATATTTGGGTGCGGGGGGTGGGGATGGCACTCCCACCACCTCCAAGGGGCCCAACAATCGTGCCTCCCAGACCGCCCTGTGGGGGGGGGCACGGACCTTCACCATAGGCCTGTCCGGACCACCAAGGCCTGGTCCTCTGGCCTTCTTAATAGTTAGTTTTTGGGGAGCCAGCCATCCAGGCCACGTCAAGACCAAAACCCCATAGAAAAGGAGCCACGGCTTGCTTTAGCAAGGCCGCACCCCACTCCTGGCCCTTGCCCTTGCCCTCAGGCTTCCCCGAGGAGGGCTAGGCCACAAACCAGTTGTAGAAATGCAGCCAAAAGAGCCACGGCCTGGAGCCCAAGGCTGTGCTCATCTCCTCTTCGTGGCGAACAGCGTGCCACGGCTTGGAATCTCCAAGCCGCGCTCTGCTCCACCACCCTCTTCGGTTCCTTCCAAAGGGCTAGGCTGCATCCCAGCCCTACAAGCCCTGGAGCCCATTCAGCAGTCGAGCGCCTTGCTCGACTGCCAACTCAAAATGGCTGCCACCATGAGGCAGCTTGGGGCTATCTAGCCCCGAAATCTCACCGCTAATCTCGCAAGACTTAAACTCTCGCGAGATCAGCATGCGAGATCTCCCCGATTGGCTGAGTGAACTGGCAAGGGTGGGACTTCCAGTCCATCCAGTCAATCTCATGTTGATGACCTTATATGGGCCAATGCAACAGAAAACCCCTCCCGAGGTGTCAGGGGGTGTCTTTCAGTACAATGGTCCATCAACACTTCTGTGTAGATGTGCAGTAGGAATGTAAGTCACTGACAGAGGTCTAGTCAATAATTCATTTGTGCTCTACACACATAGCAGATACATGATGTAAATCTTTACCTATTATGTTCTCATATGTAAGAATGAAGAATTTAAAATGTTTTCTCCCCATCAGAGGAGGTTCTTAGCCAATCTGTGCATTTTTCAATGATTTTGCAGGTTTTGCAACATTTTCTCAAATAACCAATTTGTGCAAAAAAATCTGTTTTCTGCAAAAAAAGAAGAAGAAAATAGCATCTTTTGTTCAAAAGGTACTACTTTCTGTACAGAATTTTATTCAAAATAATTTTCACAGTGAAAGTCCCAAAGTGAGAATAATTGACAGAATTTGAGTATTTTTCCAGTGGAATGTCTTGCTGTGTTGAGACACCATTTCCCATTAAGAATGAGAAACATTTCAAATCTTCTTTACCTTCTTAGTTCAGATGTGGTCAAATCAGATTTAAAAAGAGGGTTTTTGTTGTTGTGTGCCTTGAATTTTTCCCAACTTATGGTAACTTTAAGGTGAACCTATCAGGTTTCTTAAGAGAGTGTGACTTGCCCAAAGTCACCCAATGGGTTTTTATATATCCAAGCCACTTTGACATTTTTTTTAAAAAAAAATGTTATTGTGGGAATTTAGGCCTGATGTTGTGTAATATGGAGCATATAGTTCCAGTATTCAACAAACCTCTTTTCATGTTTGATGCTGATATCCTTCTTTAAAACCATAGGGGGTTTGGTACCAAGTACTGCCTTCTCCAGATAGCAATTTAGGGCAGGAGCATTTGTCCAAGTTAAGCTGATGTGCTTATTTTGGGGAAAGCCAGAAGTGGCTATAAGTGACACATGGCTTATATATCTCCAGACTGGATTACTCCAATATGTTCCCTACATAGGTCTGCCTTTCAAATATGTCTGTAGACTATTTTCTCCAGAAAGAGACAGCACTGTTGTTAGAGGTTACTCATGACTGCCAGTATGTCACATCTAACTTTTCTAAGCTTTTGGAATTGTCTACTGCAGGAGGTGAGCTTGGCTTTGTCATTCTGTGTCTCTGTGTCTCACACCATCTCATTCAGGATTAAACTACTGAAATGAGATTGTTTTCATGTAATTAGCAATTGCTTTAATTACTCTTTAAAAGTAAATGACAGGTGATGGAGATACCAGTCTCAAGACTCAGCGAGAGATCTGTTGCATGCCACTGCTGTCCAGACCTGAATGGGCATATCCATTTTTTAAAAGATCATTCATGGAATTACCAAATTCATGAATTGTGATCAGTGAATCTCATTTGGCCTTAAGATTTTTTTTCCCCACTGAGGAAAAATTTTACCATAATATACCATGTTGACACCATGTTTTTTAGTTTGCTTTTACCAGCTGTACCTATGTTTTATGCTGATATTTTTTAACATTCATTTTGTAACTTTTAAATTGTTGGAAGACTGTATTTCTACAGTTAACATGGCAGAGAGAATTTAAATCCCTTTCAAATAAATTTATAAATATTTCCACCTAATTCTGCAATAAGTGTAGAGCCAGCCTTGGGCTGAAGCCATCTGTTCCTGATGCTGCAAACAACATATTTGCCTGCATAGTAAGAACCAGCAAAATTCATCTCTGTTTATTGGTGGAACAAGGCTAGAGTCCTCGTCTTCTTGATAGAACCCTTCAGTATTGGAACTCAATATTGATCATTTAGATTTGCTGTTGTCATTAACTGCCATCAAGTCAACTTTGACTTATGGCTACCTCTCTTCTTTTCATCACCAAGGTCACTATCTTTCCTCCCTTTTTTTCACATATGTTTGCCAATGGTGTTATAGCATATCAGTCTGGGCCCCTTCTATGTTATAGATGTTGATTGGCAAGGATTGCTATAGAAAGGAAAGAGCACCAACAGGTCACACTGAGACTCTGATTACTCATGAGAACTAGAAAGGGAATGCCTCTTACTTGTGCAGATGTGAATGTAGTGCATTGTAGAGGTTTTGGAACATAAGCACTACATCCAGTGTTTATGGTGCTACCTGTCTCCAGAAGTAGATGTTTTGTTTTGTTTTCACTGCTGTAGGAAAATCTCTGTTTTTCCCTACATGTGCTCCTGTCAGCAACACTCAATGAGCAGATGTGTAGGACAGTCAACACTGCACAGTCAGGTGGGGAACCAAATAGCTTTATGACAGTCACAATTAAGGCCAACAGTCAATATCTTGCAAAGATAACTTCTGGATAGAAAGAACCAATGGCTTCTAAGCTTAGTCCATTTCAGAGGTTGATATAATTTTTATGTTGGTCCTGATGGTAAACACACTACCAGTTGTCCTGCCAGAATTAGCATAATATTTGAAACATTATTAACCTGGCATCACCTGCACCTATTTAGTGACACTCAAAGCCCCCAGGAATTCCTCTTTTCACTTCCCTCCACGTTCAAATAGTGAAGAAGAGAGAAGCAAAAACAGCTTTTAAAAAGCTAATAAGAATGCCATGTATCAGTCAGCTTATTTGTATGAATTGCTTTCATCTGTGTAATTGCTGTTAGTCCTGTTTTCTCTATATAACAGTTTCAAGGTAGCTGGAAGACCTCTATTTTTAGAGTAGATTTTAAACAACTATAGTACATTTCAGCCTAATTGTCCCAGTAGAGTATCCAAGAAAATGAACTGCTGAATGTAATTTCTGTCCATTTAAAAAAAGGAAAAGAACTTGCTGGAATTTTCACCTAATAGGTGAAATCTCATTAACATATAAACAGCTAATCTCATTAACATATAAACAGATAATATAACAATTTTAATTACACCTACCATCTTTCAATAGCCAGTACGGTGTAGTAGCTTGAGTGTTGGACACTGGGAGACCAGGTTCAAATCCCTACTTGGTCATGGAAACCCATTCTCTCAGCATCAGAAGAAAGCAAAGGCAAACCACCTCTGAACAAATACCTCCAAGAAAACCCCATGGTAGGTTTGCCTTAGAGTTGCAATAAGTCAGAAATTACTTAAACAGCCATCCTTCACTGATTTCTTTCATCCTTTTGGTTGAATTTTATTGGAACAGAAGGGTGTTAGAATGTGGTGGGGTCCCCTGTAAGTACTAAGTCTGGTGGTTTTTCCTACTGTTTCTTTAAAATATGCATAAAATCCACTCTTATTATTTTGAGAGTGGTTGCACATATGAAAGATTCTGCATTTGTTAAAAAAAAACACAAACTGTTTAGTGTTTGTTGGTGTGCTGAACAACCGGTGGTAGAACTTTCTGAAATAAATGGCAACAAAGGAAGTGCAGAAGTGCTGAAGCAGACTAGGAGCATGTTACGGAAGATAATTATTGCTAGTGTTCATTATGTATCATGCTATGGTTAAGTGAATTTTATTGCCTTTATTTGCATTGTAACTAGAATTTCTCTGGTAGCCACATGTCACTGCTGTATCTTTTCAATATCTAAATGTAAATCTGTTCTAGCTGTCATTAACAATTCAGCTGGGGGGGCAACAAAGGAAACAAATGAAAACATGTCATTTAAGATAACTGGGGACTGACAGGTTTTTCTACACACATCATTTGCCATGTAAAATATTGAAGTGTCTGTGTTGCAGTAATAGTGCTTAAATGTGACTGCCTTGTAAGTAGACCATTGTATAACTTCATTTTGCAACTGAAAAAAATGCCAATATAGTGTTATAAAGTTCCGAAAGCAGGTGTAGGAAATTTCTCCATCTCCAGGTGATGTGACACTGTAACACTATGAGCACTAGCCAGCATAGCCAATTGGAAGAGATCATGGGAGCTGTAGTCTATAGTCTAGAGGGCCACACTTTCCCATTCCTGTTCCCCCTTTGTCCCCTGTGTCTAGGTGTGTAGCTAGTTAGGCTCAATTTTTGCCTATTTTTTATTATAAACCTGAATCTGGTATAAAATATTAAGAATACAAAAAGCTTGAAATAATTTAATCAGTAGGAGTAGTTTGGGATAATGAAATCCGGGAGGGGGAGAGAGATTAGGTTGAGGTGCTTCAACTTCTAATAGTATTGCTAAGAAATTGTCACAAAGTTTGTGTCTTGATGCATGTCACTACTGCTTGTACTTAGCTTGAACAGGTCCAGGATTAGCAGTATTGAGCAGGTTTGCCAGCATTTGTTTTCACCTCTACTCAACCTTTGTCCTGAAGTAGCAGGTTGCAGGCTTCCCCTGTTCTTAATTTCCAGGAATCTAGTTGTTCCATTACAAGCCCAGCAATTCTGTTACTTAATGTCAGGTCAGTCCATAATAAGATCAATATATCTGATGGATGACAAGGCTGACCTAGAAAGTATTACTGAGATATTTGTAGAAATACCAGCTTCCTAACTAGAAAATCTTCTTCTCCTATCCAATCAGACTAAAAGTGTGTGTTATCTCTTCTTGGGTCAAAGAGACAGATTTTAATATAGTTTCAGCCTGCTGCCCAGCATCATCCCTATCTGATTTGTCTGAAATAATCTAAAGTGTTGGAGAACCCCAGGATAATTGTCCTAAGTGACCTTAACAATCACAATGAAGGCACACCAAGTGGGGACTTCATAACTTCCATGAAAATAGCCAGAAAGCTGTTGGTTATCTCCCCAACCCACTGGGCAGGTCATGCACTGAATTTGATATTTTCTCATAGGGTAGGAGAAAATGTGACCTTATCCTCATGATCAGATCAAATGTTGTTGTTGTTGTTGTTCTTGTTTTCTAGTTTCTGTACAAAAGCTGTGGGGGGTGGGGGGACCCATTGATCAACCTTCAAAGATTTATGGAATCAAATTGATTCCTGAAAGTTCTAGTAGGTTTTTTCATTGTTAGAATCATTGATTCTCCAGAGGTACTAGTCTTTCTATGAAATGGCAAGTTGTGATGAGTGATCAATGTGATTGTTTCTGAGTGCCCTGTGGAACCTTAATTTCTTTCTTCTCAGGAGAACTCAGGAGAATTATGGAGAGGGCAAAATAATGTTTAGAGCATCAATGGTATTAGACTATATGACATAGAGTCAACTAGACACACATTAGAGTGCATAATTGTGCCTACCATGCAGCAAATAAGTAAGAGGCTTATTCAACCATGCCATTATGTCCTCAAGTCCATCAGAGCTTTTCCTGTTGCTCTAGAGGTTATTCATATCCACCCTAGAAAATGTGATACTGCAGCCCTCAGAGGTTTGCTGTGGTTTTGAGGAGAAAAATGATTTGCCTTCATAATCCATTTAACTCTTCTGTTTATATAGGTCCAAATAAATATCCCTTGCACTAACTTTCCCAGTTTTGTAGAATCATTATCAGCTTTTATAATCAGAAAACATAACAAGACACTGGTAGCAGTTTAATTCACAACATATCTTTTAGATCTTTGCCCATCATGCCTTATAAATGCTAGCCAAGGAGTGGTTCCACATCATTTAAAAAAAATTCTGGTGTAGCCTCTGTAAAAAAGAGAGGGACCCATGACCTATAGATTTGTAATAACTACCAATTCATGGTAGAATTCAAAGATATAGCCATGTTAGTCTGTAGAATCAGTACGTAGAGAGATCTTGTAGCACCTTTGAGACAAACTGAAAAAAAGAAATTGGCAGCATAAGCTTTCGAAGACTTCAGTCTACTTCCTCCTGACAAATACTCATATTTAGGATAAGGTGTTTAAAAAGATGATGGTGACTCATCTATGCATACTGGATGATGCTGATTATCTAGGCACATTCCAGTCTAGGTTCTGGTCCAGGTATGGAACATAAACCAGCCTTGTCTGCTCTGCTGGTTTATGTTTATCAGGGGAGGAACAGAGGGAATGAAAATGTGTTACTCTTAACAGTTCTCCTAGCATCTCTTAATAACCACTGATCATGATATCCTCCCCAATCAAATTTGTGCATTGAAAGGTTTAGGGTACTGTTTTACAGTAATTTCCTCCTACTAATGGGTCAGGTTCCAGAAAACAGCATTGGTTGATGGTATATTTGCCCACACCCTCAGAAATTACCTTCGTGTTACTATCTTGTTCCCACTGCTATTTAACATTTACACCAGTTCTCCACCTTTGCTCCTCCAGATGTTTTGGTCTTTCACTCCTTGAAGTCCCAGCCCATATGGTGAATGTTCAAGAATTCTTGGAACAGAAGTCTAAAACTTGTAGAGGACTAAAGTTTGAGAACCACTGATATACATGAATCTGCTGGATGCAGTCTTTGAGGAATTTGGAATAAACCATGGGACCTTTCACAATAGGGCATTTTAGGGATATGCAGTTAGAATTCTCATAGCATAGAACCATAACAGTTAAAGTGGAACAAAAGAACTATAATTCTGTAGTGTGAATGGACCCATGTTCCATCCTGTGGAATCTTGGGATGAGGAGAGACATTTAGAATTCTCAGCCAGAGAGTTCTAGTGCCTCACTGAACTACAAGCTTCAAGATTCCTTCATCTCCAGCCATGGCAGTTCAAGTGGATTCATAGTGCCATAGTCTGACAGGCCCCCTGGAGCAGGCATGCATAACCTAGAGTGGTGTATGCACTCCACCAGGCTAGATTTGCTCCAATAAGCTGATGGACAATTCTGATAAGATGAAGGCAATGTATGGGAGTGATGTTTTAATGGACTGGTGGGTCCTACAGTTGTTGTTTTTTTTTTTTTTTAAATCTCAAACCAGAAGCAAACATCCAATTTGGCAAGGAATTGGCATTTTTGGTAGGTCACATGGCTTCCATGACTTTCTAGGGAACTGGGCTCCCTAGAAAGTCATGGAAGGAAAAAAAATAGACCTCCAGACCTGACAAGGAGCCCAGTTCACACCTTCCACCAATCTCTTGGGTAATAATAATCATCAAGGTTTGCCTTGTTGTGCAAATGAGAAGGAGTATAGGTATAAATAGAAACAGGTCACCTTTTTTACTTGTTTTATCCCCTATCCATTAGTTTCTTCATTAACATAGCTGATTAACATAATCAGAGCCATTAGTGGTTCGGGCACTGGACTATGACTCTGGAGACTAGGGTTCAAATCCCCACTCAGCCATGGAAACCCACTGAATGAGCTTAAGGAAGTCACACTCTCTCAACCTCAAAAATAAGCACTGGCAAAAACCCCTCTGAACAAATCTTGCCAAGAAAACCCTGTCATAGGTTTGCCTTAAGGCCACCATAAGTCAGAAACTACTTGAAGGCATACAACAACAACAACAACAACAAAGTAAAACTAGACAGACATACTTGCACTAGCAAAAAACAAAAATGAAAAACAATATAGCAAAAGTCAGCACAGACAGAAGTCTTGCCAGAACCTGCAACTTTTCATCCTTGTCATCCCCTAATTAGGAATTGCAAAATCTAGCAGGAGCAGACACTGTGCCAAAATTTTCTATCTCTCTGCTATATCTTGACAGAGAGGTGGCATGGTTTTAGCTTTTGCATATACAGTTAGTCTGGCTAAACTGATTGCTATGAAAGGGCCAAAGCTAAGTGATAGAGCATGTGCTTGGTACATGAAAGTCCTTTGGTCATTACCAGGTAAGGTTGGGAAGACTTACTGGAAACTTGGAAAGCTGCTTGCATATACTGTTAAGCTAAATAGACCAACAGTCTGACTCACTATAAGGTACCTTCATATGTATCTGATGCATGTAGTCAAGGAAACCTGAAGCAAGACAGTGAGAAATAAATAAAATGTACAGGAATACCCTGAACACAAAAGGGTTATTTGAAACAAAAACTTGTCCTGCACTGCTTGACTTAAATCTTACCAGTGCAACCAAAGTCTGATTTGACATCTGATCTTAAGCATGTTTTTACTTAGAAATAAGTCTCACTGCATTTGGTGAGATCTGCCTCTCAGTAAGTGCACTTAGGACTGCAGCGTCTACCAAATTGGTCTTTTAGGCTCCTACTGTTTGCTTTTCCTGCTAAATTCCTGCTTCTTATCAGTGTGCCAGTTACGTTCATTTTGCACACCATCTGGGGATCAATACTGAGTCCTATCATTGCTTTTTTTTTCCCCTCCCTGCTTAAAGCAGCCAGGAAGCTAATCTACAGGAACAGTCAAGGATTTCTAGAGACCTAGAGGAATTCACAGATGCCACAGGCTTGTGCTGATTTCAGATCTCTACAAATCTCTTTGCATTTTTCAACCATTACTTTTAAACAACATTTTTGACTTGTTGTGAGCTGTGGACAGATGGTCTTTGCAATCACACAGTCTAACACTTCATTAGAACACATTTTTAGCAATCTCAACAATCCATGGCTTAAACAACCTCAGGTGTTACTTTATTGCAACTCCTGGCAAAGGAATTCAAGAAATGTACCATTCGCCTGGGTCTTGGGAGAGACAGTGAAGAATCTGTTGCCGAGTGAGAGCAAAGAGATGAGGAACATGGAACACAATAATAATGCTTCTGCAATAAAATGAGGGGAAAATAATCTGCTAAAAAGGTAAAGAAGAAATCTAAAGTCGAAAGCTTTCATGGCAAGCGTCCATAGGTATGTGGTTTTCCGAGGTATGTGGCCACATTCTAGAAGAATTTAGTCCTGATGTTTTGCCTGCATCTATTCCCTCTGAAGATGCCAGCTATAGATGCAGGTAAAACATCAGGAATAAATTCTTCCAGAACATGGCCACATAACCCAGAAAACCCACAGAAAACAAAAGAAGAAATAATGTCGGACAGATTGAGTTCTTTTACAAGAATAGATCCCTCTGTTCAGATTAAAGTTCTTTTACTATTCTTTTATGTGTCCACACAGGCATATATTACTGGAGATACCACCTCAGCTGCCTATCTGAGCACACATCTTTTCATAGGTGTGCTCTTTGAAGTTGGGAAGATTAAGAGATTTTGATAAATGAGCCACAACACTGCAAGACATAAAGCCATTGCTATAGCTACTGGTCAAGGCAGATAAATGGTATCTTCATGATCAAAAAGGTGGTGCCTCTAAATCAGGGGTAGGCAACCTTTCCCCTTTAAGGGCAGAGGGACTTCAGCTCCCAGAATCCCAGGAGCTATTGGCCAACATGGGACTATTGGCCAACATGGCTGAGACTTCTGGGAGCTGAAGTATCTCGGCCCTTAAAAGGGAAAGGTTGCCTACCCCTGCTCTAAATGTTAGTTACTGGAGAGCACAAGGGGGGGGGATCTGCTATACCCATGTCCCACATGTGAGCTTCTGAGAGGCAGCTGTTTGGTTACCATGTGAAGAGAATGCTGGATTTGGATGGGCCTTTGGGCTGACACCACCCATCCACAGGATGATAATGCTGAAAATGTTGTTCCTTAGCCCTTGATGCTGAACTAGTGAGGTTTTTTTGTTGACTACAGGCCTTTGCAGACTGCTAGAAATAGTGCAAATTGAGTCCA
>CM034703.1:239785500-239797152 GCA_020142125.1 Phrynosoma platyrhinos
TTTGAGCAAAAAAGGAAAATGCATGAACAGATGTTCAAACCTCCCAGAACTATGGTATGCAAATTAGCATTTGAAAGCCAGATACACAAAGGAGAAGTTTGGATGGCGATTTAAACAAAATAATGGTTAGCAGTACAGAGTATAATATTTTGGAAAGAACTTATATGCATGTGACAGTGGTGCACAACACACTGAGGAAAAGGTGGTAGGAGGCAGGAACCACTCCAACAACTATGCATCAACTGAGAGCAACCTGCTTAATGAACTAAGCCATACAAGACAGGTACTAGACTGGAAACTGTTATGTTCTACTACAGCCCCCATAAAAATACCTTTTAGTTATCATTTTCGTTATAGGATTTCTATACCGTTTGTCAGGTACAACATACCCAGCCAGTGTATAACAGTAAAAGCTACAATATAAATACAAATCATAGGTAGAATCAAGACATTTATAAATAGAACCAGTGGTCATTAACTTAAAAAAGAAGAATCAACAAGGCATCACAAAGCATTGATCATCTTATCCACAACTTTTTAAAAATAAGAAGTCAGTTTGTTAGGTTTTTTTAATTATTTTACTGCTAAATGGCACAGGCCATTCACAAGAAGTCATCCAACTAGCCCTGGTGGCACAGTGGTTAAATGATTGTATTGAAGGCACTCACCCACAAACCATAAGGTTGCAAGTTCAATACCAGCCGGGGGCTCAGGGTCAACTCAGCCTTGCATCCTTCCAAGGATGAGTACCCAGCTTGTAGGGGGCAATTAGCTCACACATTGTAAACTACTTAGGGAGTGCTTAAGTGCACTGATAAGTGATATAGAATTGTACTTGCTATTGCTATTGCTATCTCTGCCTCTGTGTGTGTTTGTGTGTGTGTGTATGTGCTGGCATTTCTGGGTGTCTTCTATGGATTCTTTTGCATACTGGAAACAACACAGATGAATTGCATTGGACTGGATAGGACCATATTCATACCACATTTCACCCCAAAGCTGTGACTCAAGGTAGCTTACAAGATAAAAAAAATACAAGTAAAAACATGTAGATAAAATCATATGAAATCATTTTGGAAATGATGTTACATTTTCTATAGAACTAAAATCATTGGAAACATCAATTTGAAAGTGAAGGATGACAATGGGAACATCTCTTCAACTGTTTGTTAAAAACATGCAGAAGACAGTAATTCTCTTCACTTCAAAGAAACATAAAACTTAACTGAATGTTCCAGGGTTGTCCTGCTCCCTTAGGAGGTGATATAGGCTCTTCCAAGCTTTTGCTGCAAACTGAAAACTAGCATGGCCTGTTAACTTTGGAAGTGTTGGAGTTTTAAAATCCAGAATCCATTCATCCTGGGATGTAGCCACAGGAGAACTTAGAAAAAGAAGTGTGAGGAGAATATCATAGTTGTAGTCTAAAAAGAAGAAAAGAAACTTGGGCCAAGGGAAGGATTGTCCAGTGAGTGGAAGTTGATGTTTTCAGATTTATGTGAGGTTTTGTGGGGGGGGGGAGACAAGTTGTTTATGCAAAACAAACAAACAAACAAACAAACAAACAAACAAACAGGCAACAGTCCTATTGGGAAGTTACAAATAGTTATGGAGCTACATAGTCAATTCAGCACTCCCATCCCCACTTACTAGGAAGCCGTTTCTGCAATCAATGACTATCTGTTCCCCTCTGGTGCAGAACTGGGAAGCCTGTTGCAATTCCTCCTTGTGTTTCCAGGTCACTTCTATTGGGGATACATCCTTCAGCTCTTTTTAGAGCAACAGAGGAACAGACTCTCATTGAGTACTGTGACTGCTTCCTGATGTATGGAGATTGGGTGACTTTCAGAATCCCCATGTGTCCTGTAAACTAGAAGCTATATGAGGATCATGAATACCACACAGTTACAAATGCATAGCTCCAAGTTACACATTCATTACTCCCCAACAGGATTCTGGACACAATTTTGTGCAGTTTTTGTATCAACTGCCCCCCCCCATACACACATGTATTTTTGTGCAGAACTTTTGAATGTATTAATACTAAATAAAAATTACACAAAAATCATTCTTGCTGCTGTGTTATCCTTCACAACTGGATATCCAGACAGTGAGGAAACCCATTTTTGGCCAGGAAATGATTAATGGTGAATATTATTTCCAGCTCTATTCTGAAGTTTTCAAACTGAGCCAGTTGTTCAAGAGATCTCTGAATCTACTCCATGTGGTGGCAGCCCAGGACCTTCCAATTGTAATCATCTGATGGCTATTTTTTAAAAAAATAATAATGTGAGAATGCCTATATCATCCCCCTGCCAACTAATAATACATTCCTGTAACTGAAGTGAAAATTGGTTGTCAGTTAACAGTCCATGGAAAACAAACTCCATTATTTTGGGTTTCAAGTGATAACTGACAGAAAATTGTATTGATGGGCTTTGGTGGGGTATAATTACAGGACAGGAAGCAGTCACCTTTAATTAAGGACAATACAGGTTAATTTGCAAACTTTAGGGGTTTTTTTAGTTCTATGTCTATACCTGCTTCAGCATTTTTGTTTCAGTGGATGAGTTATTCCAAATGAGATGTTTTTTCTTCTAATTAAACTAGGAGATGCTGACAGTTAATAAAGTGGTGTGTTAGTTGCTGCATCAGCACAATAAAAGATTGAGATGTGCATTGGGGGAATAAATCATATACTTCAGGGATTTGCTGAAGTCTTGCCATTGGATCTACCTTTACAAATACCTATGATTCTGTATCAGTAAGACTACATTTCTTGATTTTTGCTCTTTGAAAGGACCTTTACAAGCTGTGAAACATAACAGTCAATGGAGTAGTTGCTGCTGCTGTTGTTGTCTTCAAGTCATTTCTAACTAATGGCGCCCCTAAAGTGAACCTATCACAGGGTTTTCTTGGCAAGGTTTGTCTTCTTCCTCTTCCTCTGGGGCTGAGAGAATGTGACTTACCCAAAACCACCTAGTAGATTTCAATAGCTGAGTGGAGATTCAGACCTTAGGGCCTCGGCAGATGGCTAATAGAGCTGTCCTCGAGGCAAGGAAGGGGAGGGGCAGCCGCACGCTCGGCGCCCCTTCCTCATCCCAAGGTTGTCCTCGGAGTCGCCAGCCCTCCGCACGGCCAGCGCTCCAAGGGCAACCTCCCTCCGCAGCGTCCAGACATGCTGTGGCAGAAAAGTCAGCGAAAGTGCACCATAAGCTTTTGCGGTGCACTTTCCCTGACTTGTGAAAGGAGCGCTATTTTAGCGCTCCTTTCAGGGGTGGCGAAGGTGCGCCGCAGGATCGAGGCATGGGGATGCCTTGGTCCCGCGGCGCACCTTCCCAGGTCGGCCCCGTGCCGCCAGTCTGCTTAGGCCCTAAGTCTCCTTGAGTTCCAGTGAAGCTCTCAAACCAGTACATAATGCTGGCATTTAAATATTAGGTAGCGCAAGTATATGTGTAGTGTAGCAAAAAGTGGTTAATGGAAATAGTTTAAAGAGTATGTACAGTTGCAATGAGAACTTAAAATGATCTGTGGAATAGTAGAATAATAAGACATTAAGGTAAAGATCACTTTTTGTGTTACCTCTTGCTTCTGTTACAGCAGGGGTAGGCAACCTTTCCCCTTTAAGGGCCGATGGACTTCAGCTCCCAGAATCCCAGGAGCTATTGGCCAACATGGGACTATTGGCCAACATGGCTGAGGCTTCTGGGAGCTGAAGTTCCTCAGCCCTTAAAGGGGAAAGGTTGCCTACCCCTGTGTTACAGTGTTTACTATATGTTTGTGCTATTTCTAAACTTCTTATATCACAATTTATTGTCCCACATTACTAAATGAAAAGGAATAGGATTTTAAAAAGGCTTTTAAAACAGCTATAGAAGTACTGATTTTACCTGCCTTTACCTGGATATTATTGAAAATTGAATGGAATGATTATTTAAAGCAATAAATTTGCGCCAAATTAAACATCTTCATGAAAATACATCTCAACTAACTACATTTTACAACAAAAGATGAGCCCAGGTTTCCTAGTGGGCAGTACATTAAGAAAGTGAGTCAGTCAGTTGAGCTTATTTGCAGCAGGTCATCTTGAAGTTCATCTAATCAGGTAATAAGTCAATTTTTATCTCAATTGGCAGTCTACTATAACTGTTCATTAAATAATGGTTTGCAGCATATTTCATAATATTTTCATAATTAACTCATCCTATGAGACAGTATCCTGTGGGCTGCTATCATTAAATGCCAGTACATTACAGCAGGTTCTGGGTTATGTTCTACATCAGTCTCCCTTGGATCTTGCAGTCTTCATCTCCTAGAATTTCTGGCCATGCACCATGCTGACTGAAGCTTCTGGGAGTTGGAGTTCAAACCAGCTGGACGATATACCTTCTACATTTCAAGGGTGAAAAGTGGGACATATGTGGTCAAGCAACAGTGTGGTCAAAATGGAGAAAGTTCTTCATGAGGAATAACACACAAGATAGGAAAGACTGTAGCCATTTGCTTTTACCTATGCCTACTGGGAAAGGTGAGATTCCACTCCTCCTCTCCTTTCCCCTCTGCTGAGTTAATTGATTGCAAACTTTACACTCTGAATTCAGTTTTCACCAACTGAAGTGAATACAAAGGTGGAAAGGGGGAGGAGAGAGAAACTGGGACACTTACCATCTGAACTTATACCTCAGTGTGGTGAATCTATTCAAGTTAAAACACATTGTAATTTTGGAGTTAGTTCCCAATTCCAAACCAAGTTTTAAAACTCAGAAGTTGTGCACACACATTAAAGGATGTGGAAGGAATATACAGGCCTGGGTCTCTAAGCAAAGAGGTTGATGACAGGGGGTCTTGGAGATGTCTCATCCACAGGGTCACCATGAATCAAATTCAACTTGATTGCAGTTAACACAAATAGTCAAAGTACAGTGTTTGGTCTACTCATGCCTTCACCTTGTGTATAATATTTCAGTGATAAGATCACCTTCCCCTAGTTTTTAGGGAAAGAAAGGAGGATTTTAGTGTGGTTGCTTTCCTTCTATATTCATGTTGTTTCTAGAAGAGTCACACAAATACTGAAAGTTCAGTAATACTACCCTACTCAGGCTTTCTTCTTGGAATGAAGTACACATGTGACTAGGAAACTTTGTGGCCTATAGGCCTTAGAGGTCATTTTCTGTGGTCTCAAAGCCCTTGCAGGAATTTTCTTTTCTGTAACCTGTCCTCTGCATCCTATAATCAATATTATATATTAATAAAATATTCTTTTGTGCCAGTGGCTTGAGCTAATCTTTGCTATCTTTGAATCTGTTGACAAGCTTTGAGAAAATCAGGGTTGACCCATCACTCATAAATTTTATTTTTAAAGAATTTGAATTTTATGTGAAACAGTATTCATTAGACTAGATACCTACAGTGGATCCAGGGGGCAAATTTCTGCACCTTCAGGGGCTGCACAGATGGCCAAAAAACCTAGCAGCAAAAAATTTGGACCAAAACACCCAAGAACAGAAGCCCACTCATAGTTTTGTAAAGTTGGTATGTTTGTATGTTAAACGGCGCAGTGGGGTATTGCAGCCTCTTCAAAGGGTGAAGTGTCATTCCTAGAGGTTTATAGGGTAGCCAATTCACCCCTTTGGGGCCAGAGATAAGATACACTGGTGAGTCTTGAAGGTTTGAAGGCCACAGAAATGATTTTGGGGGCCTCATACAGCCTAGGGCTGCACTTTGTTCAGCCTTATCCATCCCTGATATTAATGCACAGGATGCTAGTTTTGAGCTCCTTCCATTGATGAAGTTTCTCTCCTCCCAACACACACACACACACTATATGTATACATTGTGGTGTGTGTGTGTGTGTGTGTATACACTCTTAAATGTATGTAAACATATCATAGTTTGGCAAAATACAGCACAAAAACACCCTTGGATGATTCATCCAAGGGTGTTTTTGTGCTGTGTTTTGCCAAACTATGATATGTATACATACATTTAAGAGGAGATTATCACACAGGATGAATGTGTCCTCCTCCTGTGCTTAATTCATTTTATTGTCCTCCTCCTGTGCTTAATTCATCTTATTAGCACGACCAGGGATCACACCCCCATGTGCATATCCTGTCCTTCTCCCATCCAAAAACAGTAATGGACCCATAATGGGGTATTGGACAATGACTAGAGTGCACCTGGTGGAAAACTCGACTCTTATCTAACAGAACTCGTCATAGCAATTTCTTTATTCCTATCGAGAGGCAATGCAGACAGCGAAGAAGTCTTTCTCCTCTGTCCGTATTGCATCTGTGGAATCTCATCCGGCAGAACTGTTGAGGGTGGTAAGGGAACTGTCACAGGCTCCACCTGTGCAGAACCCTTTACTTAACCCAACAACAGCCTGCTGTGATGCTTTTAACATCTATTTCACAGATAAAATCTCTCAGATAAGAGACGCCGGGATTATAACAGAAGCAACTGAGGAGGTGTCCAGTAAACGCGTTTATGAGATTAGACTGGATCAATTTGAGTTAGTGAGTATCGATGATGTGGACAAGATCCTTGGAAAAGTAAGGAGGATGACATGCTCTCTCGATCCCTGCCCATCTTGGCTGGTCATCCAGGGGGTGATGCATTGATGGCCTTCCTTAAAGAGGTCATCAATGCATCCCTTAGGAAGGAGTTGTTCCATCCAGTCTAAAGGAGGTGGCCATTAGACCACTCCTGAAGAAACCTTCCCTGGACCCCCTGGACATGAAAAACTACAGACCAGTCTCACACCATTTTTGAGCAAGGTGATCGAGAGAGCCATCGCCCTCCAACTCCAAGCGATCTTGGATGAAACCAATTTTCTAGATCCACTTCAAACCAGCTTCAGGCCTGGATATGGGGTGGAGACAGCCATGATTGCTCTGTTAGATGACCTACACCTTAGCACCGACAGGGGAAGCGTGACCCAGTTGGTGCTTTTGGACCTCTCAGCAGCTTTCGATACCATAGACCACAACATCCTCTTGGAGCGCCTGAGAGAATGGGGAGTGAGAGGCACTGCTCTTCAGTCATTCAGCTCCTTTCTCTTGGGCAGGTTCCAGAGGGTGGTACTCAGGGACAGCTGCTCATCAAAAACAGAGCTAAAATATGGCATCCCTCAGGGAGCCATTCTGTCCCCGATGTTATTCAATATTTATATGAAGCCGCTGGGAGAGATCATCAGGAGACATGTAGCAGAATGTTACCAATATGCTGATGACACTCAAATATTCTGCTCCATGTCTCGGTCAACTGCTATGATTCTTCCCTCAATCAATGCCTTGAAGCAGTAATGGGCTGGATGAGGAAAAACCGACTCAAATTGAATCCAGACAAAATGGAGGTACTTACAGTAGGGGCCCCCAAATCAGAGATTGGGTTGCGACCACCAGTCTTGGATGGTGTCACACTCTCCACCAAGGACTGTGTCCACAGTCTGGGGGTGTTCCTAGACCTGTCGCTTCACATGATAAATCAGGTGAATGATACGGTCAAGAGCGCCTGTCATCAGCTTCAGCTGATACGCCAGCTGCACCCTTTCTTGGAAGTAAAGGACCTAGAAACTGTAGTATGTGCTCTGGTAACCTCATAACTCGACTTCTGCAACACACTCTACATGGGGTTATCCTTATACCTAACTCGGAAACTGCAATTAATACAAAATATGGCAGCCAGGCTGATCACTGGAACATCACGAAGTGCTCATAATTCTCCGGTATTAAAGTCTCTTCACTGTCTGCCAGTTAGTTTCCGGGCACAGTATAAGATGTTGGTATTAACCTTTAAAGCCCTACATGGCCTGGGCCCATCTTACCTAAGGAGTCGCCTATCTCCATATAATCTGCCCCGTGCCCTCAGGTCCTCTGGGAGGAAGTTGCTTCGACCAATAAGAACTACATTGGCAATAACCTCCCAGAGGACTTTCTCTGCCATGGCCCCTAGACTCTGCCCTGCCAGAGGAGATCCATCAGATAACCAACTTAGATGGCTTTAAAAAAGCCATCAAGATGGATCTCTTCCAGCAGGCGTTCCCAGAATGATACTTTCCACAATCTCTCCCCTGCCATTAGATCACTCCTTTATAATCAGAGTGACCTGTCTAATTGTATTAGATTTGTAATTTGTTTTAAGTTAAATTTTAATGTTGATATGAATTTAATATATTTTTAAGGGGGGTGATATGTCCTTTGTATTGTATGGGATTGTATTTTTAAATTGTAAGCCACCTTGATAGCCTTGGCTAAAGGCAGGATATAAATAAAATATTGTTATTATTATTATTATTATTATTATTATTATTATTATTATTATTAATGGGAACTCCCGGTTAATACCCAGTGATGGGTCCATTACTGTTTTTGGACAGGAGAAGGACAGGATACACACATGGGAGTGTGATAATCTTCCCCCAAAATGTGCAATTAACACAAATTAAGCACAGGAGGAGGATGCTTTCCTCTCCTGTGTGATAGTCTCCATAATCATAATACAATTGTGTAGCTGTAGTGTGTTATCAGTCACAGTGACATTGGGCATACAGTTGGACCAAGATTATTTTTATGCAGTGTTTCTACTGATGTTCATGTGCACTCATGCACATTTATAAAACACTGAGGTAAAGCAATAGTGTGATCATATGTACAGTTCTGTCTATTTGGTGTTTTGTCTATGTTGTTTTGTTGCACCCTGGTGGCACAGTGGTTAAATGCCTGTACTGCAGCCACTCCCTCACAAACCACAAGGTTGTGAGTTCAATACCAACCAGGGCTCAGGCTCGACTCAGACTTGCACCCTTCCAAGGTCATTTAGTTTACAGTTGTAAATTGTTTAGAGACCTAATAGTATGATGTGGTATATCAATGAAGCTGCTATTGCTATTGTATTTTGTATCACTGAAAAGTTACAAGAGACTGAATCATGCATACAACTGAATCAAGATTGGGTTTTTTGAAATATTTTATCAATGAACATGCACAGATAACTACAATAGGTGGAGAAAAGATGCAAATGTACTGGAGTAAGGTTTTGTGGATTTTTCGGGCTGTGAGGCTGTGATCTAGAAGAATGTATTCCTGACATTTCACCTGCATCTATAGCTGGCATCTTCAGAGTGGTTTAAAACAGCTCAAAAACAGCTCTGAAGATGTCAGCCACAGATGCAGGTGAAATGTCAGGAATACATTTTTCTAGAACATGGCCTCACAGCCCGAAAAAACCACTAAAACCTATGGCTGCCAGCTTCATACTAGAGTAACCCAAAGCTTAACTGTTTTTACTGATTATGTGATGTTTTTATGGCTTCTGATTTTTATAACCTGCTTTATAAGTCTTTTTAGGTACATTGAGGGAAGCAGCATATACTCCACTTCTGGAACTTGTCCTGTTCTGTTCCTTTATTTATACCCTGCCCATCCCACAAGACTGGAAATTAATGACATACATTTTCCTGTTAATTCACATTTGGATCAGACTAGAATACAAGACAGTGATGCAAGGGATTAGAAAGATCTGTTTATCCCTAATAAACAGTGCCTTCCTCAACATCTAACCTAGCCTTTTCCCCCACTAATAACCATTACATTATCATTGCTACTTTCTCCTTGCTTTGGTGACTAAAAAGGATTAATATTTCTAACCTGTAAAGTAGGACAAATGTCCTGTTACTTTCATAATGAACACAATAGGTAAAGAAAGAGAAATCCAAAATCATTCATAAAATCCCACTTAAGACCACAGCGTGCAGTTTAGTTGTCATACTGGGGCTAATTCTACAATGCACAGTAGCTCAACAGGCATGCTAAATATAATGAGTGGTGAACGAGGCAATCTGTACCATTTAGAGCAAGGAGTAATTGTAATGTTTCACAGAGACATTTTTCAAAAAGAATGAAACAGATAATTTGCTGTCATTACAAAATTGCTTATTCCATTTAGCAAGTCCAGTCACCCTAGATTACTATGCAGAATGTGTTGTTCAATAATATGCAGTGCCAATGCTGTACAACCCCTGATGCAGTTCTCGTTTTTCCAGCTGAAAGTTTATCATTAGAATCAAGGGAAACACTAAAGGCAGTTGGAATAGAAATCCAGAAAAGGCTAAATTGGTTTAGTAGGTAAATGTAATCTGCAAGCAGATTAAGTCATTTTTCTTGCAACTGTAACACTTTTTCCCTTGGAGTCTTACACCTTCCTTGGGCTGTTTTAAACCAAAATGTTTGTTATGTGTATATATATATATATATATATATGGAGCAGTTTGCTCAAGATGCCAAATGAAGATCAGGGAAATGTTCAAGTGCTGAATTTAGAAACAAAAAATACAAAGAAGTGCTATGGATTCATCCTGCTGAGAATCTGAAGGCTTTCTCTAGCATATCTTTATCCTTCAGTAAAAGAATGGCACTGTTCTGTACCTGTATAAGGAACTATCCTTTTTATTACTGGCAGACAAAGTACCTTAGGGCCGATGCAGACTGGCACAAAGGGTTGGCCTGGGAGTAGAGTTGGGGCAGGGCAGCCACACTTTGGCCACCCCGACTGCACTCTGATACCGTCCTAGCACCGCACACCCATCTGCATGGCATGTGGTGTCAGGATGCCCTGCTGCCTCAGCGTGCACACACGCTGTGCCAAAAGGGTGCAAAAGAGTCACAGTGCCAACTCTAAGGGTGGCCTTTTGCTGCCCCCAAAAGAAGCAGAATTTTGCCACTCTTTTGGGGGTGGCAAAATGGAGGATTGGGGCCATGGCATGTGGTTGCTATGGCCCTGTTCGGCTGCTCCCAGGGACGGCTCTTTGCCACCCCTTTCAGGACATCTGCATCAGCCCTTAGTCATTCTTGTGTCCATGTACAGTATACCTTTCCCTAGGAGGCATCCCCATTTTTCTGTAATTGGCAGACTCCTTTCTGTGTTTCACCATCCCCCACCCCTGAGAAGGGGCAGCTTTATATGGAATCTTTGTTTGTAGGTTTTGCCATGGTTAGTGCTTTTCATTTCTGCCCACTTTCCTAGTTAATAGATGTTAAATGTCAAGCATCCTGTTGCAAGCCTGTTGCAAGTGGGATGCTTAGAATGGGAGATGGGAAATCCAAAGTAGCAAAAAATCCACACACTCCTACTGATGGAGAGAATGTGAAGGCAAAGCCAGGGAAGGAGTAGCCTTCTATCCCACTTCTTTTCTCTGTGAGAACCATGTTGGCTTACATAATGAACTATGTAAGTACAAGTGAACATACATTGTGACGTTATTATCAAAGATTTCACAATTGGCATATATTTTTTGTTTCATAATGAAAAGAAAGTTGTTAAGAAAACAATGAACAAGGGGATGCCAAAAGGTATAAAACTAAGAAAACAATCTATGGCTGTATCTACACTGCAGAATTAATGCAGTTAGACGCCACTTTAACTGCCATGGCTCAATTCTGAGATTTTTAGTTTTGTAAGATATTTATCCTTCTCTAACAAAGAGCTCTAGTGCCACACCAAACTACAAATCCCAGGATTCAATAACTTAAAAAATATAATTTCTTCCCCCAAAAAAATCTTGGGAGGAAGGCTGAAACACAGGTCAAGGGGACCGTGCACCCATTGACCCCCATCAGTTACAGAGCTGAACTACATAGAATCATAGAATCATAG
>CM034703.1:239803222-239819140 GCA_020142125.1 Phrynosoma platyrhinos
GGACTCAATTTGCACTATTTCTGGCAGTCTGCAACCCCCCTAAGAATATAAACCTCTCTAAGCCCTCTCCCCTCAAGGGAGAAAAAACAGGCTCTGTAACAACAAACCTCTTATCCAGTGGGAAAGGACTACAACTGACCAGTAAAACCAGGCCCAGGAGAGGGAAGATAAATTATAGACCCGATGCTGGCTGAAACAGGCCCAATATGGACTCAAGTATGGCAAGAATACAAAAAAAAAAAAAAGAGAGAGAGAGAGAGAGTGAGTGTTGCACACTCTTGACCTTAAATAAAATGGCTCTCATAACAGGGATTAAAAACAAAATGGCAGCACCTATATGCAGTGTGCTCAAAATGGCTGTCTCCATAACCTGCAGACAAAATAGCTCTCTGCCCCAATAACCTGTAGATAACAGAAAATAACAACAAATCACATAGCCTACAGGCCCACAAGAGCAGGACCACAAACAAGTATTCAGGCCTATAAATACCAGAAATAACATAGAAATAGGAAAAAGGACACCAGGCACATCAGCCTGTCACCTGATTGACATGCATATGAAAAATTCCTAACAATATCCTTGCCTAGATGGACCAAAGTCTGTATGGAGAGCAAGTAAAGGAGATGAGCAAAAGAAAAGATACAAATGACAGTACAAATAGAAACACAAAACTCAAAAGGAGGGCAAACAAAGGAGATAAACAAAAGCAACAAGTACAAACGACGGGGCTAACACAACAAAAGTTGTGGGGAGCCAATGTGCAAAAGAAACAAGCAACCACAAAGGTACACCACACTGCAAGAAAGCTAGTCTGTTGTCCCTTCTATGTGAATTTCCAATGTGAACTCATGAAGAGGTGTCAGATTCATATGAAACCTCTCTCTCCACAAGCTATATATAGCCTGAAATCCCTTGAACCAGGCCAAATCTGGCATCGTCCAGGCACCCAGGCTCAGGTGCACAACCTTTCCTTAGCCTCACAGCTCTTTGAATCTTCAACAAATACAAGTCAAAGAATGTTGGCCCTACAACACCCACTTCTTTAATGGGCAATCCTCAGGAGAGAGTTTACCTCTAGTAAAGTATTTTACTGTTGCTTACCTGTTTAATATGATGACTGTTATGTTGTTGTGTGCCTTCAAGTCCTTTCTGACCAGGCAACCCTAATAAAGCCCACAACTGTTGCATTAACTGTATCATAGGGTTTTCTGATTAATATTATTATTATCTACTATGTGTTATGTGCACACATTGACCTGTTAGTGTTTTAAAGAACTCTGTTGCAGCCAATATTACAGCCCAGTGATATTAATGTAGGTACCAAAGATCTGGGCAATTACATGCATTGATGATTTTAAGTTTATACAATTAGCCAACAAAATTCAGAATGATGTGAGGAAAATGGAGCATGTTTTATTTCTCACTTCCAAAACAATGATAAATGCCTAAGATCACTGAAGGGATTATAGAAATAATACTTCAGGTTTAGGGAGAGGAAGACAGTTGTAAGAAGTTAGGTTTATTATGTGTTATTATACAGAACAATAAAAATGTAATATATTTGCCATGGAGAATACAAAGCAATATGCAGTCAGAAAATAGGGAAAAAATCTTGAGTGTCTTTAGCTATGAGGAGATTTTAGCTATAGATTTAGGTTGGCTTGACAGTTCTGGGAGACACAAGAATATAACGGTTATTGGAATGCAGGTGAGAATGAAGAGTCCTAATCAACAAAGTATATCACTTTGAGGATTTCTTCATGAGAAGGGCTATCAGCTGGTGATTTTGAAATAAACAAAACTACTAGTCTTTTCATTTTAACCAAAATGGGCTCATGCCATACTCAGAAATAACAAGCTAAATGACTATTAGAAAATTACTTTAGATTTTCCTCTAAGGTGCTTAAATCACTAATTTCCTGATCAATATTGAAGTGATGTGTATGCTTCAGTTAGGGCCAATGTAGACTGACCTAAAGGGGCAGAACAGAGCTGCCCATGGTAGTAGCGGATTGGGGCCATGGCAACTGCATGCCATGGCCCCGATCCTCCCTTTTGCCACCCCTAAAAGAGTGGCAAAATGCCACTCCTTTTGGGGGTGGCAAAAGGCTGCCCTTTCAGCCATGGTGGCAACTTTTTTGCACCCTTTTAGCACAGTGTATGTGCACACTGCACCAAAAGGGCATCCTGATGCCTCATGCCATGTGAACAGGCATGTGGCATCAGGATGGGGTTGAGATGGAGTTGGGGCAGCCAGTGTGCAGCTGCCCTGCCCCAACTCCACCCCCAGACTGGCCCTTTAGGCTGGTCTGCAACAGCCCTTAGTTGATTATAGGTCATTACAATTCATTAGGATAGGTATTTTTGCCTCTCCTGGATTCCGTAAAACAAGAAGACAACTAGAAAAGAAAGATTAGGATTGGAGTAAATTAATTATATGGCTGTGTTATTGGGTGGCTAGCCTATTTTCTCTGTCATGGCTTTGAGAGTAGGGGCAGCGATAGAAAAACTTCTAGAGCTTTGGAGTAAAGGAAGAGCTGGGAAACAACTCAACAACTGGATTTGAGGACTTAAAAAAATTGAGAGGAAGAAAAATGAGCATTGGTATGGAACAGAGGGCGGGAGGATGTGATTTGTTTTCTCAGTGAAATGCCCTCAACCTGCCAAGGCCATTTCAATAATAATGTAGTACTATATAGCACAGTATACAATATTGTATTTTATATTTGGAGCAAACTGCAATGAACCTTTTTTGTATTCCTTTGAGTGTTTATTATCACTCATACAGTGTTAGGCACTTGGAGAGTATCTGCACCAGACAATTATACCAGCTTTACTGCCATGGATCCATTCTACACAATCCTGGGATGTGGAATGTGATGAGGTCCTTGGAATTATCTGTTAAAGAACTCAAGTACATTTCCCTGAATTGGACCAATATAGCTATCAAATAGAAAATTCTGAATATGTCACCAAATTAAATATCCCAGGATTTTGTGTGATGGAGTCATGACATCTAAAGTAGTACCAAACAGCTGTAATTCTGTAATGTAGATATACTCTTGGATAGTTAAGTGGAAAGTTCCCACACATACATATATGCTTACAGACATATAAAATACTTCTAACTGAGAATTCCCCACCCTTGCTTAACTCACTGATCTTTGTAGTTCGCCACTTGTTGCTATACTTGCAGTGAATCAGTATCCTTTAACTTAAATTAACACTTTATTCCTTACCTTTAACATCAGTCCTTAATCATATTTTTAAAAAACAAGGCATTAAAGGGGTAAGTGGAATGTGTACATGAAGGTGAGGATGGGATGGAGTAAAAAAAAAAAGAGAAGAGAGTTTCAAACCAATGACAGAAGTAAATGAACAATTTGTACAGTGGGCCATTGTTATCTACTGAGGTTTGGTTGCAGGACCCTCCGTGAATAACAAAATCTATGGAATGTCAAGTCCCATTAAGTATAATAGCACAGCAAAATGGTGTCCCTTATATAAAATGGAAAATCAAGGCTTGCTATTTGGAATTTGTACTTTTTTGGAATATTTTCAAGCTGTGGATGCTTGAATCTGTGGATAAAAAATCTGTGGATAAGGAGGGCCTATTGTAAGATGTTTTAAGACTTTTTTTTTTTTTTTGCACAATCAGACAATTTCAAGACTTGTTCTGAGACAACTACTGTATTGTTGAGGAAGGCAACCTTAAAACGACAGAAAGAGCACTTTTGACAGTGACAATAATTGAATGTGCTCCTAGAGGTCAATGGTGCTATTCTCTATAGATCCCATGACATATTTTTATAGCTATTTATAGGAAATGGTTCCAATGACCGGCTAGGAGCCCCCTTGCCATCTTAAAAAGTGTTCACTCCATAATTTTAAAGCTGCCTTCTCCCAACATGTATTTGAATAATAAAAATAAATTATAAACTAATTAATTAAACTATTTAAACTATTTTATTAGTAGCAATGAATTAATTGCCCAGTTTCTAGCACTGAACACTACTAATTTTCAAATGTAACATTCCAAGCTCTGTCCATAAGGCATGATTATGACATCACTTGTTGCTGATATGTAGTTTCTATGTAAGGCCATGAATGCTTAATCATACATGAATGCCTACAAGCATGGGGGTGTTAAAGTCAAGATTTCTTTGCAGAACCAGCTACAAGAGTTCAAACATATGTTTGGGGACATCAGAGGTTATTAAAACCACACAAAGGAAATCTTTCCAATTTTTTAAAGGCAGAGGTGCATTTTCACAATTCCCACCTGTCCATGAAAGCCAGAACATATCTATCTTAGAATAATAGACTCATAGAATCATAGAAGTGGAAGAGACCACAAAGACCACCCAGTCCAACCCCCTGCCATGCAGGAATACACAATCAAAGCACCCCCAACAGATGGCCATCCAGAGTCTGATTAAAAACCTCCAAAGAATGAGACACATTAGGAATCATATGCATTCTTCTCTTTAATGGTGGCTGTTTGGTTTTGTGTATTTTCAGAGGAAGAAAATGACAAAACCACTTCTGAGTAATCCTTGCATTAAAAAAAAATCTATGAAATTCAGCAGGTTGCATGACAGGTGACTTGAAGGCACACAAACACACATTTTCAGAAGCAATAGCCATTTATAGGAGGGTGTCCCTCTCTTGAAAACATTGCACAACAGTAAAAATTCAGAAACTGGTAGTCTCAATTCACAGGCCTTTCTGCCTTATTTTAATGTGTTTTGATTGGAATGCAACTGCCTTTTTCCTGTGTTTTGGTACTGAGTCAGAAGTTTACTTGCTTAAGAGTTGCCCTGCCAGCATAAGTTTCATTTATTTCAATTTAGCAGGAACACAGCAAGGTAGAGATCTTCTTTGTCTTGCCATGGTGCTCTTTCCATTGTAGTTCGCTGGGGAGGTGTGTTTTCTCTTCATTTGCACACACTCATTGCCTTTCTGTCAAGTTTTCAGAAAATTGCAGGAAGGATCCACTGGGACATCACTAAATACAGGCATCCCCATGGTGCCCCAGAACACCTCATTTTCCTTTTGAAGTCTGTCTCTGTTTTCACATTTCAGAGTAATTCACTGCATGACAACATTCTCCTTTAATGAAGCCCTGGTGGTAGCAGACATGATAACAGTCAGTGGGGAACATACAAATAAAAGCACAGAGAAGGCTCATAATATAAAATCAAAATCAGCTGGGCATGCAAAAAAGCTAATGGAGGAGAAAAACGGTTTCTGTAAGCATATGCTGACTTGCAGCTGCCTCTTTTCATCTTTCTGCAGCCACGTTGAATTAGATTTATGTCACTTCAGCAAAGATCCCTTCCGAACATTAGAAAAAGAAGAAGATGGAAGAATGGGGAAACACGCTATGTGAATTTCCTCCATTCTGCATCCATCTACCACCATGTATTTCAAATGCAGTTCAAGGATTAATTAAGCCCATCATATTTTAGAAATGGTATCAAAGGGCTGGGGAAATTGATGCAATTCTGTGTGGCTAGGATATACCCAAGGACATATGAAGACCTTTGCTGCCAGAAGGGACGCAACAAACAATGTCTTTTCCCAAAGATACATACTGTCCAGGCCATCCAAGCTATTTTGGCTTCAAAAGCAGAAAATCTCACAAGCATTTCCATCGCCACCTCAATATCCCTGGCATTAAAAACACAACAATAATAAATTGAATAGCTATAATTTAGCTTTCTTTTCTAGACACCATTAATTAACTGCCGGGGGGGGGGTGTTCTGAAGGGTAAGCTTTTCAGTAAGTCAAACAAATAAAACAAGCCAGAGCCACAAGGAACTTCCCACCTTCCTCCATGACTGTTTTATTTGCTCAAAATCTGTTACACTATCCCTTCTGTTTTCTGTCTCTACATCACAGACACACAACTTTGTCATTTTTTAGGAAGATAAAGTCTTCAATCTCAAGTTTCATCTTTTTGTCATAACTCTTTCTGATCCTTTCCTCCTCCTTCCCTTAAGCTCTTCATACACAAGAGGCACCCTTTCTTAGCAAACTGCCAGTGGTGGCTGATGGCCCCCATTTTAGTGAGCAAATAATCTCCACAACAGGCTCAGCAATTTGGGTTAGTTTCCTTAAATTCAGACTAAAACCTGGAGTGGAGTCATTCTTACATTGACCTGGAAGCCACCAGCCACCACTGCAGACTACCGTACTTTAAACTATAAAAGAGCTGCAAACTTAAATGTTTTCACCCCAAGTCTCAAGCATGAACAGAGTTACGAGAAAGTGAGCCCAAATGAACATAGCAAGAATTGCTTTGTGAACAACAGTATTGTCCTAATAGGGAGGCATAGCATCAATTTGAGAGGCAACATGATGTAGTGGTTTGAGCATTCGATTATGACTCTGGAGACCAAGGTTCAATTCCCCGCTCAACAATGGAACCTCACTGGTTGGCCTTGGGCAAGTCATACATTCTCAGCCCCAGAAACCCCCATGACAGGTTCACCTTGGGGTTGCCATAAGTCATAAATTAGAGTTGCTTCAAAATACATTAACTAAGTAACTCATGGAGATTTGTCAGCTGGAACACATTTCACCACTTTGAAAACATCTTCACTATTTTTCTGTCTGTATTTGGACAAAATTTAAAATTCTGGTCAAAACTAGGATTGCCATGTCAGATTTATCCTAGGCCCTAGGGTTTCAGGGCCAAAACCTGAGACTTAAAGCTTGTGATGTTACAAACAAGGTTGGCATTAAAAAGAGCAGCCTCTGTTGATAGTGATACATTATGCATCAGCTGAATTTGCAGAAAGTATGCCATTCATTTCAAAAACACCCTAAAAAATAAAATACACCCATGCACTTTTCTTTAGGAAGTGCTCTCACCCTGAGATTGCTCATTTGTACCCAGACCAGAGAACAGGGGCTAGGCCCTGTGATCTGTGAACCCTGGTTGGACCTTTTAAGTTCCTATATAACTTAGGACCCAGATAAATGAAGGACCACATATTCACATTAGAAACTTCTGATTTTATTAATATTATCATAAGTAATCTCTGTGTTTTAGTTGACAAAGGTAGTGATTGCAGAAAAGAGATTTTCATTTGGAGCACCCCAGCTCTGAAATTGTCTTCCCAGAGTTTAGCTCCAGTCATTGGACCAAGTTTAATTTATTTTAGGTTCCCCACCAACACTTCCTTCTTTGCATGAAGGTAATACTCAGTAAAGATTTTGCTGCTTTGAATGATTTTGGTCTTTTTTATATATAATTTACTTTTTCTTCTTTGTTCTTTTTTTTTTTTTTTGCCACAACTCTTTTGTGAATAGTTTTGAGTCATTGAATTACTTCCATTTTGTGGTAGTTGTTGTCTGACTTATGGCAACCCTCTCCTAGGGTTTTCTTCGTAAGATCTATTCAGAAGAGGTTTCATACACTGAGTGACTTCTCCAAGGTTTCTATGGCTAAATGGAAATTTAAATCCTGACCTCCCAGGATTCTAGTCCCACATTCAAAATACTTCACCATTATAGCTCACAGCAGTTTTTAATCAACCTTATATATAAGTCAAGGACAGGTTTGGGGCCCAAAATTATGAATTGTGATATGACCCATGGATAAATTGAGGGTAAATACCAAAGAGATACCATAGCTGCCATTTTCCTGCCCAGACATTCAAAAAAGTCAGAAGAGGCACCATGGCAGAGACAATAGAGATGGTTGGTGCTTCTTTTAGGTGTTCCTGGGACAGGCTAAGCTCTTGCCTTCTGCCACTGCTCAGCGAAGGGAATGGTTCCTCTTTTTGGTAAGAGCTAAAGTACAATATTTACATTGGCCTGTGGATAAGGTGACTCAGGGTTTTTGGGTCAACTTTTTTTTAACTAAAATTTATAGACTTATACATGAATATATACAGTACATCCATTTTCTGCTTATAATTCTTCTCTCTCTCATTCTCTCTACCTCTGTGTTAATCAGTCCTTGCTATTTTCATAAATGACCTGAAGGCCAGTTCTATTTTGAGTTGGTGAGGTAGACCAGTCCCTCAGTGACCCATCCACTAAATATTTAAAGTATGAGGCCAGGTGCTTCCACACACCACTGGTCACATAAATGTTAACCAATGGCAGGACAGCTCCAAGTCTCAATTTGTCAGTCCTTATGTCAGTCCAGTAGTCTGATATAAGTAATATCCAACACAGCTTGGATTATGTTGGAGCTTCTAAACTCTGCTGGTCTAGTTTAGCTTGCAACTTGTTCCTCACTACAAGTGTATCATCTTCTGCAATGGAAAACTGGATCCAGCATGGTGAGGGTTTAGTGGGTTGGTGCAAATTTTCACTTTGCCAAGCCAAAAGGCTTATTACCAGTGGGGCCATGAAGAGGCCGAGAATTATACTACTGTGCACCAACACAGTAACTAAGAAAGTCATAGTTACTCCCACTTAAAGCACACCTACATACCTTGCCTTTTCTATCTCAATTTTAGTCCTCAATTTGTTTTTATGTTGTTGGCTAGTACATTTATGCTCTGGTTATGATTTTTCCCTGTAGTTTAATTTTTTAAAAATTACACATGCAGTTCACATATGCATTTTAGGAAATGTACAGATTACATAGATCTGCTGGATGAGAGATGGGCTGAAAGCCAGGGCAGCAAACCCATGAATAAAGCATTATAATGCCGCACGCATGATTACATATAATATATTAAGTAAACAGCTTAGATTAAAATAAATTATTTGGCTCTCTACGAGGACAGTTAATGCTTTCTTATTTGCTTACCTTTTCACTAAGTAAATAAATAAAAAAAGCTTCTCACAAGAGGACTCCTATCTATTTCCCAGGGGTAGGTAATAAAAGAAACATATTATGAAAACATCTCATTTTTAAATAAATTGAAATAAAAACAATAACCAGCTGGGATTCAATTAATTTCAGATGTCAAGCATATTAGAGTGGAGCTGCATAAAATTATTCTGTAGTTTCATGTTTGTGAACAGCTCTTGAATTCCTAGCAACAGTTGCATTAAAAGCTGTAGGACTTCTTTTCACTCCTGTGCTGAAGCTACAGTACTATACACACTACCTGAGAGTAAGGGTTGAAGCACATGGCTGGTAAAGAATGGATGGAGGCCACTCCAGCCACAATTGGACTGGGATCACAGCGACTGCATGGCCCACTCCCAAAGCAGGCCACCACCATAGTCCCAAACTGGCACCACCAGGAGCCAGATTAAATCTACTCCTTTTTGCTCCAGTCCTTTGGACCAGAGTGCAGCATCAGAATGGCTTCTGGATGCCTTGGGAGCATGCATTGTTTGAACTCCATGCCTCCAAAGTGGCCAGAAGCCACCTTATTTGGCCTGTGTGTTTCAGGTGTAAGTTTTGTTTAATCCTCATGGAGATGTATTTTCAAAACTTTGCATTTAGTGACTTCTGGGTATATTATGTTCCCTTGCAGATTCCAGTGTACTTCAGGTGATTAAAAATACCTCATGGGTATTCCGCAATACCAAACAGTTAAAATCAGAAAACTCATGTTTTCAGGAAATGGAATGTTTGTTTTAAATAAATGACAGAACTACACTTCTGCCTGCCCTGCAAAAAAAGGGACAAGCAAAATTTCTGTATCAAAAGTTCTAACTATTTCCGACTGTTAAAAAAAAGTGTTTGGTTAATGTTCATACTCACTACAAAAGTAATACCACATTTGAAGATGAAGAAGTCTGAACCACGTACAAAACTGCAGGTGAAGAAATTGAACTTTTATTTAAAAAAGCTTTTAACTCAGTACATAAAATGTAAATCTAAACTGAGCAATTATGTTCTTATTTATTGACAAAATAATTTGAGTGATGACTCGTGACTTGCTCAAGGACACAAGCCACTCCTTGCCATACCTCCTGAAATTCTATCTTGCACCCCAGGTTGGAAACCCCTGCCTTAGATTGTGACCTGTGTGCAGCTCATTTTGTAGGGTTTTTTTTAAAAAAAAAGTTCTGTAATGCAAATTCTGTTTCCCCAGCTGAATTCCAAGCCCTACAGCAATTCTGTAGATTAAAATGTCATTTTTCATAATTTATTCAGCATTTTTACTTAATTTCTTATCTGTGCTAATCCTCATGTACGATGCTGGTCTATCATTTACTGCTTTAAACTTTACTTAAGTAATCTTCTAGTTTATAGACAGTGTCTTCACACTTAAAAAATACAAAATCATTTGGTGAAAATATTATTTGGACAATAAAGACAATCTACTCAGTCCAAAAACCCAGATCTTAGTAAATGGCAATACCATGAGACTGATTGAAATACAAAAGAGAACCAGACAAAGATGCCCTTTGTCGCCTTTACTGTTTATGTTAGCCTGAAAAATCATTATATTAGAAAATCTTTCCTATATGTTTAGTATAAATATAAACAGATACTTTTTTCTAAGGTAAATTTAACTACTTCACCGTAAGAAGCCTTTTTTTAAAAGAAAGGATGGGTTAAAAATTGGACATGGTTGCTCTATGGTGATCTTTTGTCTTTTGAACAAAATAGCTGGAAGCTTAAATCAGGAGAGGTGATTCTTAAGGAAGGCAAAGATCTTAATTGGTTTGCTTATATGCAACCTAAGGACAGATTTAATCAAGATAAGAGAAATTCAGCCACGAGGTTAGAAAAAATGAGTTTTATTTAGAGGTCTGTAAAGAAGATGACCATATATTTTAAAAAAGTATATAAATGGCTTCTGAAACTAGAAAGAGAAGATAAGTCATAAAAGAGTACATAATAAAGTGGACCCATAATTTGGGGGGCATAGTGTCTATATGGATGTACAGTGGACCCTCTGTACTGGTGAATTGGAGAGCTGTGGATTTGACTGCCCACAGATCACTATGTCCCATATTATTAAATGACAGTGCATGCAGACGAATGTGCTGATGCGTCAATATGCACTTCACTCTCATTGAATAAAATGGGATGCAATTGTACATATTCTTTGCCATCTGTGGGGCAGGGGGGCTGGAACTGAACCTCTGAAAATGGGAAGGATCTACTGTATGAGAGAAATATGGTCTAAAGATATAAAATTTGTTTTGTACAGTAATTTAAAAGAAAACCTGTATAAGATTATCTATGGGCCTTTGCATACTGCCAGAAATAGTGCAAATTGAGTCCATTTTAAGGGTTAGGGTTAGTGCTAGGGAATCATGGGAATTGTTGTTTTTTCTGAGACATTTAGCCTTCTCTGTCAGAGAGCTCTGGTGCCACAATAAAATACAGTTCCCATGATTCCCTAACCCTAGCCCTTAAAGTGGACTCAATTTGCACTATTTCTGGCAGTCTGCAAAGGCCCTATATTTAGTATTTAACCCCCAATAAGATGTCACAAATGACCCAGAATGTTTCAAATGAATGTTGGGAATGACACAAAAAGGTGGACTGCTTTTTCATATGTAGTAGATTTGTGAGAAGGCAAGAAGTTACTGGTCTAAGATTTATATGTTAATCCAAAATTTTAAAGCTGGTTTTTGTAATGTTACAGAAATATTTTTGTTGCCATAATGGATAGAGAACTGGATAGTAAATATGGATCACTTCTTCGAAATATGACAATGGCAGCCAGAATATTGTTTCCTCAATCTTGGAAATGGACTGCAGCAGCAACAATGGAAGAATGGATTGTTAAGGTTGCTGAGTTATCATAAATGGCCAAATTAATGTGGGTTCTAAAGGATAAGCCAAGTGCAGAATTTTTGTAAGAATGGAAACCATTTATGGACTTTTGAACCATAAGAAATCTAATGATATAATAACCTATGGTTGTTAGTAATTTTAGTAGGATTATTTAGTTGGATCTTTAACTGTAGATTTTCTTTTCTCTTTTCAATTTTTATTTGCATTACAGTTGCGATTGGAAAGGTCAGAGCCCTACTGGCTATTAATTGTATGTACTTTTTCTTTTTTATTTCTCTTTTTTATCCCTTTTTTTTTGGTCTCTCCCCCCCCCCCCCATTTCTGTTTCCTCCATCCTACTGGTTTCTTTATCTTTGTATATTATTTTGATTGTAAATTAGATTGTTTCTGTTAAAATTTAATAAAAATAATCTTTAAAAAAGTCACTTAAAAATCCATAACTATAAGGGCCAGAAATGTGCTTTCTTCAAAGCATAAATTCTATAAATGCAGTGAACTAGATTCTGCACTGCTGCAATATTTTGCAATTTATTCATTTATATATTTGGAATTGTGTTGTATGCACGGTTTAGTCTGAGATAGTCTCAAGATTATTCCAACTCATATCAGACCTGGAAAATTTAATATTGAGCTGACAGTCTTCCAGTTCAGATTGTGCCAAGCTGTCAAAAAGCACTGCATGCTTAAGATGGTTTCATTATACAGGCTCAAACACAGGTCATGTCCACATGCCCTCAACACACATTTCAGCCTTGTTTCAGGTTCATATGTGAACAGTCCATGAGTCACAATGATGAATACTGATTTACAAAAAAAAAACCACCTTACCAGTCAATTGGAAAGCAGGAAACAGAACCCAGAATTGTTGAATTTCAGCCAATATTTTTTCCACTAAATTAATTTTGTCTCAGTTCTCCTTAATGTACAAGCAGATTGTTTTCATGGTCATTAGGGTTTCATGAATTCTCCAAGCAGATTGTCATTACTGTGGAATGCTATAAATTATATTCATGTTTAGATTTCATTTCTTTTAATCTGGAAACAAATAGCCATTTAGCATAGGGAAAAATATAGTTCTATTTGTGTGTAAAATCTGAAACTTTCCCCCCCACCCCCCACCCCCCCAAATTAACTATACTAGCCCTGTTCAGTATTCTGGCTCTCACTTTTACCCACAAATTGTTCCAGAGCTTTGGACAGAGCTTCTATTTATAGATTCTTTGTGTAATTTCAAATATACTGGCCCTGTGATCCAGAGAGTGGAATGCATATCCACTTGCATACCCAGATTGGATCCCAAATAGTGCTCAAACCATCCTGCTCTACACAATTCACCCTGCATTTTCTAACATGCATGATCCCACTTACAGAATTTACATACACAAGACTCTGTCCAAAGTTTTGGAGCAGTGTGTGGATATGAAGCAGGGCCAGGAGGCATAAAGCACTCACTCACCAATAAATGCACAGCCTTGACTGTTGTGTGAACAGGAAAACTATTTCAGTGGGTTGAATTGTGCGTCTCTTCCTCTTCACCTAACACACATGGGTCACAATCCTTTATGTCTCAGTGTAGTGTAGTAGGCCATGGGCCTGTGCTAATCTGAGCCAAATACCACCTTTACTTACTGAGCAGTTAAATCTCTGAGCCCTGCCCTCACATAGCTATTTTATACTTCATGGGAAGCTTGCATGATCACAGAGGCATCTGGCCACATCCACTTGACTAGATATGAAATGGTTACAACAGCATTGAAACATCTGGAGGAACTCAGAGTGGATGTCATACTTTCATGTCTGGCATGGTTTCCCATAGGTATGATTTAAGCATCCTTGGACATCACTGGATTTCTTTAATACTTGAGTGTCAGCTGAATGGCTGTCACTAAAGTGTTGGGTTGAAGGTGATGTGGGAGATCTTCCTGTGGTGTTTGGTAGCATGTGGTGGCTCATTTAAGACACTGCTTGCTCAGTCAGCAAGTCTTGCATTTTAAGGTTCATACAGTTTGTTAACCATCCATTTTATCTCTGTGTTCCCAATTTTTCCTACTAATCTCATTGATCTTCTATTGCACCTTGTGACTTCAGTTATGGCACTTCTTGACAATATGCTGAAAAGGTTATGTCCCAAAACTTTGCTTCTCTTTCTCATAATGAAGTACTTGTGTCCCTGACCAAATCCATAAGCTCTCTTTTGTTATCTTTGAATATGAAAAGGAGTGGGTTACATTGTTCTAAGATCACAGTTGATTTAAAAATGGGAGGATAGAATTTGTCTGTGCAGAGAGAGGAGAGCTCATATGATGAGAAGGAGAAAAGTTGGAATATGGATGGGATCTGCTTTGATATGAGACTAAAAGGGATAAGGATTGTTTTGGAAGAAAGCAACATTGGGTAAAAGAGTGGGTAATTTTGGTGGAACATTTTTGTAATGTTTACACATTCCTACTATGTAAGAAGAACACTGGAAATGTTCTGTTTTTACACATGCATACAAAGACAATCTCTCTGCTTCTCTTGAGTTTTTGTTGACACTTTTGGCCTGTCCTGGGATCAGCAAAATTAGAAATACAAACCAATGAACTGAGACTCATGGATATTTACATTGCAAAGATGGAATGCCACTCACTCACTGTGCCCAGTGTTACCCTACACACTTCCTCACCCCAATCATTCATTCAGAAGCAAAGAGACAGTTCTTTTTACCTTCAAAAAGAAGGGATCCTCCCTTGTGAGCCTTGAGGATGTCTGCTCAGAGGGTTCACACTTGTGAGAGGGACTCCTAAAGAAATCCTAAACGCTGAGCATGCCTGCATATATTACTCCTGCTAAAAGAAGTGGTAGCAACAACAAGTCAACATGTTTCCATTAAATCATAGTACAGTACAAGGTTGCAAACAGGGGAAAACATCCCACATCACTTCAATTTTGTGCTCAGGAAAAGTGCACCTAATTGCTCCCTATTAGACAAGTGCTGAAAATACGAACACTAATCCAGACAAATACACATCTGATGAATCACTGCAGGTGGTGTACAATATATAGAAACCTATTCTGCCTGCCTGTCTAGTAGTAGTGACTGGTGGCTTCTATTTTAGTGGGGCAGTGAATCCATTCCAAAGAGATTTTTGAAGCTTGAACCAGATTGAGTTTACCTCCCCAATGACTTTGGAGCACCAGCCACAACTATTATCTGTCTCAGGATATTTTTTAAGCTAAACCACCACATCTTTCAAGATTTTTCAGCCTTACTTCACATTCCTATATAAGCTTCTGACACAAAATGTGGAGGAAATCTTAAGGCCTGCTCTTTCTTCTCTCTTCTTTGTGTTGTTTTATCTGAGTTTTGTGTCTTTAAAAGCTCTGCTCTGTAGCTAAGTTTTACATCAGAGCTTGTTTCCTCTGTTCAGCAGCACTGCATTCATGTCACAAGGGAATAATTTTTGGATTTTATGTATTGTATACTGTTTTATTGTTGTAAGCCACCCTGATTGCGTTTTCCCAAAGGGTGGGATAGAAATAAATATTATTATTATTATTATTATTATTATTATTATTATTATTATTACCTCATCTTGTTCTTTTTAGCTTTATTTACAGGGGCAGGTGTGAGTAAATGACAGGAGGATCAAAGGTGGTTATCAGGACAGGCACTGTGCTTTGAGCAGGCTGGCCATACACATAATGTATGACAAGCACATTGGGGAAGCACTTTGGCAAGTGTTTGTGTCTAGAAAAATGGAATTTCCTCAAAGTTTCAAGTTCTTATTCAGGAAAAAATGCATTACAAATACTCATTTGCATACTTGAGCTCTGTGCTGGCTTTATGAAATGTTGACAGTAATGAGGAATCCTATATCAAAAGTGCATTCATTCCCAACACCTTCGCTGACCATTTAAACATGTTATCATTTTGTTCTTGCTGCATGTATAATATAAACCTACACAAACATGCATTTGCATGCATATGCAGAGTGATGGAAGGAGGGAAGGAAATCAATTAATACCGTTTTCTAACTTAGCTAAAATTGATAATGGAGGCTGATTTATATTTGGTGGTAAGAGGCTTCATGGGCTACTTCCTTCTATTCATTGGTCCATGGCATAGCAAAAAGAATAATTGTGCAAGTTTTTGAAAGCAAACTTTGGTTGCTAACACAAAATACCTACATGTCTCTTTTGAATGATCTATGATAATAAAAATAACATAATTCAAGACCAGGAATGAATAAAAAG
>CM034703.1:239819240-239867970 GCA_020142125.1 Phrynosoma platyrhinos
CCCGTGCGGTCTCTTCCAACTCTATGATTCTATGATTCTATGATTCCCACACAAGCAAAATCATGCTCAAAATTGTGCAACATAGACTCTGACAATATATGGAAAAAGAGACACCAGAGGTCCAAGCAGGGTTCAGGAAAGGAAAAGGCACTAGGGATCACATTGCAAACATACGATGGTTAATGGAATTCCAAAAGAAAATCAGCATATACTTTATAGACTACAGCAAAGCCTTTGACTACATAGACATGACATAGACATGGTAGTGCCAGAACATCTGATAGTCCTGATGAGAAATCAGGACTCATGACAAGAGGCTACTTTCAGAACAAAATACAGAGAAACAGAATTGTTCCCAATTGGCAACGGGGTCAGACAAGGCTGTATCCTTTCACCCTATCTGTTCAACATGTACAACAAAAAACACAGAAAGAGGAGAAGTGAAAATGGGAGGAAGTAATGTCAACAATCTAAGATACTCAGATGACACCATAATTCTAGCAGAAAACCTCACAGACCTGGAACAGCTACTAAAGAAGATCAAAGAAGAAAGTGCAAAGGCAGGCTTAATGCTGAACATAAAGGGAAAAAATAATGACCACTTAGGACCTTCACAAGTTCAACCTAGACAATGAAGAAATAGAAATAGTGAAAAAATTGCCATACCTGGGATCAAACATTGATAGAAATGGGGACTGCAGTCAAGAAATCAGAAGAAGACTAAAGAATGGGGAGGGTATCTATGAAAGAACTAGAAAAGATTTTAAAATACAAAGACATACAACTCAACAGAAAAGTCAGAATCATACATGCCATCATATTCTCAATTACCATGTATGGATATGAGAGCTGGACAGTTAAGAAAGATGATAGGATGGATGGACTCTGTTAAGGAGGTCACAGGTATTAAGGGTTGCAGGAATTAAGCAGAGCAGTAGAGGAGAGAGAGTCTAGGACATGTCTCCAAACATAGTCTCTATGAGTCAAGATCGACTCAAGGGCAGTTAGCAACAACAACAACTCCTTTGAACTACATCCTAATCAATTCTGTAGGGTTTATTTTCATGGAGGTGAAAATAGAGTTGCCACCTTTGTCTGAAATCTTGTCCACGCTAACTTCAGAATATGTCCAATTATACTAAATGGAAACTAAACAAATACATGGTTTTTCCAAATAACTGAGGCCACTGTTATCTTTAAAATGTATGACTGCTGGTATTACTATGTGTTTCTTCTTTGATGTGGTATTAAGTCCAGCTCAGAAAAGATATGTTTGGGTTCTCCCAAATCTTTGCAACTTTTTCCTTATGGTACTTGTTGTCTCCCTCAAATTACTTGTGCTTTCTTTTTTAAAAGGAAGAGTGAGGTATGAGCATGATAGTGATAGACAGATTGCACTTAAAAACAATTGAAGCTGCTAGTTTGGCTTTTCGGATTTTTTCAAGAGCCAGACTCAACTTTCAATCATCAGATGAGGATGTTGCTGGGTGTACCTTTAATTCCACTGAAAGAACAGTGCTATTGGCAAGTCCAAATTTGTCATTGATTGGCTGCTGAGCATGTCTCCACATATATATTTTCTAAGATGGCATAAAGTGAACTGTCCACAGAAAAGATGAGCAATTTATTTGCAGCTCTACAGCCCTGACTTACTCTTGGCTGGATATCAAAACATTTGGGTTTTGAGACATTGGCAGAAACAGATTTCAGTGCTGGAATGAAGCAACGTAATCATTTCCTGCATTTACCTGAAAAGCCCTTTTGCCATTCTTCAAATCTTTAATGCAAACTAAGCTAGTAATTATATCTTTAAATACAAACAAATGTGCAGAGTGGAGATGGTCCACTTGGCTTCTTGTTACCTTTAACAGAAATTTGGGCTAATGATGCTCTTCTTGCACTGTGTTCATTCAAGTATAATTCTAAAGCATGCTTTGGCATTATGTGCGTAAGCACCATGAAGCAATGCTGTGACCAATTAAGCTCTTTTAGATAGCCATAGGCTACAGAAATTGAGATACACCAATCAAAATTTTGGTGTCTGTATTCCATACCAATTGAAATTTCCACTTTATCTTCAAGGACAGTACCACACATTGCAGTAAGCCAATTAGGAGCTCACCAGAACATCAATCATTGTAGGCAGACTACCCTTGTTTAGATATAGCCTCCACTAGTAAATGGCACTCCTCCATTGCCACCATTCCCCAAATTTTTTCCTTTATCTCCAAGGCTCTTTATCATTAGTTTATTTCAGAAGGGTTTGTCATGCTTCCTTAAGCTGAGAAACTGCTAGGAAATAGGAAGTACTTTTTCATTATTGGCAGTTCATTTCTCTAGAGAAAACACTTAAGTGTCCTCGGGTAATTCATTAATGAAGATCTTTTGCTTCTACTTGTGAGCAAAGCAAGACAGAGATACAATATATAATAAATAAAATATAAGACTGAATATGCTTTCTGATAATAAAGGAAAGGATGGTGAATAATACATAGCCTTCTCAGTAATAAAAATAGCATTCTTGTTTAAATTGTATTTTCCTTTAGCACAATTTGCCAATTTTACAAGTTTATGTCTTTGGTATTGTTGTTTTAAAAATCTGTGCAAGTTGTAACTTGAAATCAGTTAAGTACATAAAAGTCTACTTTCCTTTTAAGTGTATTTCATAGAGAATATCTGATTTGCTTGTGACAGCAACCAAGTGTGACAGGTAATATAGTCTAGATAATAGAAGGACAGGTAAGGAAATGATTAGAGAACACCTTGCTGCTTTCCATAGTGCTGAAAGAGTATGTCTCTGTTATTTATGGTCTATAATCTTAGAGAACTTCTGAAGAATGGGTAGAATGCTGGGAGATAAGGAGAGTAGGCATTGTTTCTCTATGCAACCATTTGTCCTGCATTCAAAAAGGGGGAGAGGGGCAAAGGAGTATCTAAGAAACTACAGTTTGGTTGCTCAAAATTACAAACCAGTCAATTCCAAGACAAATTCTACGACAAATTATTGAGAGTTAGTTTGTGAGCAGCTAAAAGAGAATGCATTCACAACTAGGAACTAGCAAGAATTTATTAAGAATAAATCATACTACAGTACCAGTCTACTGCCATTTTTAACATGATCATTTTTTTGATAAATGAAGGGAACACTGTGGACACTGAATACTGAGTTCAGCAAAATACTGACACAATTGTTCCATGGTTTCCTTGTTAACATGTTTATAATTTTTTCAGAGATGATTGCTAGAGTGGTGGAAGACATCTGTTTGTCATAGCACATGATCTTCCTCACTGAATCAATCAATCAATTCTTTATTATGGATCAGAGACCCACTAAAATCAATTTACAACATATAAAATAAATTAAAAGCACAATGAACAATTAGTCAATTCATACAGAGAGAGCTTATTTCAAACATTTTCCCCTTGTACAGAAGTTACCTGTTCTCTGATCCTAGCTGCCACAGACAAAAACTTGGCAACTAGCAAGGTCACACTGGGAATCGTATCTTCTAATAAGAATTTGGAATAAATTGGCTCAGTTTTTTTCGTAGATTCACCATTAATGGATTAATCAAATGTTGTCAAACCTTCTTGTAGAAACCACAAGACAAAAGAAAGTGCTTTCTGGATTCTACTTCCTGAATGCTGTAGGGACATAATATTGCATTATAAGGGATACCAGCAAATCTACTTCAGACAGGGTGGCCAGAGGTCATTCTTTTCCAGGACTTGCCCTACATTTCAGCATTCTGTCCAAGAGGAATTCCAAAATGTCCTCCATTTTGAACATGACTAAGGGGCTATGCAGACGGGAGGCTCTGGGTCACCCCTGCTAGCTGTGGATCAGGGCCGCAGCAACTGCATGCTGCACCCCTGGTCCTCTCTTTTGCCGCCCCTAAAAGAGCGGCAACATGCTGCCCTAAGAGCCAGTGCCGTGGGTCTTCTATGCCCTTTCGGCGCAGTGTGTCTACACTCGTATGAGCATGTGGCATCAGGACAGCATCAGGCTGGGGTTGGGGCAGCTGGCGGGTGGCTGCCCCACCCCAACTTCATCCCTAAACACCCCTAAGAAGCATGAATTTACATTTCATTACATCCCTAAACACCCCTAAGAAGCATGAATTTACATTTCTATTAATGTTTTAAGCTTTTATTCAGTAATATTCTACATTTTTCTTGAATGCCCTATATTTACAGTGCCTTCTCCTCCTTTGTGGTTATGACATCTGGTCACCCTGACTTCAGAGCATTTCAGTGAGGAAATCAGTCTTCCACATTTAAGTATATTGCATTTAATATACTCTGTTTTGTGGCTGGTCACCAAAAGATAAACATAGACTGAGGGGGGTTGCAGACTGCCAGAAATAGTGCAAATTGAGTCCACTTTTAGGGTTAGGGTTAGGGTTAGGGAATCATGGGAATCATGTTGTGGCACCAGAGCTCTCTGACAGAGAAGGCTCAATGTCTCAGAAAAAAACAATTCCCATGATTCCCTAGCACTAACCCTAACCCTAACTCTAAAAGTGGACTCAATTTGCACTATTTCTGGCAGTCTGCAACCCCATTTAGGGCCCAAACAGACAGGCCAAAATAAAGCTGCTTCAGGCCACTTTGGAGGCATGCTGTTTAAATGATGTATGCATCCTAAGAAGCTGGAAGCTGTGCCAAAGCTTCCTAAGGACTGGAGCACAGCTTTGGCACAGCTTCCAGCCTCTTAGGATATGTGTGTCATTTAAACAGCACACCTCCAAAGTGGCCTGAAGCAGCTTTATTTGGCCTGTCTGTTTGGGCCCTTGGTTTGATTGCTGGGGCATGTCTCTCAGAATAAATTATGCTGTGGGAGAGAAAACTAGTTAATCATAGAGAATATGATTACTTTCAAGGTGCAGTTTATGCTAGTTGGTCACAGTAAAAACATGAACCAGCAGTGCAGTGTAGCTGCTTAAAAAGCTAATCAGTCATAAGCTGCATTACAGGAACATAGGCCAAGAACCTACATCTAGCTTTTTGCTGCATAAATCTTTACATGCAGAGATATACATTGACTGTGCATTGACTGTGTCACTATTGAATGGAACTATTGCACAAATGAATGCACAATCCAATATAAAAGCCAATGCATAACCCAGTTTGCATATGCATTGACAATAACAGTGCACACACAACTCTTCTTCCACAGTCTTGAACTGAAAATGGATATTTTGCATTTGCTAGGAGAGTTTAGTAATACATAAACATCAACAGTATTGTGGCCATACTGTCTAACTGATAGGTCGCAAGACATAATAGTTCTACTTTATTCTGTACCTCTGAATCATTGTGTCCAGTTCTGAGTGCCACACTGTTAAAAAAAAAAAAAAAAGAACATTGACAAATGGAGGCCTAGATTGTGTTGTTAGTTTTGATTAGAGAATTAATTGAATTAATGGGATTTACCATTTTATTGATCCACCATTCAACAATTGATTGAATGGGCCTCACTCTAGTTGGGAGCAAATAACAGGATGTCACCCAGAATGTACACAGAGGATAGTAAATCAGCTCCTACAATTACTCCTGTGTTATCATTGTGTGCCTTCAAGTCATTTCTGCCTTATGGCAACCCTAAGGAGAACCTAGAAGGAGAAACTATAATGAAGTTTTCTTGGTTAGATTTAGCAATAGCAATAGTAAGTACATTTTATATCACTTATCAGTGAACTAAAGCATTTACAATGTGTACGCTAATTGCCCCCATCAAGCTGGGTATTTATTTTAGCGACCTATGGAAGGATGCAAGGCTGTGTGGACCTTGGAGCCCCTGGGATCGAACTCACAACCTACAGTACAGGCATTTAACCACTGCACCACCAGGTCTCCTTTGTTCAGAGGAGGTTTGCCATTGCCTTCCCCTGAGGCTGAGAGACTGTGATGTGCTCAAGGTCACCCAGTGGGGTTCGTGGCCAATCTGGGAATCAAATCCTGGTTTCCAGAGTTGCAGTCCAATACTCAAACTGCTATACCACACAGTGGGTAATTTATTGCCCTCCAGATGCTGTTGTATTGCAACTTCCAGAATTCATCATCATTATCTATCTGTACTAGAGAACGTGCAGTCCACTGGCATCTAGTGGGCCACAAACTGCCCACACGTGTTCCTGAAGACAAGATTGGGGTAAATGGATGAAAACTGCAGGGAAGCAAAATTTGGCTAAAGTTTAGAAGAATTTTTGTAATGGTAAAACTTTTTAGAATGTGGAATAGATAGTTTTGGGAAGAAGTGGGTGTTCATTTGGCTGAGGTATGTTAAAAGATGCTTTTCATGAAAGCAGCTGCTTCTATTTGCTTGATTACACCTTTATTTAGTTATGCAGCATGTCCTGCCTTCATCACCATTATTATAATTATGCTGTTTTCATTTCCTTATACCTATCCCATTTAGCTGCAGTGGGTTGTCTTGAAGCATTGGCTTGATCAAGGTCAGTTTTTAGCTCCCCATGTGAATCCAGTTCAGCCATTAGCAGCACCATGACAAGCTGGACCTTTGGCTTGATTAAGTCTTGCACTTATCCTAAGCCGAAGAGAATAAAAGGACCCCCTTTTGTTACTTCCCTCATACTTTACAGCTTGGAGTGTGTGTGAGGAGGTTTGTCTTCTGCTAGCCATTGTATTTAGTTTACTACGGGCCTTTGCAGACTGCCAGAAATAGTGCAAAATGAGTCCACTTTAACTGCCCTGGCTCAGTGCTAGGGAATCATGGGAACTGTAGTTTATTGTGACACCAGAAGTCTCTGACAGAGAAGGCTCAATGACTCAGAAAAAGCTACAGTTCCCATGATTCCCTAGCACTGAGCCAGGGAAGTTAAAGTGGACTCATTTTGCACTATTTCTGGCAGTCTGCAAAGGCCCTACATGCCCCATTGTACTCTACACATGCTCTGATTCTTAAGGCCTGAACTTCTCACAGTAATAATACTGTGTTTAGTAGTAGTAGGGATTCACTGAAAAATGTACAAGAATTGTGCACCCTGTGGTAAAAGCAGGGATATTAGACAAAGCTTGCTTGCTAAATGTTAAAACAGATTTGGATATTAAGGCAACATTTATTTGCTTCCTATAGATTGTAGCAGCCACTTTGCAAAATGGCAGCCATGCACAAATGCACTGTAAGAGAAAATGACCCTGAACCTATTTGTTGCACATAATATTTAAATGTTATATGGGGGACAATTATGGAGTTCCAGCATTTTGCTCAACAGTATGTTTCTCAGTACATTAATACAGGTGAAGATTCAGTTCCTTTTACTCAGCAATACCTGCATCTTGCTAGCATTTTGCATTTGTTTAAATTAATACATCCTTCTTATGTTTTACACTGTTAGAGCTTTTCAACAATACAAAGAACATGCATATCAGTAGATCATTTCCTGAATCCCATATCAAAGAAAGATTTAAAAACATAAAACTAAAATGAAGCAGTATAGAGGCTTCTTTGTCACAGTCCAATTTTATTAACTTTGGAGTTAAAAAATTTCCTTGAAATATTTGTTGTCCAAACAAGGCTTAATTAAAAAATAAAAACAATAGCAGTATCCTTGATCAAGACTGAGTTGATTGTTACAGTAAAACATACCTCTCATTGCTGAAAAAATCCTCCATCACAAAAACACAGTGGTTCAGTCTTTTTGCAATTGCATGGCTTCTTACAATCCTTCTCACAACTGCAGGACATCAACTCTTGGCAAACTATAGCAGCTTCAGGCAAAATTGGCCAAAGTGGCTCATAAATACCATCACAAGTTTTAATCCAACACCAGTTGGTGCTGAGAGCTTTGATCACAGTAGGCTTACACATGGTAATCTTAATATGTTCCTCTAGAATTGCCATTGTGGGTAGAATTAACTGCACATTAGACTTCTTTGTAAAAAGCTTGTTTCTTGCTTTAACTACATTATGACTGCTGTTGCTCAGTCATATAAAAGGGACACACATCTTTCAATGCACATAAAAAAATTATTCTGGTTTGATGCTTGCTGCTGAGTAATGTAATGCATCTGTTAATTCCGGGAACATGTTTCCAAATACACTAAGGCCCTAAGCAGACGACTAATAAAGTCGTCTTCTGGGCAGAGAAGAGGAGGGGCAGCCGCACAAACGGCGCCCCTTCCTCTCTCCGAGGTCACCCCCAGATGCGCCGGCCGTCCACACGACCGGCGCATTGGGGATGACCTCACGGCGCAGCGCCCACATGCGCTGCGCCGTTTGAGTCAGAGAAAGTGCGCCCGCTGCTTTTGCGGTGCACTTTCTCTGACATCTAAAAGGAGCGCCAATTTGGTGCTCCTTTTAGGGTCGCCGGCGGTGCGCCTGGATGCGGAGGCTGCAGCCCCGCGGCGCTCCGTTCGGTGGCGGCTCCGGGGCCTCCGTCTGCTGAGGCCCTAAGTTGTTTTCTTATCATATCCCACAAAGCTGTCTCATGGCTTGGTGTCTCATCTTAGCAAAACATGGAACAAGGGCAATGCCTGAGTCTTCTCAGCCTTCTGTCTGCTGATGTACTTCTTTTTTCCCAGCAAGAAAGGGGGAAAGGAGTAAGGAAAATATTTCTTTGGCTGTTAAGCCTGCTTCGTAAACAAAGTTTAATTGTTTCCTGGTGTTTGTGACATGGGGGGTTGCAGACTGCCAGAAATAATGCAAATTGAGTCCACTTTAAGGGTTAGGGTTAGTGCTAGGGAATTATGGGCATTGGTTTTTTCTGAGACATTGAGCCTTCTCTGTCAGAGAGCTCTGGTGCCACAATAAAATACAGTTCCCATGATTCCCTAACCCTAACTCTAACCCTAAAAGTGGACTCAATTTGCACTATTTCTGGCAGTCTACAACCCCCCATAATCTTCATTTGTATTAGTTCACACAGTTGAATGGGTCTTTGGCTTTCATATATATTCTTGATATCTGCCATTCCTATATTTTCCAGTATTTTTCCAAGTATATGTTTCTTCAATTCAATATCTATCTATTTATTTATTTATATAATTTATATCCCACCTTTCTGCCAGCATGGGAGTTAACAAACATTTGTAAGAACACAATACTATTTTTAAAAAATAGTTTTTTTACTGATTAGTTAAAACACAATTAAATGAAATTTCACTTTTAAAAACACAAGTTGCATCATTAAAACCTATTTAGAACATAATAAACACTACTTTTCCCCATTAAAGGTTCTACCTGCTGCAACTTACTAAAAAACAAATGGGTTCTTAAATAAAAAGGTCTTTACATGCTGGTGAAAAGACAGCAAGGAGGGGGAGCAACTAGACCTCCTCTGGAAGTTCTACAGCTTGAGAGAAGCCACTGAGAAGACTCTCTTTTGTGATCTCACCAAACATGCCTGGGACCAAAAGAAAGCCTCTCCCCCCCCCCCCCCCCCCCCATAAGGAGCCATCTTGTTGTTTTGTGGGTTTTTCGGGCTGTGTGGCCATGTTCTAGAAGAGTCTCTTTCTGACGTTTCGCCAGCATCTGTGGCTGGCATCTTCAGAGAAGAAGCCAGCCACAGATGCTGGCAAAATGTCAGAAAGAAACTCTTCTAGAACATGGCCACACAGCCCAAAAAACCTACAAAAAACTATGAATGCCAGCCATGAAAGCCTACGACTTTACACTCATCTTGTTTCTTACCTTTCTGAAACACAAAAATATTCATGGGACTTTTTTATTACCATAGTTGGAGGAACTATTAAAATAAGGGTGCAGTGGCTCAAGTGGTTAAGACACTGAATTCTGTTGATTGCAAGATCAGCAGGCTGGAAGTTCAAGGCTTGGGTGCTGCATGATGGCGTGAGCTCCTATCACTAGTCTCAGCTTCTGCCAACTTAGCAGTTCGAAAGCATGCAAATGCAAGTAGATGAATAGATATCACTTCAGTGGGACGGTAAACAGTGTTCTGTGCAATCATGATAGCTACATGATCACATTGTAGTCTCTGACAATGGTGGCTCTTCGGCTTAATAACAGAGATGAGTACCGCCCCATACAGTCAGAGATGATTTGACAACCTTGTCAATGGGGAATACCCTTACCTTTACCTTCAGAGGTGTTATACTTTGAATTATTTTGTAAAACAATGTCAGGTGTTACGGGTGGAGGATTTGTTTGTTTGTTTGTTTCTGAAGAACATTACTTACATTTTAGAATGAATCTATTACAACAATGATAAACTGGTTTCAATCTGTGAAATCAAAGACAATGCATAGTTGAAAAGGGGAAAATACTTTTTCTCAGGAACCACTATCTGATACCCCACCCACCCACCCCATGCCATCCATTCTGTTAGATACTGGTTCTGTTGGACAGTAATCTCTTGGTATTAATTATGAAGGGGGAAATGAAGTTTCTCAATAAAAGTCTGTAGTAGATGCAAGTAGAGGGTGCTTTTATCTTGATAATATCAAGAAACAATGACAGAGGCAATAGATTGCAAAATCTTATTTGCCATCAAATTGGAAAACATGACAGCTTCCATTAAAAGAAAGATATCCTACTGCCATGACATTAGCTTTAAACCAAACCAAATAAGGGTTATAAATTATTTCCAGGATCTTGTTGTAATAGCAAAGCTGAATGATTCTCTCTTCTTTTTCCCCCCCTACTGCTGTTTGATTGATGTTTCCTGGGGAGACCTGAAAGGTGACAGTCCTCACCAGAAAGTGCCCACACATATCTGAAAAGCAACAGAAGATGGATTTGTGTACAGATCACACCTCATAAATTATGTTTCCCACTTCCACCAATATTCAAGTAGAATAATAAATCTTGTCTTTCTGCTTGTACTTCCTTGATCTGCTGAAATCCTTTGACCTGTTACTCCCTGTTTTATTTTGTAAAGGGTCTTTGTGTCAAAGTTTATTATTCATGTAGTAGACAATAATCATATTTTGTAGGGTATGTCTGGCATGGCGTCACTAATGTAATTGGTGTCATTCTTTTAGCAGCTTGCACAGACAAGGAGCTGAGGAACCTAGCATCCCGTCTTAAAGACTGGTTTGGCGCTCTTCATGAAGATGCAAACCGTGTAATCAAGCCAACAAGCTCGGATTCAGCACAAAGCAGTAAGATGACAAATCTAAAAATAAACTTTGAAATAAGATCACAAGTTCAGCAAGTCACCAACAATTACTATCACAGCTTATGTCAATTCTGTTGCCTAATTATGCTTACATCTTCATCACCCCCTTATCTTCTGTACAGAAACAGGGATAGTATAATTCGCCAGCATTTTCACAATAACATGAATCAAGAAACTGTCAAAGGACTGCAACCTTCAGTACATTAAACAGATAAGATAATGTTTTATATAGTGAAACCATATTTTGTCTTGTGGCATTTAAGAGTCCCAGATTGCATGCTGGTGTCCTTTGGACACAAATGAAAAAGCTAAATTAAACTTAAAAACCCACAGAAGTCTGTTTCGCACTTCATAAACCATAAATGAGTGATGAGATGGATATTCTATAAGCATCAAGACAGGCTGTTTAGGATATAGTCTTCACTAACCAGCCATGCATTTTGAGAACTCTAAACTGTTGTCTTCCCAAATACAAGCAAGAGATCATTCAAGAGCCACCTTCTGAAGGGCTGGCCTCTGTATACCAAGGAGGCACACCTTTATTGGTCCTGGTCTAATGATGAGTGGCAGTCTAAGCAACCTCCACAAATCTTGTATGTGGGAATCTCTGGTTGGAGGTGATGTTCTCTCCCATCCCTAGCAGTCACCAACAAGATCACTGTTGCTCTGTGTTTGCTTCCCATTCTTATGTACATTCAGGTCAACTCAAATATATGGCAACCCTATCCTAGGGTTTTCTTGGCAAGATTTCCTCTAAAGCTGAGAAAGAGTGATCTGCCAAAGGTCACGGGCTAAGGGGCTGAGGGGGATTCAAACCCTCATCTCCTGGGACACACTGGCAACCACTGCTGCTGCTCCTAGTTGTAAGAAAATAGTAAAAAAGTGGGTGGGATCACTGGGAGATGGAATAGGTTTTTGCCTCTACCTTCCCTCATCAATCTCCACTAAGCTTGCCATTTCTCCAGAATCAGGAAACTGGTCCTTCTCAGTCCACATTTCAGCTGATTAGGTGAGAAAATGGGACTAGCACTGGTTCTAGAGAAGCAGCTTCATTTCATTTATATACCGCTTCATATCATGTCTAAGCAGTTTACAACTGTGAGCTGATTGCCCCCCAACAAGCTGGGTACTCATTTTAGTGACCTTGGAAGGATGCAGGCCTGAGTCAAGCCTCAGCCCTGGCTGGTATTGAACTCGCAACCTTGTGGTCTATGAGTGAGTGGCTGCAGTACAGGCATTTAACCACTGTGCCACCAGGGCTGAGAAGGACACATCAAACAGCCAAGGGTCAGAGATTGTGCATTCCTGCCATACTTGACTAACATAAATGGTGAAGGGGAGATTATTAGTGGAGTTCCAGATGTGAAATGGGACATGGATATCTAATCAAGGCATTTCTGTGACTTTATGCAACTGAATCTTTTTATTTTCAAAAGACACCTAAATTTAAGACTAATCAACCTATTTCAGCTTAAGCTTTAATGGGCTACAACTTACTTTGTGCATCAGAAGTGTGCCACAAGACTCAGTGTCTGGACTGTCTTACCCTGGGTATGTTTGATACCGTAAGCATAATTTCAAGGGCAATTGCTCATTATGCAGAGCAACCCTGAAGACCCATAGTCATAGCGCAGAGCTAATGAAGTGGGGAGAGACCCCAGCAATTGGCATGCAGAGGCACATTGCCTCTGATCCTGGAGGTAATATATGTCCATTGTGATTGGTAGCCATTGATAGTCTAGCTTTTAACTTGTTCCATAGTTCTCTTATCCTTGCAGCATAGGGACAGTTTATAGTTCAAGGGATCAATTACAGTCTCCTGGTTGTGGGCCCACTAAATCCTATATTTGGCAGGCACTGTAGAGTGAAGTGTATTTGAGCCAAAACAGGTCTTCAGGTGCCCTGTTCACATCCTGGTAACTGACAGTAAACAGGGGGCAGGCAATTGAAAAATAAAAGTGCATTGTCAGTCCTGTTACAGTGTTCTTCCAGCTAGGGGTGGCATATTTTGTTAAAACTAATTGAAATGTCAGCAGCTGCCCACCTCTTCTCCGCAGAGTTTATCAAACCTGGGCAATTTTTCACGCTGTAGGTCAAAAATTCATAGCAGGCTTGATATGCTGCTAATATATCTATGACAGGCACTAGATTGGGAAGATAATTTTAGCAGGGTTTTTTTAAAAAAAAAATACACCTATTAAGAAACACACATCCCCTGAATTTTGAGCAAAAAAAATGAGGTCTTTTCTTTGTCAACTTGCCTCTTCGTTGGATTAATAAGTATTTGGTTGGGTGGAAGGAAATGCAGGCAAGCACAATTTGTTACCAGAATCATGATCCTGCATAGAAGCTTTATGTGTGCAACTGTACCTGGCTATGTCTAATATCAGCTTAAGATATTTATAAGAACACATTCTCTCTTTAATCAGCTGTGAAATTCAAAAGGATGCCTGGAGAATCCATGCTAATATTCCAGACCCTTTCTTCCCATCTCCAGTAATTCTAGATGGGAGTGTAGGTAACATAGACATGTTCCTGAATATGTTTTGGGTGGCAGAATCACATAATTGAATGTTTTTCGATAGACATATACACTTAATAGGGATGTATGGATCATGTCCTGTCTACAGTCATGTCATTCATAACTCTGTTCAGACTACAGATGTCAGATCAGGAGTATCTCAGATTCTAAGATTAAAGCTCTTTCTTTAAACACAAACAGGTCTCATAACTTTTCAGAATAAAAAACTTGCCAAGGGAAGGTCTACATCCCTAGGAAAGGAATGACAGGTCCTAATGGCAGCTACCAAAAAGGCTCTGTCTCATGTTCCAACTACTGTGAAAGTGGTGGGATTGAGAGAAGACAACCTGGACCTAAACCAAGGATCTCAGGGCCCAGGCTGGTTCATAGAGGGACCTAATGTCTCTCAGATTGCCCGGACATAAGCTGTATAGGGCTTTATTAATAATAACCAGCTCTTTGAACTGTGCTGAGAAAGAGATTGGTAGCCAGGGGAACCATTGTAGCTAGGAAGGTGTATGTATATTCCCTGTAACAATTTGACTGCAGCCATATGTACCAACTGAAATTTCTGAACACTCTTCAAAGGCAGCCCTCACATAGTGTTATGTATAATGATCCAAATGGGGTGTAATTGAGGCATATGTCACCCTGGCCAGATCAGGCATCTCCAAGAATAGGTGCAGTTGATGTACTAATTTTAAGTTTGCAAAAGCACTTCTGGCCACTGCAGATATCTGACTAGAAATCTCAAAGCTGAGTCCAGGAGTGTATCCAGACTGCAATCCTGCATCTTCTCTGGGGGTGTAATTCCATCTAGTGCAGGATGAATCTCTATTCCTTGATCTGCCTTTCAAATAACCAAGAGCACCTCTGTTTTGTCTTGATTGTTTTGTATGCATTCATCCATTCTCTTACTCATTCTAGAAACTGGTTTAGAACTGAAACAGCTTCCTTGGAATTTGGTGGAAATGAGAACCTTCAGTGAAAAGTTTATACTGATATGTCAATCATTTGAATTATCATGTGCAGTTAATTCATGGGAAAGAATGGAGTAGCATACTGAAATTAAATCACTTTGTATACTATGGAGATCCTTCAAAGAAAAATAGGATGGCTGATACTACCATGGGAAGAAGTTACAGTATTTCCATTATATGGAGGGGCCTTATAATCTGTGTGATCATATTCCTTCTATTATCAAGGGATATGAATTAAAGGAGAAATAAATATAGAAGCCACTGACAATTTTTATTATGATAAGTAAGCCATATTAAGATATGATTCACACATATTTGGCCATTATTTGATATCTCAGCATTACAATATCTCATCATTACATAGATGACATTTAGTTATATGTGAGAATTATATTGGTTCCAAAATATTGTGTCTGAGCAGCAGACACCAGGTGATATAAAGGTTCTGTGGCCCTATTGTATGGTCCCATGTTGCTCCACTCATGACTGTAGCAAGACCGACAATCTGCATCTGAGCATAGACAGGGGTAGTGTGACTCTGTCAATGCTCTTAGGCCTCTCAGCGGCTTTTGACACGATAGATCACGGCATCCTCTTGGACCGCCTGAGGGGGTTAGGTATCAGGGGCACTGCTTTGCAGTGGTTCCGGTCCTTCCTCTCGGGTAGGTCCCAGAGGGTGCTGCTCGGGGACTGTAGCTCCAGCAAGAGGGTACTCACTTGTGGGGTCCCTCAAGGAGTTATCTTGTCCCTGATGTTATTTAACATCTATATGAAGCCGCTGGGTGAGATTTTACGGAGTTATGGTGCTGGGTGTTATCAGTATGCTGATGACACCCAAATCTATTTCTCCATGTCTCATTCATCGGCCTTGAATTCCAATGGCATCTCTTCTCTCAATGAATGCCTTTGGGCGGTAATGGGCTGGATGAGGAAAAACAGATTGATTGGTCCCTTGATTGGTCATAATAGGCAGTGACCCTTACCCTATTTACCATTGTCTAGCCAGGTCCGTTTTTGAAGAATTGCTAGTATATTGGGGAACAGGGATGAAGATGTGCAATTTACAATAAGACTACCCCCCCCAATCCCTGCCATTCAGTAGAAGAGATACTAGTTGGTTAAGAAAAGAGCAATTCCCAAACACTTCAGTGCTTCTGAAACTGCAAGTTTACACCAGAAACATGGGTCAGTTTTGTCATAAATCACTACTGGAAATCATGCAGCTAAGGTTTTGCTGTTGTTTTTTTAAGGCTTTGCCTTTAGATAACATGGGCAGCAATATATCATTTTCATCAACGTGAGTGTGGGATAGTTTGTTAACTTGAAAAATGCTCCCATTTTGTTCAGGGATTGGGGTGTATTGTAAGATATGGAATATTTAAGGAATATGAAAGGAAATGATTAAGGACTTTAGTGCAGAAAACTGTCCTGGTATTTTTCATAATGGCTCCTGTTTTCTCATTTTAAGTAACTTGAAAATGAAGTTGATACAGATTCACAAGTGTCATAGTGCTCTCAAGATGTTATTCTACTACAAATAGGGGCATGGAAAGGAGCATCCAGGTGGACTTTTCTCCTGCTTAGACTAAGGCCCAGTTGCAAATCCCTCCCCTCCAGCAGCAGCATTCAGAATTATAGTTTAACATTTGCCTTCAGCTACCTTGAGAATAAAATTTTAACTGAAAAGCAGGATAAAGTAAGAAAAGTGATATCTTCTATACTCCAACACATAGAAGACAAAATTTAATTTGAATGAAAACTGACTTCAATGAACTGCAAACCCTCTTATTTTGCCACACATATTTGTAAAGCAACCATGAATGGCTGTGATTCAGGGTGTTATCCCTCTCTTATATTCACTCTACTGTCTCTTTAAGCCCATCTGTTCCATTAACACTTTGCTCTGAATTGAGGTTGTGTTTCATTTTCAAGAAAGAAAGGTTAATCTGAAATCAATTTTACCTCACTCCTCTGAAAGACTTGTGAACACAATCAATTAGTAGATATTCTTGTTTTCTAAAAAAGTCTGTGTGTTTGGGCTCAGTTGGGATTGTTTACTCCTGCCTTTACAGGATTTGACACTAGCATATTACCAATCTGTAAGGATTCATTGGGCTGGATGTTCAACAAATTGGATATGAACTATGACCTTCTCCTTGATCACGCTGAGATCAATGCCATTTATCTTGATAAATATGAGCCATGCATTAAACCACTCTTCAACTCCTGTGACTCCTTTAAAGATGGGAAGCTTTCAAACAATGAGTGGTGCTACTGCTTTCAGAAGCCTGGAGGTAAGGCACTGAATTCCATACTAGAAAACTGATGCGACTTGCCATTTTGGTTGGGTGATTCTGGGAATTGTCATCAAAAAAGAGTAATGTTTCTCAGCTCTGTCATTATTACTCCAAACTAGCTGACATCCTGAATGCAGCATTAATGACTCAAATTCCATAGGGATGCAAAATTGCTGGCACTCTATCTCCAGTGGAAGAAAATGTTTTGTCCTGGTTATTAGATCCTAGGTTGATGAGCAGGATACAAAGAACAGTTCTTCTCTTCCCAACTGCCCTACTGTTTGCAAAGCCTGCTGTCCTCTGCCATTCCATTCCATAAACATGACCTCACCTCAGAGATGACTTTTTCCCATGTCCTCCTGCAGAGTAAAGCTCCCACTGATGAGAAACACCAGAAGACCCCTCCAGCAGACCTCAATTCTTGCAGAAAGCATACACAGGAAGAGAGTACCTTCAAGTATAGAGGTCCCAAGTCTTTCATGGTCTTGAACAGGGGTAGGCAACCTTTCCCCTTTAAGGGCTGAGGGACTTCAGCTCCCAGAATCCCAGGAGCTATTGGCCAACATGGGACTATTGGCCAACATGGCTGAGGCTTCTGGGAGCTGAAGTCCCTTGGCCCTTAAAGGGGAAAGGTTGCCTACCCCTGGTCTTGAATATCAGGACCAGCATCTTGAACTCAGACTGGAGGCATATTAACAGGCAGTGCAATTCCTTTAAGACTATTGTTATGTGGTGTCTATGTGAGACTTCATTCACCAATCGCACAGCTGTGCTTTTCACTAACTGTAGCTTCTGAGTCATCTCCAAGGGCAGCCCCATTAGGATACATTTACAACAGTCTAATTGTGAAGCTATATGGACTTCTGTAGGAAGGTTGTCCCTGTCCAGTAAAGGCTGTAGCTAATGGGCCAGTTGATGCTGGCCCACCTATGTGGGTTTCCAGTGACAAAGGGGGATTGTACTATTAAGTACTATCAGGTTATGCACTTGTTCCCTCAAGAAAAATGAAGTACCACCCAGGACAAGTCATTTATCCAGTTTCCAGACCAAAGAACCACCAATACACAGTTCTTCCATCTTATTATTGAGATCCATCTTCAATTCACTGATCCTCATCCAGCCTTTTATATTAGTCAGACACTGATACAGTACCTGCAGAGCCCCAATGATTCTGAAGACAAAGGGAAGTACAGCTCAGTGTCATCAGCATCTGGATGGTACCCGATACCCAAATTCCTAATAAACCCATCCAGTTGCATCATATAGATATTAAACATCATGGGGGATAAGACAGAAGCCTGAGGCACCCCACAGGCCATGGGATTGAACTGAAAGCACTCCATTTTTAGAGGCAATAATCCCCAGAGCATGCAAACACAAAAATTCCTCAAAAATGCTTCCTTCCTTCCTCCAGCTCCTTTGTCTGTCTTACAATTTGTTCATCCATTCTTCCTTTCCCATACCACTTTTCTCTCAGAATAAATAGTCAGAATCTTCTATCACAGTTATGAATGTGTAACCTAGAGTAGCACAACCATGACTATTATGCATTCACAATGCCTATGTAGCTCCTAGTTTAGGGGCTATGTAGGGACTGTGAAAGTCCCCCAGTCCCCACTTACCAAGAAGCAGCAGCGGCAATCAGAGGAGGTCCATTCTCCTATTGATCAGGAAACACCTGGCTGATGATCCCACCCATACCTTCAGCAACATGAAGGGGACCCACTTTTGCCTGTGCCAACAGAGATTGCTCACTGGAGAGATGGTAACAGCAATCAACTACTTCCCAAATAACAGGGAAACAGACCTGCAATGATCACAGCAGTTGCTGCCCAGTAAGGATTGTAGCAGGTGGGGTGAGATTCACTGTGTAGTATCATTGCTTAACACTGCTTATGCATCTGTAAATCCCATACAAGATTCCACCCAATGCTTCTGTCTCTAACTGGCCTTTTTTTTCTACCTAATTCTCCCCCATGTCATTCCCTCATTTTCCCCACTTTGCTGTACTTTGCTTTTTCTGAAATTTTGGTTATTTCCCTCACATTCATCTTAGGCCCAAAGTTCTTTCCCCCTCTATTCAATGATGACCCATAACAAAGATCAATCAATTGAAGATCTAATTAAAGGCATGAGTAAAGTTTTCAGAGCAAAAAACCTCCCATCTCACCTCACAGCTGCTACCATACTCCAGCTGGAACCTCTTGTATATCCAGACAGGACCAGCTTGCTAAAAAAAATAAAGTCCCCATTGTTGGATCAGGTATGAGTTCTGTGACACATACTGGAGAAAGGCTGTAATCTCCAGGAACATTCAGGTTCTGGAAAGGGTGCTATCATTGTGTATAAAAAGTAGGAAGGAAGGGGAAATAAAGATGACAGCATATGTATTATATATTATGTGACACAAAGTTATCTGCACCCTCTTCCACATGGAGATCAAGGAGTCTAGATTAATTAAATTATTATTACAAAAATGCATTTATATTTCAACTGTTCTTCCAAAAAGCTCAGGCCAGGACAGTGTAGAAAGCTCTTTTGCTCCCTCATTTATCCAAGCAATCATCCCATGACATAAAATCAGGCTAAGAGAGAATGACTGTCTCAAAGCTGACTTATGTGTTCAAGGCTCAATGCAGACTAGAACCTGTTTCTGCTAAATCCCAGTCCAATCTCAAGTCAAGAACTATACCACCTTGGCCATCATTAGGTTATGGGTAGGCAACCTAGTGCACTTTAATTGTTTTGTATCACAAACCCTTTAAACATGACCAAGGACCAGAGATTATGGTGCCTGAAGTCTGGAACATCTCAGGTGTACCAGGTTCCTTACCTGTTGTCTAGATTGTGTTGGTGGCCTGCTACTTGGTGACAGCAAAGTAGATACATGGTCATGGTTCCACTCACGCAAAGCCTTACTTTGTTCTGTCAACTGTGCCCTAGGAAATCTAGTCCACAGGTATGGCTCGCATTGAGAACCCTATTTCAATTGTGATTATCTTATTGCTGATAATGTGGAAATTAGTCTGTTAGCAAGCTGTAAATTAGCATCCTGGCTTTATATGAGGCTGATGAAGGGAAGGGAAAACTGTTTAACAACCAAAATGGCCCCCAAACACTATTCTTAAGCATAGCATGTTGTGAATTTTTTAATTATTAAAGCTAATGGCATACATTTGTTCTGCAGCACAGTACAAGCATATGTGATTCATTTGTTCCCAGGTGAGCTATAGACTACATTGCCTGTCAATTGTGAAGCTAATCATTAGAGAATCTGTCCCTTACCATCTGGAAACTAACTTTCATATATTGTTTTAGGTCTCCCTTGCCAGAATGAGATGAACAGAATTCAGAAGCTGGGCAAGGGGAAAAGCTTGATGGGTAAGCTCAGTTATTTGCCACTCACTCATTTCAGCCACTGGCTGTTAAAGTAATTAAAGCTTCTGTTACTATTATGATGTTATATGCTGTAACAGTTTCCCAATTAGACAATAATAGCAGTGCCACCACCCCTGTTATGGGCTTGCTTCTTCATGGAATCATATAAATAATGGAGAACAGTCTGTGCTAGAAATATGTTCTATGATTTGCCATACTAGCTAGCATTACATGAAAGAGAGATGGTTCTTCCACTGAAATTTCAAATCAGTTCCATTAGTGATACACTGTGCACATATAGTTTCAATTTATTTTTTTACAGCATTGAAATATAAAAACTTGACTTATTGAATCTAACCCAAGTTCCTGTAGTCCTTCACTTTTAACTTTGTTATAATGATAGGCATCTTAATGCATTATTAATATTATAAATCGCATACGGTAGTTTCAGTTGGAAACTGAAGAATCCATCTGTTAAACTGCAGGGTTTTAATACTAATAGCTTAGGACACTGTGAGGTAATATTTGAGTGCATTTCTTTTCCACTAATAATGATTGGCAGTTAAAGTAAAATAATACATAGGGAAATTAATACTGATATAATTTCATCACTCTAAAGTGCCGATACTGGAACTCCTACAAAGTGGAAAAGAAAAACCACTATATATTTAGCAACATTAAAGATTTGGAATAGAAAAAGAGGCTTTATCATATGGAGCCTTCTCTATGGGAGTCTTCAAACATTATTTGTCTCTCTTCTAAAGAGAGACAGCAATTATGTTTATAGGTAGGACAGTGATGAACATTAGTAAACCTGATGAGTATTACTGAAATGCAAATCTCAGATTGTAGCTGAGTTCCAAGGTCAGATGCTCCCACAAGTTACCATGACTTTTGTGACTATAGAGACCACTCTGTAGTTGAACATGGCTGTTATATAAATGCAGATTTCATTTCATGTGTGAAGTAATTGATCTTCACAATAATATGTATGTTCATAATATGTATGTTAGGATAGTGGTGCTTATTCATTTCATTCTGATTAAAGGCCTAAGCAGACTGCCAGAAATAGTGCACATTAAATTGAGGCACTGTCCTGGCTCAGTGCTAGGGAATCGTGGGAATTGCATTTTTTTCTGAGACATTGAGCCTTCTCTGTCAGAGAGCTCTGGTGCCACAATTAACTACAGTTCCCATGATTCCCTAGCACTGAGCCAGGGCAGTGCCTCAATTTAATGTGCACTATTTCTGGCAGTCTGCTTAGGCCCTAACTCTCTTATTAACTCTAATGCTTTGAGTGTTTTTGCATAATACAGGTTGAGTCTCCCTTATTCAGAATTCCAAAATAGAAAATACTCCAAAATCTAAAAATGTCTACATGAGAGGCTGAGATAGTGACACCTTTGCTTTCTGATGGTTCAGTGTAAACAAACTTTGGGCCTTTGCAGACTGCCAGAAATAGTGCACATTAAATTGAGGCACTGCCCTGGCTCAGTGCTAGGGAATCATGGGAACTGTAATTTATTGTGGCACCAGAGCTCTCTGACAGAGAAGGCTCAATGTCCCAGAAAAAAATACAATTCCCATGACTCCCTAGCACTGAGCCAGGGCAGTGCCTCAATTTAATGTGCACTATTTCTGGCAGTCTGCAAAGACCCTTTGTTTCATGCAAAAAATGATTTAAAATATTGTCTATCAAATTACCTTCTGGCTATGTGTATAAGATGTATATGAAACATACCGTATATATTCAACTATATATTGACCTCATGTATAAGTTGAGGGAAGGTTTTGAGGCCAAAATTATGGATTTTGCCATGACCCATGGATAAGTCGAGGGTAAAACTTGGAGGCTTCTTCAATGTGCGTATGTGTGCATACAGCAAGAGAGACTCTAATTGAGGCTTTTTTATTTCAACTTTGGTTTCAGCCTTCACCCAGTCGGCCATGGCCAACACAGGCAGGAGAAGGTCTCTGTTTGTTGGTTTAAAAACAATTAATCACTCAGGAGTCTTTCTGCTTAACTCAAGAGAAAAAGAAACAGCATCAAAAGGATTGCCATTTCAAGCTAACCTTACAATTATAACTCTTTCTGCATCTTGTTCGTTGCTGTTAGGATCCTGTTAGTAACTAACTGGATAGTTACTAACCATTGCTTTTTACCTTTTGTTTCACCAGGCTTTTATGTATTTCCCCTGTTGTAAGATGCCTTAGGCCTTGTTGGGAGAAAGGCAGAATTAAAATAATAAAATAAATATCTAATGCAAGAAGGTTACCAAGGATCCTAACAGCAACCAAGGTGCAGAAAGAGTTGTAACTGTAACTAGGGCTAGCTTGAAATGTCAAGATCCTTTTGATGCTGTTTCATTAATACCAAGGTGGGTTTTTAATTTTGAAAAATCAACTGTGGTGATATAAATGTCTTTAAAAAAAAACAACAACACAGAGATGGTTGACTCTACAGCAGAGCCAAAGTCATCCCATTCCATTGAGGTGGGAGAACCAAGCCCAACAGTGTTGTTCAGTGCATATATACAATACGAATCCTATATCCATGGCAGATACATTCCTGGACTTACCGTGGAAACATGGAACTGTAGATAATAGCAAACCCTATTGAAATTAATTATTTCCAACTGAAGTTGAGCATAGAGAACCTGGAGAACTTAGGGCCTTTACATAAATGCCATAAATAATGCATTTTGAGACCACTTTAACTGCCTTGGCTCAGTGCTAGAGAATCATGGGAACTGTAGTTTATTGTGGCACCAGAGCTCTCTGACAGAGAAGGCTAAATGTGTCAGAAAAAACTACACTTCCCATGATTCTCTATCACTGAGCCAGGGCAGTTAAAGTGCACTCAGGCTGCATTATTTCTGGCAGTCTGTAAAGGCCCTTAGAGAAAACTCCTGTTTAGGCATTTCTAGGTCCTTCAGCACAACTCTGTGGTTAATGTCTGCTGGATGCATACCACAGAACCATGCCAAAGAACCTAGAAAATGCCTAGAGAGAACCTATTTTTTCAGATATGGGTAAGTAAAAATGCAGGTATTGATCCCACAGATACAGGGGTTGTACTGTAATTAGAATTAAATGCCTCTGAGCTAAATAAGATTTAACAAGTAAAGAAGCTTTTAAAAATCAGTGGAATGAATTAGTGCAGTAAAGTTGGGATATGAGGGAGAGCCAGTCCATAGAAGTGTTTCTCTTCTCATTACTGTGCCCACACAAGGCATTATTATTATTATTATTATTATTATTATTATTATTATTATTATTATTATTGACTCAATGTTTCTTCCCATCTGTAACTGAAATTGGAGCTAACCATGGGACCAGAAACAATTGATCAGCAGAAGTGATCCTTTCATGAATTTACTACTGTACCAGTGGGTGTAGTTAGAGGTCTGGTTCTGATAAGCTGAAGTTATTACAGAAGGTAAGGTGGTATGCATCTGAAAAATATTCCTTAAATCAGTGTTGCCATTCAGAGTAGGGTGCCTCCTTCCCAAATTACCACTTTGGTTGAATGGCAGATGAAATGCTTCCCTGAGTTGGTGGCAAAATATATTTTGCTAGCATAATTTGAAAAATATGTTAGGGAGATCAGGTGGAGATATCCAAAGGTATATTTGAACTGGCAATTTTCACACGAAACATTTTTTCAAGTAAACCAAAGTGGGGGAAAGAAAAAAGAGCTGCCATCATGTGAAGGTAGTTTTGCCTTGTTCTTAGAATGATATGATGTGCTGACCGAATGGTCGTAATAAATTTAATTTTTTTTAGAATGATATGAAAGCAGTCATCCCCTTCCCAAAAACTTTTGAAATGTCTCCCTGATTCACCCATGACAAATGAATTCATGAATTCATTTGGGGACAGGTTGATTTTTTTTAAGGATGTTTTAATAGGCGGATAGCATTTTGTAATTACTGATACTCCCTTTCCACTCAGAGTGATGGTTTCTGAGATCCATTGGTTTAATGTACTTGAAAAAGCAGATTTAAAACGGTTTGATTTTCATAATCACTTCCCATAAGATCAGGTTAGATACAGGAAGATTAATGCTCATGTATTTATAAACTACCATTGTAACATTTAAAAGTTGGGTACCCACTCTAATATCTGTGGTAGCTGAATAGAGAATGCGCTGATTTATAATGTATTAAATATATGAGTGATTTCCCATTTCTATGTCTTTTATATAAGTAATGGCATGGCATTTGAACAATGCATTTCCCTTCATTTCCTCCTCTATGGGAAATGGAGTGGAAATAGTCCTTTTGACATATATGCACACTCTGCAGAGATGCTCTATGTATGGAACTGGTGAAAGGAGCCTCTTTTTTATTATGAGCAATAAATCAAGTGGTATCTCTCTGACAAAGGTACAAGATATTTTCTCAAATATCATTGGACACTATAAAAGCCTAATTCTCTGTGCTTGGAACTGAAGCAAACAGCAGACATTGAAAATTACTATACAGGTATCCATAAGAATTTCATCTAACTCATCTCCAGAAAGAAGTGATTTGTAAAACATATATGCATTCAGGTGTAGTATTTACTGTATCTGCTGAATCTGAGGACAGAAATAAACAAGCATTCTTGTGAGAGAAAAGACTGTTTGGGTGAAGGACCACAGTGATACACAAAACCAGCTGGTGTCAGTGTGTTTATTATAAAATGAAAGCATGCCTAGAATTAATTTTCCCCCTTTTCATCCCCCGCCCCACTTTGGCTTGGCTTCCCTCATGTGAATAAGTCCACAACTGTGCATATTTAATACATAGATCTTACAAACAGATGGGATGAACCTTCCAGGGATAATTTATCCTCATATTGTCAGCACTAAAATTTGTAATTTAAAAGGGAAATATGGAATCAATTAATTGCTTTCTCATTGGCTTTCCACAGTAGCACTGCACAATGCATATGTGCAAAGATTTTGTTGCAAGGCAGAAAGAACTAGACTGCATTAATTTGTGCAGCTGGTGTCAGAACCAGGTGCATGGTTCTGTCATGATAATATGAGGATATAAGGATATGAGGATATAGTACTGGGATAACATGCAGGTGTATCGCGAAAGAAATATTAACTATGTAAAATGTAAGCCTGGGAAAATAACGAGAGGGGCAAATGGCCAGCAGACATTGACAGAGACATTTGGAAGTTTATGGTCCCTTCTTCTTGCAGATTGGGGGGCTGTAATCCAGGGACAGTATTCTTCCTTTAGTTAGATTAATACCAGAAAGGAAGGGGGAACATGAAAGGTCACTCTGATCTGGATCAAAGGGAGCAATTGCAGCTAGGGAAGGGCGGCTTGGATGAGGGGCTTCTTAGATCAGGGATTGAGGGGAAAATTTCCACTGCTAACACAAACCCCAGGGAACTTCTGTCCCAATTCCTAAAATAAAGTATTTTCTTTAACCACACCAATATGTTCTCCTGTTTATTGGGAGCTGAGGCCCATGATCCTGACAGTGTGTTAGCAGTCCCAACAACACCTCGTATGATGCAGCAGCATTTGGGCCAAGGTGCATTCATCCCAGAGGAGCCTTCCAAAGGTGAGCTGGAAGGCAGCCAGGAAACTCAAGTGCTGGAAGAGAGCACGTATCCTGGCCAGGGAGCCAGACCATGCAACCCCGAGGCACTGAGAGAGGCACAGGGAGTGGAGAGTGGCTTTGGGAGGAAATTGTATGAGGGAATGGTCCTCTGATGGCAGCAGCATGGAGGATGAGTCCCCGGACTGCAGGGAGGAAGCCCAGCATGACCTACTGAGCTACGAGGAGGAGAATGAGTGGTTCCAATCCCCAAGCACCACTTAAGGCCAGGAACGGCCCAAGAAAAGGAGAGTGTCAGGCTGGGATGTTGTGGTGGTGAGCCCACTAGATGTGGATCCCCAGGATGGGGAGAACCAGAACACAGAGCAACAGCAGGTGGTGGTTGAGGAGCACTCCATGCAGAACCTCTTAACTGAGGTAGAGGATACACTAGCCAGGATTACAGGGGGCAGTCAGCCCTCAGAGAGGCAAGGAGCATGGTGAGACAATTGGCTAGCAGAGTGGAAGAAACCCCAATGGGAAGAGTAGGCTATGGTGGACCTGGGACACCAACATGGGCCCCACAGCCCCAGGGGGCCACCCAACCCAGAGTGGAAGTGAGGGCTCCCCAGGCCCCAGTGATTACCTCAACTCCAATCCACTGACACCAGGACCCGACAGCCAGACAGTTGGGGGTGCATTTCGATGGGAAGCCATGCCAGTTGCCCTACTTTTTGGCTAGGTGACTGGGCATATGAACGAGTGGGAGTACACTTTCCCCAGCCAAGAGCAAAAGTGAGGTGTGTGGTGGTGCACCTGAAGGATGAAGCAGCAGACTAGTTGGCACAGTTATACAATGGAAAAGCTGCAGAATTGAGGTAGCTACCTGTTTTATGGTAGCATTGTGAGCCCAGTTAGAAGACCCTTTCCAGGAAGAGAAAGCATGCTCCAAACTGATTGTGCTGAAGCAAAGTGCCTGCTCAGTGACTGAATATGCCATGGAATTTCATGGGCTGGTGGCACAAGTTCTAGACTGGCCAAAAATGACCAAAGTACAACAAGGGGTTGTGGCTGGACTTTTTAAAATGGGTCCTAATGTGGGACAATCCCAGGACTGTGAAGGAATGGATCCGACTGGCTGGGAAAGTCAAGATGACAAAGGAGGAGATCTGCTTGGTGAACCAACGGAGACAGAGAGTGAGCAAAGCGACTAATCCAAACCCGAGCCCTACCCGGGACAACGAAAGAGGGACCAAGGCCCAAAATCAGAGCGAGGGTGGCAGATGAGACTAGGACTTTGCCTAGCATGTGAGCAGAAGGGACATCTGATTGCTGAATGCCTCAACCACAAGAGCCATCAACAGGGGCCACATCGAAAAAAGCACCCACTTCAGCCTTGTTGGGGGACCCATGGTGGTTAGGCAAAGGGCCACTGGGCTGTCGGGTTCTCAAGGCAGCAAGCCAAGAGCACACAGAAGCAGAGGTAATGCCAGACACCATAGAATCAGAGGACAACTCAGAGCTGGTGGGAAACTTCTCTGGCCTGCCTCAGACGACAGCGGAAGGCAGGCCCCAGATCAAAGGCACCACACCCTGATGGGAATTCAATTACCTTCAATCAGATGGATGACTCCCTCATGGGGGGGGAAGACCCATCAGTGACTGAACGGGGACAATGTGGCTGGTGGTGGCAGACCAATGGGAAAGAATCTGATTTGTGGTGGAGCCAACATCAAGCTACCAGTTGATCCTGGGAATAAATTGGCTGCAATTCCACAATCCCCGGATCCAGTGGAGGCTGGGTGAAGTGATGTTCAAGGACTCAACATGCAGGGTACACACCTAGGGCCCCAGGTCAAATTTGGAGGTGCTGATCCAGCCAGGATCCCCATAAGAGCAAGTGGGGAAAGCTGTCCCAATTGGGCTACCCTTCAATCTATCGAGACTTGGCAGAGGTGTTTTTGGAGAAGGAGTGTGGCCAGCTCCCGTTCCACTGGGAGACAGACTGTGCATTTGAGCTGGAGCCAGGAGCTCAACCCCCCAAGCCCAAACTGTACTCAATGACACCACTTGAAATGAGGACCCTTAAGGAATTTATAGAGAAGAATCCAGCTAGAGGTTTTATATGCCTATCAACCTCTATGTTCGCAGCCCAGGTGTTCTGCTGAGAGAAGGATGGATTGCTGAGATTAGTCACAGACTATTGGAACCTTAATGGGATATGCAGCACCAACAAGTACCCCCTCCCACTTATGAAAGACATGTTAGGGAGACTAACCACTGGTCAGATTTTTACCAAGTTGGACTTAAGAGATACCTATTTCTGAGTGCAGATTAGGGAGGGAGATCACTTTTAACTGACTGTTGGGGGCATTTGAGTACTTAGTGATGCCATTTGGGCTATCTGGCAGTCCAGGGGTCTTCAGGAAGCTGGTGAATGAAATTACACATGATCTGTTATTTTAAGGGGCCCTAGTCTCTCTCAATGATGTTCTGATTTACTCTCAAGACCTAAATTCCCATATGAAGCTGGTAAGAGAGGTGTTGAAGCACCTCTTGAACAATCAATTGTATGTCAAATTATATAAATGCAACTTCCACACTGACAAGTTAGATTTCCTGGGATACCAGGTGCCCACCCAGGGAATTGAAATGGACCCTGCCAAGGTTCACTGTTAGAATGGACCCCACCCAAGACTCAGAAACATATGCAGAGTTTCTTGGGGTTTGTGAACTTCTATAGACAGTTTATCCCTGATTTTGCCCAGATAGCTCTGCCCATCATAGACCTATTAAAGATCAAGACCCATCCAAAGCACCCCAGAGAGAAACCTAAGCCATCCACCAAGGTTAAGTGGATGTCAGCGTGTCAGAAGGTATTTGAAAAGTTAAAGCAGCTGTTTAGCACCAAACCCATCCTAAAACACTCAGATCCTGATCAACCTTTTGTCATACAGGCCGATGCTAGTGATGTTGTGTTAGGAGCCCTGTTGGTGCAAAGAGACTTGAATGGACTATTAAGGCCATGTGTCTACCTGTCCAAAAAGTTTTAGGGGGCTGAATTGGACTGGCCCACTTGGGAAAGGGAAGCTTTTGCAATCAAGTGGATCATGAAGAACTGACAACAATTTTTAGAGGGTGAACCTCACCCCTTTGAGGTTTGGACAGACCACCACAACTTGGAGGCATTACAGACCCCAAGAAAATTAAGCCCAAAGCAGTGTTGATGGGCCAAGGAGTTTTACCACTTTATGCTCCAATTAAAGTTCTTCCTTGAAAAGCTAAATGTGTTGGCTGATGTCTTATCCAAATTGTCCCAACATGAAAGTAAGAGGCTGGCCCCAATGGAGATTGTGTTCACCCTGGAGCAATTGGGGCTGGTGGTAACCAGCCGGAGTTGATCCTGGAAAAAGGAGGAAAGTGAAGCTTCACTCCCAGGCTCACTGTCCAAAGTTTCCATGAAGCAGCAGGAAAGGACTAGTGGCTTAAGGAACATCCAGAAGCCTTAGACTGAAAGGATGGACTGTGGTACAAAGAGACTATAGTTTATGTCCCCAAGGAACTGAAACTCAAAGCTATGACACCAAGGCAGTCAGACATTGGGGATTCCTGAGAACCTGGCATCTGGTAAGAAAATGATACTGGTAGGATGGGATCTGGTGGGACATGGAGACTTATGTTAAAGGCTACCCAGTTTATGCCCATGCTAAGCCAGTGGGAGGCAAGCTGCGGGGGCTGTTGCAACTGTTTCTCATACCCAGTGCCCTCTGGAGGCACATGGCTATGGACTTGATACCGGGTTTGCTTGAAAGCCAGGGGCGAAACACCATATGGGTGGTCACTGACCTATTCTCAAAGCAAGCACATTTTATGGGGTGCAAGGACTTACCAACTGTGGCCAAGTTGTCAGATTTGTTCATTGGCCATGTGTACAAATTACACAGGCTACCTGAGAGAATTGTGAGAGATCGAGGAAGCCAGTTCATTTTGGAAGGTGTCACAGAAAAAAAACGGCATTGAACAGCCGATGAGCACCTCTCATCACCTGGAAATGGATGTACAATCAGAGAGAATGAATGCTATGCTGAAGCAATATCTACGTTGTTAAGGCAATTATTTGCATGATGATTGGTTTGACTTATTGTCTCATGCGGAGGTTGCTTTCAATGGGACTGTTAAACAGAGTACTGGACATTTGCCATTTGGGATTGTCTGTGATTGTGAACCATAGATGCTGCCTTCATTGATGGTGGAGCCCATGGACCCTGTCCCGCTCTCCCAGTGGATTACAACAATCAAGGACATGTGGCCCCAAATTGTGACCGCCTTGGAGGAAGCAAAAGATTATAAAAGATTTGCAGATTGCAAGAGGGGCAAGGAATGAGACTTGGCACCAGGAAGCAAGGTTTATCTGTCCACTAAGCATCTGAAAACCCAACAACTATCTAAAAAACTGGGACTGAAATATGTGGGGCCATTTGTTGTGAAAAGGCCACTCAATGAAGTGACTGCAGAGCTAGAATTGCCTAAGTACTATAGACATTTGCACCCAGTATTCCATTTTAGCCTGCTAAAGCCTGCTCTAGATGGAAATCCTTGGTGGACAGACCCAGAGCCACCACCCCCACTGGTGGTGGAAGGGGAATGGTACTTTTAGGTGGCTGAGATTTTGGACTCGAGCTTTCACAGGGGGCAAGTTGCAGTATTTGGTCCATTGGAAACATTTCTCTGAGGCTGAAAGTGAGTGCGTGTATGCTCATCATGTGGATGCCCCTGAATTGACTTGGGCATTTCATGAAATATATCTGGACAAGCCAGGGGGAGGTTAAATGAAATGCTGAGATTTCTTTCTGTGGTGGCAGAATGTCAGAGCCAGGTGCATGGTTCTGTCATGATAATATGAGGATATAGTGCTGGGATAACATGCAGGTGTATCAAGAGGGAAATATTAACTATGTAAAATTTAAGCCTGGGAAAATAACGAGAGGGGCAAATGTCCAACGGACATTGATAGAGACTTGGAAGTTTATGGTCCTTTCTTCCTGCAAACAGATTGGGGGGGCTGTAAACCAGAGAATTCTTCTTCCTTTAGCAAGATTAAATGATAATACCAGAAGGGAAGGGGTAACATGAAATGTCACTTTGATCTGGATCAAAGGGGGGCAATGGCAGCTGGGGAAGGAGGTTTAGATGAAGGACTTCTTAGCTCAGGGTTCAAGGGGGAAATTTCCACTGCTAACACAAACCTCGGATGGGAAACTTCTGTCCCAATTCCTAGAATAAAGTCTTTTGTTTAATCACACCAAGATGTTTGCCTGGTTATTAGGAGCTGATGCCCATAATCCTGACAGCTAGGCATGAAAAATAAAACAGAATCATAGGATGTTTGTGACGTTTACTAGAACTCAATAGATCTTGCACATGTGTTTGGAATATAACAAATCTCCCCATGGCACAAGTGTCATCTGATAGTCGCTACTATTGCAGATATGTCAAGGAAATTGAATGGTGGTTGTAGAAATGCAGTTGTTTTTGTTGTTTTATTCATTTTTATCCCACTTTTCTCCTGATAATGGGACTCAAGGTGGCTAACAACATATTAAGACAATACAAATAAAAACAAGACAAAAGTATCAATTAAAATATGAATCTAAAATTCTAAAAACAGCAAAACAATTTATGAAGTTAAACATATTAAATGTTAAAAACATTTAGAATGCATTTAAAATTGTATACCAACTTTAAAACAGAACTGCACAACTTTAAAAATTCCACCTTAGTTTGCAAAAGTTCTCAGTGGTTTACTTTGTAAAGATAGTGGCCTAAATAGCCTTAAGGCACCAGATCCTACCTGATCTTGGAAGCTAAATATGGTCAACCCTGGTTAGTAATTGAATGGAAAACTGCCAACAAGGTGTTGTAGGCTATATGAATTGGCCAAACCAACTCTTAGTTTTCCTTGCCCAATTAAACCCTATGAAATTCAAGGAGTCACCATAAATCAACAGACAACTTGAAGCTACATAAACACACTTGTAAGAAAAATTGTTCTAGGAGAGCATCAGACTGTTTTCACACTAAAATTGAGGCCTTTCTCTCCCTCACAATCTCTTCTCAATGCTGTATGTGTGGAAGCATATTACCCATCAAAGAGCTGTTGACTAAAGAAGTGATGTGTATGTATGCTCTTGCAGCACAGGTGAAGAGGACTTCCTTGAAGATTATTGCCAACTTCTTCTGTTCAATTATACAATTACATGCTTATCTATTATAGACATGGGCCTGGTTTTGCTATCTCCAGGTACTTTCATCCCACGATGCAATGAGGAAGGCTATTACAAAGCAACTCAATGCCATGGAAGTACTGGCCAATGTTGGTGTGTGGATAAGTATGGAAATGAGATAGCTGGCTCAAGGAAGCAAGGAACTGTTAGCTGTGGTGAGTATTGACACACTTCCCTCACAGACCAAATAGGAATTAATGTTGCATGAACCCTTACCCACTGCTGCAAGACTTGACTATGAAAGTACATTATGGCATGAGGAGAAGCATCTTAACTGTCCGGGTACATATGGGCTCATAAAAGAAACCTTTCTTCCTCAGCATGCAAGTCAACATGAGCATTCATGACAATATGAAAATATCTGATCTGTTTCCCTGCCAGCTTAGAACCTATAGTAGGTTATACTAAAATAAAATATGCTGTTGAAGAAATTGTAGACTGGTATTTTTAATGTGGGTTTTACAATAATTATGTTGCTCCTCATGCAATAGAAAATACACCATTAAGGAACCTCACAAAAGATTGTCTGTATTTTGGGTTATAATTTATCATAGAGGCTTCATCTGAACAAAAGTTTGTGATATTGCCCTATCAGGTGCATGTACACAAACACATACATACACACACCTAAAGAAAAATGAATGGTAATGACTACATTTTCTTATAAAATTAGATCTTGTAATGTAGGAAATTTGTTTAGAACAGAGGTTGGCAAGTTCCCCTTACCTGGGGCCGGTCCAGGGATCCCCTGGTCTTCCGCAGGCCAATGGTGGTGGGGGGGGGGGAATGGCCGCGCACACGTATGCGCAGTACACCAGAAGTACTGCACACAAGCACGCATGCTTGCTCGTGCATTCGCAGTACTTCTGGAGTATTGTGCATGCGTGAGCAAGTCACGGCTGCCATTTTGGAAAACAAAATGGCGGCTGCAACATGCACGCAGCAGCACAGCAGCAGCACACGTGGTGGCAGGGGGGCAGCGGGGGCTGGTCCAAAGGCCACGAGGGGCCGGACCCAGCCCATGGGCCATAGGTTGCAGACCCCTCGTTTAGAACAAAACATCTTGACATAAAAGACAGTACTCTTTTTTTTTTAATCAGTCAAGTTTTTTAAACATTTTGACAGCTGTAACATTATTAAAAGGCACCCACTTCTTAACAAATGCAAGTTTCAGGCTTGGAATTTCTTCTTTGTTGGGGCTTCAAGCACTAAAGATAATTTTGGGGTGTGTCTATGTTTAAATTTTACCTTTCAGCAGGACAGGATGGGAGAATGTAGTAGCATTCAAACTTCCTTTTGATAACCCTCGACATACTGAGTTAGTCTACAAAGTAAATCAGATTAGACTGAATTAGTGTTGCATACCTACACTGGCATAACACCACTGGCATACCTACACTGGTGTAATTTGGAGAAATTACAAAACTGTGGTGAGTTTTTTAAAAGCACTGCAAAGAAAGGAAGGCAGATTCTCCATTGGTGTTACCAGGAAAAGGTGGTCACTGATTCCACACAGCTTGTTTTTCCAATGTCAGCCTTTATGTGGGAGGTAGTAGATTGTTCTTCAGCTTAAAAAGAGCCCTGGGGTCAGTGGCTTGCAAAAATCCCATGGCACAGGCAGTTTTGGTAACTATTGTCCCCAAAGCAGTTTTGGCCCCAAGGACCTATAAAAACTAGCATTGCCAAAATAGGCTGCTTGGAGCCAGGAGCCATGCTTTTCTGAAATCTTTTTTCTCTACAACAGTACATAACCTAGGTTAACTGACATGATGCTAGCAAACTATAAATTGCATGAGCATGATACACCAACAGGGCTCCAGCTTCTCTGTGTAGATAATTGGCAGATAATTCTAAACTACACTACAGGGCAGACATTCAGTTATATGTTGGATGGAGGGTAAACCTGCAAGGCCTGAGAAGAGATTTCCATGTGCCCACTACTAAACCCATATTGCAAGAGGAAATAAACAGCTGTGAGTACATACACTGACTTTCAGCAGAGCTTATTACCTTTACTGATCTTATTAGGGAGATTCTAATAAGTTCCCCAAGATTCCACTCTTTCAAAACCACATTCATAGCAAATCTGAAAACCGTAATTTAGTACAAGTGTGCCTTGGTTAACAAAGCCTTTGACTTAAGTTCCTTTTCATAAAAGCTTTTTACACAAGCTAGCCCACCTCTTTTCCTCTTCTTCCTCTTCTGTCTAGCTAGATGTTTTTACCAGCACTCATATTGGGAGGTTGGTAAAAAAGGGCTGGAGAAACACAGACTTTCAGGATTGGGTTACAATGTTATCTGCAGTAAACAATGCAATATGCAAAGCTTGAGCTGGGAAAGAGCAGGATTCTACTCTGGCCAATCCTACAGAAGCTGTGTGTCCCTGCTTACAGGGTAGGCAAGGTAAACAAAGCAGCTATCTTCAGAATTCCTTACTGGGCATGTATGAAAAGCAAAATAGACAGAAAGGGGGAGAGCAAATAAGAATACCTCCCCAGCTGCCTCCCTAGCATGTTAAAAAAAAATCATAGCTCTCTAAGTTTAGCCAACAGACCTGGACATCCTAAAAAGAAGTAGAGGCTGGGGGAAAAAAATAATCTCTAAAGGCATTTTGTAAGAAGCCTTCAAGTGATCTCTAAGAAATGTTCCAAATGTTTTTGTTTGTAAGAGAACTAATAATATTGTTAGTTTTGAATAAAAGGTTAGCTGAAAATTTTCAAACTGCTCTTCTTTTTGTGGTGCAGAAACCTATCCCTACCACCATCCATATTATTTTTGCCTCTGGCAACTATTTTTCTGCTAAAGAAGTAATGCCCAAGATACATCAATTTGATTAAGTGAGGTATACCTTTAGATCCATACACAAAGGGATAAAATTGTATCAAATGGAGAGATCAGTTTCAGTAACTTTTATTTTAGTACAGGCAGTATGTGCGTGTTGTGAGAATTGGCCAACAATTTCATCTTTAGCTGCCTACATGTGACCTGCAGCCATAAGAAACAAATCAAGAATGAACAAATCAACTTCTGTATCTTAATGCAATTATGAAAGAGCCCATTTATACTTTCCTAGAGAATCCCCATATTTGTCTCATTACACAGGACTACAATTAGCCCTAAGGGTATTCCTGCCTCAGTTTGTGCTTAATCCTTTCTTACCCATATCAGGATAAAAGCAAAAGTTCACAATGTTGTTTGTGATAGGGCTTTTTATGAGGTTTGCAATTTACTGAGACCGCCAACTCATTTCAGATATCTCCGAACACTCATCAGATGGTGGTGTCTTTCAGTCACCATTGACCTGGAATGGATTTGAACCAACCATGTAGAGATGTAAGGTTCTGTCATCCACTATTGCTTCCTCCTGAAAATGCATGGTTTTGTGGGTGCAGCAGATGACTGTATGTTATTTGAACACCTGTTGGAATGCTTTTGTTTGTTAAAATCCTATTTTTTAAAAAAATAGACTTTGCAAAAAATACTCTAAGTAATGAGAGCTTGATATGTCTTGACAGAAAATAACACTGAAACTATAACTTTGAATTCTTCCATGTTTCAGAAGAAGAGCAAGAAACCTCAGGGGATTTTGGCAGTGGTGGATCAGTAATATTACTGGATGATCTGGAAGAGGAACATAAAGCAACAAAAAAGGACAAAGATGGGAAACAGAAAATCCATGTAAGAGCAGCTAATGATGATGATGAAGATGAAGATGATGACAAGGATGATGAAATTGGCTATATATGGTAGTTCCGACAGCTGTAAGGACTCATGTTTTGCACAATATCACAAGTCATTTCGTATCTCTGCAATGGTAAATGAAACATCAGGCATAACACATGGGGTTCAGCCTAAAGCTGTATTGGCATTCCAATATGCACACAGATCTCCCTCATGACAGGGCTTCCCTTTCACTTTACTGCTAGGCATATCTCCACAAGCACAATGGAGATTAAAATGCTTTCACTGAAGTGAACTGGGAAACAATTTCACTTGTGAGAGCTCATTGCACATGTGAGATGGTTTTGCACACACATGTGTAAAGAAGCTCCTTGGCCCAGCAAACTGCAGAATGGGGAAGATTGTCTATCCACTTGATTTAATTTTGTACACTGTGTTTAATTTGGAAGACAGCTTTCCCCCCACAACTAGCTACTGTTCTGAATAAGTATATGTATTTTTCTCTCTTACTGGCATGGTGGTGCATTCTGTTTAGTTAAACTTTCATAGTTCAATCTGCTCACATAGTGCATCATTTTTAATGGAATGCAGAATACTGCAGGGAGTCAGCTCATCTGAGCAACATTACTAGGCTCCTCTTCTTTTATCAATATTGAAAGTTTTCAATTAATTGAGTTGTGTTGTTTTTTTTAAAAAAATGTGCAATTCATTGTAAGTTATTACTGTGCTTTCCTTCTTTAATGTCAAAAGCAGGTGGTTATTTTGTCTCTCCATCTGAAACTTGTTATAAAAGATCAAATCCCCTTAGCATCTTTCAGTGTGGCTTTAAATCAGAAAGAATTCCTTCTTATCCACTTCCTCTGACAATGGTTGGTATAACCTAACTCCAGCCGAACTCATTAAGTAAGAAACCATAGGACAAGACCTCTATTTACACCTTCTGCCATTAATCAGCTCAGAGATCATCAATATAGTCTTAACTCTGAGAATTTTTTTTCTTTAAGAAAGCTTGAAAATACTCTGTGCCTGTGTCTACATGTGGGCACACAGACACACATGCTTTTAGCAAGAAGAGTGGCTTTTCAAAACGTGCGAAGAAGGAATGCTTTCCAAAATCACATGTATTTTTCGAGGTTTTTTTATTTTTTGCTATCATTTTGCCAGCTTGCAAGTCTTGGATTTTGCTTTGATCAAGTTTGCACTAATGCTATGCAAGCTGCTTCTGCTTCCTAAATAGCGTACCAATGGACTTGCTGAAAATGCTTTTTCTTCATTTACTCTAAATGATTCCTCATTTGGAAGCACTGAAGCTGTCAGAGGCGCTAACCATCAAAAGTAATAAACTGTCTTTCCTTTATTTTAAATTGTTAATATTTATTTGCTCTATTTTACTAGAAAAACATCCTTAGGCAGCTGTGTCTATGGTTAATATCATTTCTGGTTAAAATGACATGTGATCCATACACTTATAAGTCAGAGGAGCATGATTAAAATTAATCTTAAGCCTCTCCCACATTGTTATATTGCCATAGCAGCATCCCACTGTGCCCTATGGCTATTTGGTATAGGAAAACTATGGTGCCATGGCAAATCCTTTCTTATGTTTGTTGTCCACATCAGGGCAAAACATGATTAACATGTGTGAGGAGTGTGGAGAGGAAGGAAAAATGGATTTTTAACAAGCCCCCTAATTTTCTTATTAAATTCAAGGGAATAACTGCAAAATAGTTCTTAAATTCTGCAGACACTAAAGGCCATAATCACTTTTGTCTGTCAGGGCAAACATAGTGCTGTTATATCAGTAATGAACATGGCCTGTACACTTTTGAAAAAAAAGCTTATATTTCTGTGAGAAAGTGCTACTTTTTTAGTGTGGATTTCTGTACAGTTTTCAGGCAGCTGCACAGTGGTATCTGTCCTCAGATTCTTGTTTGCTGTGTGTGATATTTAGCTTATTTATGCATTTTGCTTCTGATGTGACAAGGTCTGGGGTTGCTTTTTTAATAGTGTGTCACAAAGTCTGGTTGCATTGATGAACCCTTTGAATAGTAATGCCAAATCTCAAAATGTTAATATTGCATTTTGCCTGTTTCTATTGGTTTTGATATTGCCAGGAAGAGCAGCCTAAATTCATTGGCCTTGTAAATTTTTAAGAATAGAGAAGGTGCCTCCCAGATACAGCCTTAACCCAAAATCCTGGGCACAATGGATTCCAGTAATTAAATGGATAAATTGTCCTTTGGCCTGTCAAGGAACCAAAGGGCCACTGTTTGACAACCATCCACAAATGTAGATGTTCTATACCTAAATAAATGGATAGCCCCTACTGAGGTAAATCCACATTATAGCTTTGGCTTGTTGATCTGCTATAGCCATAGCAATGGAAACTCTGACTTGTTCTACAATGCTTAAATGTAATGGGATCCAATGGAGCCATTGGGCTCTGCACTGATTACCATTTGGCCTCTGCCACAGCCCTTTATATCAGGGGTTAGATTCATGTGGGTCTCTAAATGTTGCTAGATTGCAGCTCCCAGCATTCCTTATCATTGATTATGTTCCTGATCCGGCTGGTGGATGTCACAGTTCAACAACATGTAGAGGGCTACTCAATTTCTACTCCTGCCTTAGATCAAGAAATGAACAATGGAGGTTTATATTGAACTTCCATCCCAAAGGTTGCCATGCAATGGTGGGAAAGAGGTGTTCTGCCTTTCTCCCCACCCTTGTTCCTCTCCCAGTAAAGCCATACAATTACCCTTAGAAAGGGCAGCTGCAGCACACAAAGAGTAAGGGGCAGCTACTGAAATAGTGAGACTGTTGGCTTCTTCAGAAACAGGGATCTGAGTCATGTCTTAGTCCAAGTGCAAAATCCCCATTCTATCTTCACATAATTTTACCACCCTAATCCTACCCCATGCTCTCAAGACACCTAAGAGTATCAGGCCATGGGGCGACTACTTTACTGTCATATCTCAGTCTCACTCTTGCAAGCAGTTTATGTGCAATTAATGGGATCATGATATGAATGCACTCCCCCCACACCAAAAAAAAAAAAAAAGCTAGTCACATTAAGGGTTTACTGGATTACATAGTGAATTGTATATGGGCTTTGGCTGGACAGCTATTAAAAAATTAGTTACATAATGCTGAATTTGAAACTGTAGTGAGGTACTCAGTTTTCCCACATTGACCACTTAGATAATTTAATGAAACCTATACAAGCTAAGGTTTCAGAGGAAAGGATTATCTTTTTCATACTTCTGAGACAACTATCATTTAGGCATTGTTCTCACTCTGTTTCTTGCATATGTTCATACACACACACACACACACTATCAGTGCATGAGCAGCTGTTCTTGATATGTATGTATCTGTGTGTGGCTATTTCATCTGTATTCAGGAGGCCAATCAGAATCAGCACTTGATTAGTATTATTCCTGTGGAACTTAATCTAGGTCATATTGATATCACCCAACAAAAGTTAAATTAACAATGAATATTCTGTCAGCTACTGTTGGCTTCATAGTATTCATGCAAATTAAAATCTTAAAGTCAGTTTTAGTATTAATAGTGCAAGTCATATGATTATAGGTACAGATAAAATTAGAGTATCTTTGTCTTCTGATTTTGTGACTTTGGCATCAGTCTCTGCCTAAGTTCTGATTCAGCTATCTTGAAACATTCATTAAATTGACACTTTTTAAATGGGGGTTGAGTATGTATTTACATTCATGAGCACATACCATCTTGTAGTCTTTGGAATAGGGTTTTCAACTTGTTTACATACAAATAAAGCATAATCTTCCATTCTAACAGATCCAGGGTAATATAGCAAGTTGGAAAAATTACAAAAAAGGATCATATATATCTGCATAGAATTAATCAATAGAAGTGGAACAATAGTTTCAAGAATCTTTATATCAATTACTTCTATAAAATAAATACTTGAAGACACACCCTATTTCAAACTAATTTTCTCTGCTGACTATATTCATAGTCACATTTCTCTGACTTCCTACCATTTGATTTCTTCTGTCTGAACAAAAAAAAATCTTAACATTAGAAGATGACAAGGTCTTAAGGATATGGCACAAAAATGCCACTGTTTCTGGTAATTTCAGTTAGAAACATCAACAGCTGGAGGCATTCCGGCAATGTCAAATCCCAGTAGCAACTTAAAAGAAAGATCAAGTTGTTGCAGTCAAAGCTCCAGCAGCCTGTTAAAATAGTACCAATGAAGCCAAATGAAATTCTGTTTTCAAAATCACAAAATGATATGATGTAATATCCCGTACTCAGAATCAAATAATCCAAATGTTGAACTGTTTGCACTCCATAAAGATTGGCTATGCTAGTTTCAGGAATTAGGGAAAACAAGTTCATAGAATCATAGAGATGGAAGAGACCACAGTGGCCATCCAGTCCAAGCCGCTGCCATGCAACAATACACAATCAAAGCACTCCTGACAGATGGACATCCAGACCCTTTTTAAAAAATTCCAAAGAAGAAGATTCCTCTACTTTTTGAGGTAGCATATTCCACTGTCAGATAACTCTTAACATCAGGAAGTTCTTCATAATGTGTGTGTGGAATCTCTTCCTGTAGCTTGAATCCATGAAGCTTCAGGAAACTGTGCAGAACTAGTACAATCCAAATACAAACCCATGTTCTCTGAGGTTTCTATCAAACCACAGAATAGATGATGCAATTTATTTCTCATTAAATTTCTGTAGGACAATAAATGTAATTACAATTTTTCTATACTAAGCCAATAGGAGACTTCCTATCACTGAAAATTACTTTTATAGCATCTAATGGGTTTAATTTCTACCAGACAAAATATAATGATGATGTTCTGCTATGTTATATAAAAATGACATAAATGGATTTATTTTGTTCAATAGTATATACAATTTTGACACTGTGGTCAGAACCATCAGCAAGTTCAACGGGGTTGCAATGAAGAGCAATCTAAGATGTGTGCAAGACCAAGCCATAGTGTGGCTTGTCTCTGGAAATACAGCCTTCATTGCTTTATTTCATGTCTGTCTCATATAAATCAGTTTTTTAAAAGATTATGGACTTTATCACATGGGGGAAATAGGGGGGAATCAGAGGTTTAAACAGCGAGTATTCCAGGCAAAACATGAATTCACAATTAAGGTTTTCACACATATCACTATTAAACAGGTAATAAACAGGTAATAAAGAGGCAATAAAGGGACTATGAGGAGGCAATAAACAGCAACAACTCATTTTTGGGATTTTCCCCATGAATGATTTGTTGCTGTTTATTGCCTGTTTAATAGCGACGTTGTGTGAAAATTTTAATTGCAAATTCCATTTTGTCTGGGATAATTGCTGTTTAAACCCCTGATTTTGTCCCATTTCCCCCATGTGATAAAGTCCCGATTACTTCTCTTCAGGTGATTTCCAAATACAAAGACTGCAGGTATTTTCATACCAACTGATTTTTTTTTCTTTGATTTGCAGGCACAGATTTATGTACCAATGCTGTGATCCAACAAGTGTAACCTATAGGTAGAATCAGGATTCCACATTATGGTATCTGATTTCATGCACTCAAAAATTATGTTGTATGGGAAAACAGCCCCGCATCTAACTCATGGCCAAAATCCTATTTAAAAGATCTGAGTATTTTTGCCAAGGTCCAGGAGAGAGAAAGTACAGGCAGCAGCATCACTCTCTTGTCCACTACCACCCCCAAGCAGCAGATCAGTAACCATTTGGGTCAGAGATAGAGCTGTGACTGTGTTGCACAGCCTGAGATAGAGCTGTGACTGTGTTGCACAATGAAGAGCCATTGTGTTGCACAGCCTGAAAAAACTATTACATAACGAGGTACTAGGTGCTTCCTTTTCAACATCCAGAAAAGCAGTTATGCCAGTGTAACCTCTTGTTATACCATCTTAAGTCACTAAAAGATTATTCCAGCCACTATGTGTACTGTACTGTTAAGCATACTGTTGACTCTAGCAAGGTTGACTCTATAGATCAGCTTTTGGGAGGTGTGAAGAATTACTTCCCATTTCTTTTCCATCCCTCCTAAAAGGCCATGAATTCTGACAACATTAATGATGCTGAACATCCATGGGACCAGGAAGATGGTCTCATGTAGCAGTATTGTGTACAGCCCACTGATACACATAGGAATCTCTGGATCAGGTCCTAGAACAATTTTCTTTGAAGTCATAGAATTACTTTATTTTTCTACCCACATCCAAACAGAATAAAGCTTTTTAAGTTCATCAGTATCACAATTATGTTACAATGGACAACTGAAAAATCAAATGGCTATGCATATTTCCGAAAGGCTATGCTTTTTCTACCCAAAATGTTCATAACCTTAATGCTTCTGAAGTTTATCTAAGAAGAAGACAAGGCAGCAGAACACTGAACTGGGAGGTGGGCTTGAGTTCAGGGGTGAGGACATAATCTGATCTGTGATGGTTTTTCCACCCTACCTCCCACTGTATGCACATTTCCACTGTTAAACACTTTCCTTCTAAATCATTAATAATAGAAGGTATAACCTTATTGGAATGGTTACTTTTTTCCCAAATGAGGCTCCTCATAGCAAGAAACCAATATTACATAGTTCGATTCATTGTGTAGCACATCAGAAATGTGTTTATGGAATTTTCCTTTAATTCAGTGGCATTTAACATGCTCTAAAGCAGGGGTTGGCAACCTACGGCCCACGGGCCGCAATCGGCCCACGGACCCTCTCCACTCAGCCATCGCCGACCCCCGCTGCCGCTGCCCCTGCCGACCCCCACTGTGTGCGACGATGACAACAACCCCTGCCGCCACCGTTTTGTTTGCCAAAATGGTGGCCGTAACTCGTATGCGCATGCATAGTACTCCTGCGCATGCGCGAACGAGCCATGACTGCCATTTTGGTAAACAAAATGGCGGCCGCAGCAGCAGCACGGCCAAAATGGAGCCCCGGAGGAGCCCTGTGGTGGCGCTGGACCTCTCAGAGGCCCGTCGCCACCCAGGGAAGCCTCCTGCGGGGCACCCACAGCAGCGCTGGGCCTCTCGGAGGCCTGTTGCCACCAAGGGAAGCCTCCTGAGGGGCACCTGCAGTGGCGCTGGGCCTCTTGGAGGCCTGTTGCCACCAAGGGAAGCCTCCTGAGGGGCACCCGCGGTGGCGCTGGACCTCTCGGAGGCCCGTCACCGCCAAGGGGACCCTCCTGGGGGCACCTGTGGTGGCGCTGGACCTCTCAGGGGGAGCCCTCCTGGGGATTCTGCCATTGTGAGCATGCGCGCACGCCACAAGGGGGTGGCACATGCCATTTTTTCTTTTAAAATGGTGGCGCACACCCTCTGCGCATGTGGGAGGAAGTTCGCGCGTGTGCGTTCCGGCCCCCGGCACCATTCACCCCCCTCGGCTCATCGGCAAAAAAGGTTGCCGACCCTGCTCTAAAGTGTAGAATATGGTCATAGAAAGTTCATACTATATAGTGCTGCTTGAGGTTTACCTTGATATGAATGGCTTGTGCAAAGTTCTCAGCCTAATTTAAGCTAACAGACTCTCAACACATTGTTCAAGAAGTCTCCTAAAAGAAAAGAAAAGGAAATAATTACATATTTTTATATACAGGAAACAAAATTTGGAATAGCATCTTCATTATTTAAGTTAGAGTGAAGCACCTGATATTCTTTGGATGAGAAAATGCCAATGAATACCATGTGCTGTAGACTGTATTTCAGAGGAAGGACTGGCTAAACCACCTCTTGCTTAAGAGAACTCTGTGAAATTACTGAGGTTACCACAAGATGACAAGTCTACACACAAAGAGATAATTTTGACCTTTTTTACACAGCAAATCCAACACAATTATTTTCCCCATAGAATTTTTATGTGATAAATAGGTCATATGAATGGTTCAACAAAGCATCCACTCCATAGGAAGTGCAACAGATTAAATATTTTAAGGACTTTTATTAAAGGAATGGTTGAATTATCTGAACAGTTTTGAAATGTTTGCACAACAACAGGGCAAGGGAGGGGAGGGGCAGTCACACGCTGGGTGTCCCAACCCCTTCCCGAAGACATTGTCGGAGCGCCAGACCCTCTGCACGTCTGGGGCTCTGAGGATGTCTGTCCGCCGCAGCGTCCACACACACTGTGGCGGAAGAGGCGCCGAAGGTGCGCCAGCAGCCTTTTGTGGCGCACCTTCAGCGTCTTGCGGCACTATTTTAGCGCTCCTTCCTGGGGCTGGGACGCTGTGCCACGGGGCTGAGGTGTGTGGATACCTCGGCCCCATGCTGCCCATCTGCTTAGCCCCTTAGTTTTCTAGAAACTATGACTTCAACTGGTAAAGAATAAACTGGCATGTACCGACCACGATTTCAAAATAAATTTCAGTTAAATCATACTATTTTAAAAACTCATCAGGATTAAATTCCTGGGGAAAAACATATAAAAGGCATCTTGTGGAAAGCAAATCTGATAATGCTACTGAACTGGAGTGCTAGCACTGGTTATCAGAATCATCATCAAATAATTAAACATCTAATTTGTTCATAATTGCTAGATAAACAGTTCAGAAACCACTAATGCATTTATACTGCAGGAGCTCTTTTTGCTGCTTTCCCTTCTAGTTTCAGGGCATACTTCAAGAAAGAAGACAATCTAGTTCAGTAAAGCATTAAACAAAATATGATGGAGCCAGTGGCTATAATATCCAATATAAGAATTAAATATTCTGATTCTGCCATATGACAACTTTAAGCTCTTAACTTGCTCCTAGCTTGGCTGAATTTGTTTCCCTTTGAAAGCTAAACTATTCACTTTTCCTTCAAAACACTGACCTTCCAAAAGTTATGGAAAATAGAAAGTGAAAAGGTTCGTACACTAAAAACAACCAGACCAATCCTGCTGCCTTCAGGCCAATTATTCCCTCAACTTCAATAGGGCCACTTTCTAGGAAATAATCTTTGGTGGTTGCAGCCTGTTCCTGTCATGTTATCCTTACACACACACACACACACACACACACACACACACACAAACCAAAAATGCAGAAATTTTGTCAAGTATCTGCATTTTTGTTTCAGTAGGTTCTTTTTGTAGATTATGTCCACAAACAATAGAATAGGTTCACTTCTACACCACTCCCCCCTCTTGTGTTTTACTTTTGTTCATGCCTGAATTAAAATCCTTCTGTGGGTTGGATGAAGAATCTGCCTTGCATGAATGAAAGAATTCCTTCTGTCTACTAAAGACTAGAGGTCCAGATTTGTTTCCATGGGTGTAATAGTGTAAAAGGTGGTGATCTTCTGAGATTCCCTCATCCCCTGCAATCTACAAATAAGATCAAGAGAGCAGAAGGACCCTCCTTCTATACATGGGAATTGCACACAGGGATTGGTTCCACTAATGGGAGGTAATAGTGGATCCAAGACTATGCCCACCACTCAAACACAAGTTAGGCATTGTAAAATTTACAACTAAGTATTTATTTGATTTTTATGCTGCCTTTCTCTCAAAGTGGGACCCAAGGGGGCTCACAGAAGGAAATCAATTAAAATCTACAGTAATCATCCAATTCACATGAAAATAAATTTCATTGACTTTAGGATGGTCTATTTTGCTTATCTGCCTTCTCATAGCAAGAAATAGCATAGGGCACAAACTAACCAAGGTTGAGTACTTTTCTTTCACACTGATTTTAGGTAAATGGTAGAGTTCATTAAAATCAATGGAAATTGTTTAATTTTAGTTGGATTATGCTTATTGAATCTAGGATTATTATTTGCATCAGACTCCCAGAAATCTCAATTTATACATTGTCTCCCATATATAGGCTTACACTACAGTCTCCTTTTTCTGCCATTCAGTTTTCTTTAATGCACAGACTGCATTCTACAGTGAATACACATCAAAGAGCTCTTTCTACAGTAGGTGGTACTTGGTCTTTTTATACTTTTCTCGATGCTGCTGATGTCCGTTACTGTTTAATGTGTAGCGTTGCAAGGAGAGATCCAAATATTAAGTGTTTAAGTTTTATGTCCCTACTGTAGATGGAATGTACAATATCATAGTTAATTAGAGTAGCGTAGTAAATTATGAATGCTTTTTTCCCATGAAGACTTAAATGGAATGTGAACATTTTGCCAATTTCCTTGGTTAATTGTAAATGCTGAATTGTAGTCCTAAGTAGTTGCATTTTTGTCTGTCTCAATAAATTTTAATTTGTCTGCGACTGTTTGTTCTCTGACTGTTATTTTGTTTAATTATTGGAATGTAAAAAAACCAACATTCTGCATTCTTTCTGTAAAAAATAATGTGCATAAAGCAATGGTCTGTTATAATGACGGGCAGTGTCTCAAACCAGGAGCTAAGTCTTGACCAAATTCCACCTCTCTGTGCTTTATGTGCAACCAGCTTCCTTTAATGCATAATAAAACCCTTTTACCACCTTTCCCACAATCTGTTGGAAATGCAGGTTAATTTTCCCTTATCCAAAATGCTTAGAACCAGAAGTGTTTTGAATTTTAGATTTTTTTTATTTTGGAATATTTGCATATACATGGTGAGATATCTTGGAGATGGAACCGAAGTCTAAACATGACATTCATTAATGTTATGAATACACTTGCACACATTACCTGAAGGTAATTTTATACATAATATTTTTTAATAATTTTGTGCATGAAACAAATTTTGTGTACATTACATTTGTGTCACTGGTCCAAAACACACTGCAGAAATAATCTAGTTTGAAACCACTTTAACTGCCCTGGCACAGTGCTAGGGAATCCTGGAAATTATAGTTTATTCTGGCATCAGAGCTCTCTGACAGAGAAGGCTAAATGTCTCACAAAACTACAGTTCCCAGAATTCCCTAGCATTGAGCCAACACTGTTAAAGTAGTCTCAAACTGGATTATTTCTGCATTGCGTTTTGGACCACTATCTCAAACACTCATATGGACAATTGTGGATTTTTAAATATTTTGGATTTGAAAATCCCATGTAAGGGATACTCAGCCTGTGTATCCAAGGCACACATACATCTGTTGCATAACTGAACATCTCCTAGGGTTCTCTAATTTTTCCTTTCCTTCTCTCAAGTACATGATCAGTAATGATCACATTGCAGCTCTGCTCACGGAGCAGTCACCTGATAGAGCAGATATAAGTTGTGTATGAAAACTCTTTCTAGCTGCAGAGGCCCATAGGTGGATTGGGGAAGTTGTGAGCTGTACTCAGTGACTGCTGCTGGTGGAACATGGAATCCAATTTAAAAAAGGCTATTTTCCTCTCCATTGTATCCCTCTGTGTGCCATTTGGCTTCTCCAAACACAATACTAAAATTAGGAGAGACTTCATTGATACTGAGAGTTGCACTAGAAAGTTTCCCTGTATCCTGTTTCACCACTATCTGCTTCAATGAGTTAGTTGTTGTTGTTGTTGTTTGTCTTCAAGTCATTTCCAACTTATGGAGACACTAAGGCAAACTTATCATGGGGTTTTCTTGCCAAGATTTGTTGAGGGGATGTTTGCCATTGCCTTCAACTGAGGCTGAGAGCATGTGATTTGCCCCAAGTCACCTACTGGGTTTCATGGGTGAGTGGGGAATTGAATCGTGGTCTCCAGAGTCACCGCCCAACACTCAAACCACTATGCATGCTGTCTCTCCCATTAGTTACTTAGGACTATCCAATAAAGTGGAATGTATAATGCAATTTGATGCAGAACCAAAGAAACCCTTGGTATTTTAATTCACACAAATCACCATCACCACAGGAGCACAAATAATTGCCAAGTGGGTCCTCTTTAGGATGGGCACAGATGGAAGGGTAGCTATATGAAAGATGCACATTGAAGATTAAGAAGGAGTAAGGAGGAACAAGGGCATCTTTGATTCTTATACCCTTCTCTATTTCCTTCTATTTCTGGGTGTATATATACGCTCAAACACATACACACATAAATTAAGAAATATACCTATCCCTATTTGTTGTTGTTAACTGCCATTGAATTGACCCCAAATTGAGTCGACCTTGATATGGTGACCCTGTAGATGAGACATCTTCAAGCCCCCCCCCCCCATCCTCTACTGCTCTGCTTAAGTCCTGTAGATTTAGACCTATGCCCTCCCTGGTTGATTCTATCCATCTGGCATGAGGTCTTCCTCTCTTTCTATTGCCCTCCACCTTTCCAAGCATTAATGTCTTCTCAAGTGAGTCATGCCTTCTCATGATGAGGGCAAAGTACAATAGCCTGAGTTTCATCATCTTGGCTTCCAGGGGGAGTTGTGGTTTCATCTGCTCAAGGATCCATTTGTATGTCTTTTTGGTTCTTCACTGTATCCTCTGCACTCTTCTCCAGCACTGCATCTCAAATACCTATATCTCTATAATTTTATATCACCTCACTCACAACATGGGACCCAGAGTGGCTCATAAAGATTAAAATAAGGTACAGTTTTTTAAAGTTTATAATAACAAATTAAATAAACTATCTAATTGAAACAGCACTACTTTAAAACAGTTTACAATCATTTGAAAGATAACCGTGTAGCGCATACACAAACACCCATTAAAAGACTATTCAGAAACAATCAGCTGAAAGCTTGTCTAATTAAAAGAGTCCTTGCTGGTGGAAGGAGACCAAAGATGTGGGCAACACAACCTAGTTTAAAGAGAAGATAAGATTGTAAAGACAATGGGGGAAGGGGTATATGATCCTGCCTGAGTTTTAAAATCCATGGAGAAGGGCTCTATCTTGGTCCAAACCATCACAGTCTGTTGAGTACAGATGAGATGGTCTTCTTGGTTCCCAGCCTAGCAACGGCCACCAAGAAGACCCTCTAATCTGCCTTTAACAGGCTTGACCATGGCAGTAGTGAGAAAGGGTAATATATTCCACCAATAATAATAATAATAATTTATTTATTTATAC
>CM034703.1:239896335-239923254 GCA_020142125.1 Phrynosoma platyrhinos
TGCTGGGCCTGTTGTCTCTCCCCCAGATGACATCAGATGGAATGGAGGTAAGGCTCTTCTTCTTTTGCCTTCTAACCAATTCCAACATGCACCTATCCCATCCTAGAGTTTTCCTGGCAAGGTTTACAGTATTCAAAGGAGATTTGCCATTGCCTTCCTCTAAGGCTGAGAGAGTGTGACTCATAGAAAGTCACCTAGTAGGTTTCCATAGCTGATTGAGGATTTCAACCCTGGTTTCTAGGAGTCAATGTGGTGTAGTGGTTTGAGCATTGGACTACAACTGTTTAATTCCCCACTCAGCCATGGAAACCCACTGGGTAACCTTGGGTGTGTCACATACTCTCAGCCCCAGAAAACTCTATGATAGATTTGTCTTAGGATCATCAAAAGTCAGATATGACTTGAAGGCACATATCAACAACAGCAATAACACATAACAACAATTCTAGGAGTCCAGGATCACTACAAACTCAAATCACTATGCCATGACAGCCATTAGTAGCCTTATCCTCAATTCATTCATCCATCCCCTTTTAAAGATATTTATACTAGCACCTCTGGTGGCAATAAAATCTATCACTTAACTATGAATAGTATAAAAAGTGATTGGCTTATTCTTCTTGTTTGTCTTGAATTTCTTACTATCAAATTCTTTAGTAACACTGACTTCTAGTATTATAAGAAAATTGTGCATTTCCAGACCACATGAACATTTTGTACATTTCTACCATATGCCCTCTTACTTGCCTAGTTTGCAGCTAAAAGGCCGAAAATTCACAATCTTTTCTCATAGAGGAGTTGCTCCAACCACTTGATTATTCTGGACCTTTTCTGTCTTTTAATTTATAATAAATATGTCCCTGACTGTCTCTTTGCCTGTCTTACATGTCTCAAACCTGGAGTCTTAAAACTTGGCATGGGTACTATAGGAACCCTGACATTGTGCATCTTGAGATTATTTTGTTTGAAAAATATACTAATAAATTTGAATTAAAAACCATATATCAAACCATATCAGGATAGATTTTTCACAAGGTGCTAGACATCAAGCTTCTTATAAATAAGAAACGCCTCAAGAGTAAATCTCTCCTCAAGAGCAGAAAGCCTTGAGGTTTGGTCTAAATCCTTGCAACTGGCTTCAAGTATGAATAAAACCAGACAGACTTCTAAATATCTGGCCTTTCCACTTCTAGAATAGCACAGGTCCTACTTTTGTGTGGTTCAGCTGCCTGCTGACCCTTGCCTGTTGTAATTCCCAAGTATTTGTATGACAGAGCTTGGAAAAGTTACATTTTGAACTTAACACCCAGAATTCTCCAGCAAGGCCAGTGGTTATGCTGGTTGCAGATTCTGGGAGGCATAGTTTTAATGTATTGTTTCCAAACCATGGTATGATACCTGCCTAGAATGTGGTAAGTGAATGAAAGACAAACAAACAGAAAGACTGACTCCATCAATCACTGCAGATACCTGGAAGGGATTTAGGAGAGACCTCAGACCCTAGTGTGCTGTCTAGTCCATTTCCATGTGACTGTGAACCCTGAGTGACTCTACTTACAAAGGCAGTGGCTGTATCTGGCTCTGCATCCTGTGAGATTGGGATTCCATTTTGGTTAACCTCCTCTGGACACGATCCAGCTTCTCAACATCCCTTTTAAACTGTGGCATCCAAAATGGGACATAGTATTCCAGGTGAGGCCTAACCAAAGCAGAATAGAGTGGTACTATTACTTCCCTCAATCTAGATACCATAGTTCTATTGATGCAGCCTATAAGAGCATTGGCTTTTTTAGCTGCTGCATCACATTGTTGACTAATGTTTAACTTGTGGTCTACTAGGACTCAAGCCAGGTATCACCCATCCTATACTTATGCATTTCATTTTTCCTGCCAATGCATAGTACCCTACATTTCTCCCTGTTGGAATTCATTTTGGGCCTCTGCACGCCAGCTGCCCCAACCCCATGCTGACGCCGTCCTGATGCCATGTGTCATTACACATGGCACGCAGCATCAAAACATCCTCCCAGTGCAGCGTTCTGACATGCTGCACCAAAAAGGGCGAGGAAGAGCTGCACACCAGCTCTTAGGGCAGCCTTTTGTCGCCCCTAAAAGGAGCGCCATTTTGCTGCTCTTTTCAAGGTGGCAAAAGGGAGGATTGGGGCCACGGCATGGGGTTGCCATGGCCCCGATCCACCACTTCCCGGGGCAGCCCAAAGCCACCCGTCTGCAGAGGCCCTTTGTTAGCTTTGGCCCAGCATTCTAATCTATTAAGGTCATTTTGAATTTTGATCATCCTCTGGGGTATTAGGTACTCCTAATTTGTTGTCATCTCCAAATTTGATAAGCATGCCCTCTATTCTTTCATCCTCATCACTGATGAAGATGTTAAATGGCACTGGGCCCAGGACAGAACCCTGTGAAGCCCTACTGGTCATTTTTCTCCAGGATAAAGAGGAGCCCTTTGGGTTTGATTGGTCAGCCAATTACAAATCCACTTAACAGTCACATTGTCTAGCCCACCTTTTTTTAGCTTGTTTGCAAGAATATGGTAGGGACCCTTGTCAAAGTCCTTACTGAAATCAAGATATTCTACATCCACAGCATTCCCTTCATCTTCCAAGATGATAATTTTATTTTTTAAAAAGGAAAATAAGATTATTCTGGCATGACTTGTTTTTGAAAAACCCATGTTGACTTTTGTGATTATGGCATTCTCTTCTAAATGCTTACAGACTCTCTGTTTACTTATCTGGTCTAGATTCTTTTTTAATTGTTTTTTTTTTTAAAGCACGAACAAAGATAAGAATACATAATAATACATAAATGCTTTAGTTTTTAAAATGTATCCCTACCCTTACCCTCTAAGGGCCTTGGCAGACGACTAATAGAGTCATCTCCGAGGCAGGGAAGAGGAGGGGCAGCCACACGATCGGAGCCCCTTCCTCCTCCCGAGGTTGCCCTCGGAGCAACCGGCCCTCCACAAGGCTGGCACTCCGAGGGCAACCTCCTGCCCCAGCGTCTGCACACACTGGGGCGGATAAGTCAGGGAAAGTGCGCCCTACGATTTTAGGGCACACTTTCACTGACTTCTGAAAGGAGCGCTGATTTAGCGCTCCTTTCAGAGGCGCCGGTGGTGCGCCGTGGTGCAGATGCTGCAGTCCCGCGGCGCACCGTCCCGCGGCGTCTCGGATGCCCTCATGTGCTTCCCCCCTAACTTACCTTTTACCACCTTATCCCACCACCTATGTCTATAGACAGTTATGAAGATATATTGTATTAGTACCATTTAGTCCTTCCTATAGTCACTCTATTCAATGAGATTTATTCTTTTACTCTTAAAACATCATTTTATTGCAGTGTCTATGTTATTTCAATTTTCTTTTGTTTATTTCTTCTGTACTTTCTCATCTAGTAGGTATATAATTAGGTTTAATCGTGTTTCAAAGACTATAATCTTCTAACAGCTCCATTTTTCTTAACAATATTTTAGGAAAAAAATCCTATCTTTCCCATTATTATATATCCCATCTATTGCTAATGTTAGCTTATTCATTTCTTTGGCTTCTAGCAGTTTAATCAGCCATTCTTCAGTAGTGGGTGTTTCAGTGGATTTCCATTTTTGCGCTATCAAGGTTCTTGCTAGTGAACTCATGTAAAGGATGGATTTCCAGTGTTTATTTCTGATATTTGTTGGGATGTTGTTGACTATATTAAGAAGGTATATCTCAGGAGCTGAAGGATATTCGACCTTAAGCATTTCACAGATTGTTTTATGAAGTTTTTCACAAAAATTTCTAATCACTGGACATGACCACCACATATGGAACCAGAATCTGCTGTTTTTTCTGACATTTCCAGAATATCGAATGTTGTTGCTTGTATATTTTAACAAGTTTTACTGGGGTTAGATGCCAACTGTGTTCCATTTTATGATAGTTATCTCTAATATTCTGGCATTTCATAAATTTATATGTATATGTTCTAGCTTTGGACCAACTTTCAAAATCAATTTCTTTTCCTATATCTTTAACCGTGTTAATTATCTTTCACCAGATCAGCTTCTAGTTTCTTTTCTAAAAGAATCTTATATAATTTGGAAATCTGTTTTGACTTGTCTTCTAACATTATTTTATCTATCTCTTTTCTTTGTAGGTTGATCCATGGATGTTCTTGGTTGATTCTCAACCTGTCTTTTAATTATAACTATAATAAACAGTGATATTTGTTCTCTAATCCTTGTATGTCTTGCATTTCTTGTAATTCTTCTTTTCCAGTATTTCTTTTTTTTTTTCTTTTACTCTTTCCCTTTTTTTGGTAACAACACTATATCTGCTGACTTCCGGGATTCCAGTATTAGTTCCTTATGGATAGTATTTAACACATCTTTCAAGGGGTTTCTATTTTTTTTATTTTATTTTATTTTTTATTTTATTTTTTTGGTAATATTTCGCTGTGAAACCATCTGGCCCAGGTGATTTACTGGTTTTTAATTTTTGGATTGCTGTTGAGATTTCTGTGCTAGTGAAATCTTGGTCTAGTTTTTGTATATCTTTTGTAAAAATAATTCTTTTCTCTTTACTCTAAAAGTAAGCAAAAGGGTCTCTATCTACAGGGTTCAATTCTTTTTTATAAATACTAGTATGGAATTGGGTGAATTTCTTTTTTATTGCTTCCTGTGTGGTTATTACCTCTTCTCCATCTATTATCTTCTCAATGGTTTTCTTTTCTCTTTCTTTCTTTATTCTGTTAGCCAGCCATTTCCCCAATTTGTTGGCTTGTTCAAAATTTGATAGCTTCGCTTTCTTAATTTTTTGTTCTGTCTCATAGGTAAGAGTTGATTCCATTTGTTTCTGCAAAAAGGTAGGTTGTTTCTTTAGTTTTTCTTTCAGATGGATTCTTTTTTATTTCTTCTTCTTCTTTTATTTTAATCTCTATCTCTTTGATTTCTTCTTGTAGTTTCTTTTCTTCTTCTGATCCTTTTTAATGAAGATTCACCTCATAACTGCCATACCATATTTAATTAGGAGTCCTCTTTTCTATTCTCTGAGAAGAAAAGTTTGATATTTTCTTTCATAGTTTGAACAAAATCATCATTTGTTAACAATTTACTATTCGATTTCCAGTTAAATTATTTTGTACCATCTTCTAATACAAATAGAATTGGGTTATGATCAGAATCAATTTTAGATAAGATTGGCATTTCTTTTATTTTTAGTGTTAAAATTGTAGAAATCATAAATATATCATTTCTGGAGGAGTTATGTTGTTGTGAGTGGAATGTGCAACCTTTGGTGTCATTATATAGGGTTGTCCAAACATCTTTTAAATCTAGATCTTCTTTAAGTTTAAAGAAGAAATTTGGAAGTTTCCCTTGATTTTTTGTAATTTTCTTTTTTTAAACATCTTATCTAATTGCAGTTCTATCACTGCATTCCAATCCCCCATGACCAGCACCCTATCATTGTTACAATTTTCTATTTCTCTATGTAGCTTTTTAAAAAAAAATGTTTATTTTAATTTGGGGTGTATAATCCCACCACTAGCCAAGTATGGTGAGCTAGTTTAATTTCCACCCCTATATAATTCCCTTCATTGTCTTTGCATTTTTCTTTCCCTGTTAGCTTCTGATTTATACATAGAACACCTTGTTTTCTTTTTTTAGTCAGAGTGAAAAAATTGTCCTAGTTTGAAGTTTTTTAGATATATTGCATCTTTCTTTTTGTTCTTAATTTCTTGTAAACATAACAAATCACAATTTTTCTTTTCAAAATGATGAATGATTTTTCCCCTTTTATAAAAAGAATTTATTCCTTTAACATTCCATGAGAATATATTTAACACATTTCTTTTTCAAACTGGTTACTTTGTTAATCCTTCAAAGCTGAGTCTTCTTCAACATTCTTAGTATTACTTTTGTTGCCCAGATTTACTACAGTCTTCTTCCTCAATTGCAGATGATAATTTATTTCTTCTTCTTCTGTATCTGAAAGGATTTCCCTTCTTTTTGTGATTATTTATCTGCACAATTCGCTTATTTACATCTTTTCCTCTTTTATTGTGTCTTTTTCTTCACCTAGCCTGTATACCTTGTGTATCTGTTCTTTCAGGAGCCCTGGTGGCACAGTGGTTAAATGCCTGTACTGCAGCCATTCACTCATAAACCACAAGGTTGAGAGTTCAATACTAGCCAGGGCTCAGACTTGACTCAGGCCTGCATCCTTCCAAGATCACTAAAATGAGTACCCAGGTGTTGGGAGCAATGAGCTTACAGTTGTAAACCACTTAGACACTGCATAGTGCAGTATGGAGCAGTATATAAATGGAGCTGCTTTGCTTTGCTTTGTATTGTGTTCTTCTTTTTTGTGATCAGTTGGTTCTTTTTCTGGTCTTGTCCTTTCCCTCTCTTTTGTTTTTTCTCTGTTTCTTTGGAAGTATCTTTAAAACTCCTCAACCTTCATTTTTGAATTTATTCTATATCTTTTTTGTTTATAATTAAACATCACTCCTTCCAGATAGTCCCATGAGTACCTAATATTGTTCTTTGTTAATTGTTGAGTCAATAGTCTATATCAGGGGTAGGCAACCTTTTTCGGTCCTGGGCCGGTCCCCCGAAGTCCTCATCTCTGCTGGGCCGAGGGGGGGAATGGCGGCACATGCGCTCACATGCACGCGTGCACCCCTGCCGCCACACATGCTGCCACCATAGATCTTCTGCTTCAATGATTTAAATGTTTATTTGAGTAAAGAGGCACAAGTCCTTTGCTAGATGATGATAACCACTACTTGGTCCTCTTGGCTTTTGTTTCCTCCTCTCAGTTTCTATCTTTTCTCTTCTGCTTCAGGAATTTAATGATTATTTGCATAGAGAACCACAAGTCCTACTTTGCTAAATGAATATAGCAGCTAAATTGGGTCTTCTTTCTTTTGTTTCATCCTCTCAGTTTGTATCTTTCTCAGTCTTATTATTTTTAACAAAATAACTGCTGTTTCCAGAGAGGGAAAGTGTTAGAAGCACTTACAGTTTCTGTTTCAGTTTTCACTTCTCCTTTAACATTGGTAGGTATTCATCGATGTCCTCTATTGTTTTATTGCTGGTACTGTGTTGTTGTTGTTTCAACTTTATTTTATCCATAATTATCTTAACAGTCCATTCCACTGTTGTCTGTATTTCTATCCAATATTTCTTTCATGTGGCTTCTTTATTCCACACCATGCTTTCCTACGCCTCTCCCCAGCTGAACATACTCCTCCTTGAGAAGGTCTTTCACTTTGGGAGGCTTTAAGAAGTTCTTCTCAATCACAATCTGAGCCAGCTTACATGGAGGTGTTTAAGTGGATGACTTTATGCAAGTCACATGCTCTCAGCCTCAGGGTAAGGCAATGGCAAATCACCTCTGAATAAATCCTGTCAAGAACCCCCCATGATACATTTGTCTTAGGGTCACCATAAATCAGAAATGAATTGAAGGCACATAACAACACCAAAGTTCAGTTTTAACCAGGTAGTTTCACTACGTTCTTCACCCTACACCATACTGAGGCTCCTCATTTGTCATAGAAGACTGGATTTTAACATTTTTAACCCTGGATCTTTTTCTGGAATCCACATGACAATTTATAAGCCAATAGGGAGGGGTAAGAAAATGATATTATAAAGGAAGGAGCAAGGAAAAGAAAGAGAAGGGCTGGGTTAGAGATGGAGTTTACCATAACTCATGCAGCTGTTTCCTTCTCTCTCAAACTCAAAACAGAAACTGGGGGTGAGGAGTAACATCAGCAAAGCAAACCAGCTTCATTTATATACTGCTTCATACCACACTATGGAGTGTCTAAGCAGTTTACAATTATAAGCTCATTGCCCCCCAACAGCTGGGTACTCATTTTAGCCACCTTGGAAGGGTGCAGGCCTGAGTCAAGCCTGAACCTTGGCTAGTATTGAACTCGCAACCTTATGGTTTATGAGTGAGTGGTTGCAGTACAGGCATTTAACCACTGCGCCACCAGGGAGGGCATTTATTTAAAGTTTCATTTTAATGTCCTTTAGTGCAAGATTTAACTTAAATTTAAATAGGAATTTAACAAAAACATAATAGTTAACTGCCCCTTTCTAACATGAATGTAATTAATTAGACTTATTAACAGCTAACTAAACATACTAAACCTTTTCTGTATCTGTTTAAATTTACAGCAGGGGGGAATGGGATACAGAATTCCTGCTTGTGTTGGGGTATATAATTTCTAATGTCTAGCTATAACATGTTCCATCAGAGATACAATATGACACAAATATATTGGTATCAGCCAAATATATTCTCAAGCAATATCATGAGGCCACAAGCAAAAAAGGCATATAATTTCTAAAACTGATTAACTTATTTATTTGCTTTTATTATAGTAAATACACTCAAACCCTGCCTATGAAAATACTTACTAGGTAGGAAGTATTTCAGGGAAAGGAAAAAACTTTATGTTTTGTGATCCATACTGGAGGCACAGTATGAAAACTGTATTTTATGTAACTATTCATTTCTTATAGTTGAAGCAACATCAAAATATATTTAAATAGACACTTGGGGCAAATATCAGAGGCAAACACACTTTGGAAAGAATTTGCATGCAAAACTGAGATGATTTAACCATGGAAACATACAATATTGTCTTGTCTCTCCAAATTTTGGTCTTAAAATAAAATAAAATGAGACAGAGAGAGAGAGAGCAAGATAGAGAGAGAACTTGATGCTACTTTATATTTGTTTGTTTTGTTAGTTTATTATCCTAATAAAAGCAAATCCCCTAACAGAACAATTATTTTTGCCATCTGCGGTACTATCCTATTTTGTCAGCTCAGAAGTAAATCTTATTATGTTCAATGGAGTTTACTCCAGAGAATATAAGATCACAGCCTGAAAATACTGATTTAGAAATAAAAAATTGAAAGTATAATATAAACATGCAAATATGAATGGTATCTAGGACTATAACAGTGTTTGGGAATGCCCTAATAAAAACTAATTAGTTTAATGAATTCCCAAGCTTCCCTTTTCAAAAATGTGTGTGTGTTTTGGAATGGTGAACAGCATAAGCAGCTTAGGCAAAATTGGAGAACTCCTTCAAGTGCATGCCAATTGCTTTTCTCCATGCAAAGAGAAGTTGAACAGACATCATGGAGGTGGGTAGTGTGTAGCCATGACAGGGGGGTGAGGGCATTGCCTCCCAAGTAAAATTTATAATCACCATGAAATTTGCATTTACCACATTTCTAGCATTCCTGAGAGTGATATGTGTGGCAGGTTTCATCTAGAATGCTTATATTTACTGTGTTCCTGTTCCCTAGAGAACTTTGCCCACCTCTTTTCCTTGGATCCCCAAATTCCATGTCTAAATGCTCTATTGGGATTTTAAATTACCACAACACTAAGAATTTGGGGACTGAAGTAAAAAAAATCCATTGGGAGGGGACAGAAGTCTTGTTGACATTGAGTGCTTATTCTTACCTAATTCTTCTGATAAATAAATAAATAAATAAATAAATTCATCCCTTACACTCAGGCATCATCTTAACTCATCAGGAAAAGACGGCCCTGCTCCCACTATGGAGATGACTCATTGTGTGGGCAATCTCTTGAAGTGTGTGTGTGTGTGTGTGTGTGTGTTTAAAAATAGTTTTATTATTATAGGCACAAAGGATTTTACTGTAAGTCAGTCATTTCAAATCCAATAACAATAACAATGATTTTTTTAAAAGATATGTAAAACAGATATGTAAAAAGGACTGTGGGCATATCATCAAATCACATGACTCATTGCAAAAGGTTATAATATTAAGTAAAGTGAAACACAGTAGAAAAGGAGGGAGACCACATTACAGGTGGTTTAATTCTATCAAGAAACCACCTCCCTGAGTTTGCAAGACCAGAACAGGGCAGTTGACAGCAAGTGTCCTGGAGATCTCTCATTCATTAAATCATGGGGTTTTCATAATCACAAATAACAACAAAACTATAGCACTAGAGACAGAAAGAATTAATTTAAAAGCTTTACATATTTGCATTTTTTTTAAAAAAATACATGTATATACAAGGTTTTATTTTTTAAAAAAATATGGAGACTAAGGGGCAAAGCAGATGGGACCAGAGGCTGCTCCTTCCCTGATTGTTAAGGGACCACCACTCGACTGTGGATCCAGAAACCACGGTCCCAAGGGCAGCTGCTGTAGTGGTCCCAAACAGGGTGTGAAAAGGAGAGGTAAGAAACTACATCTTTTGTGGCTGAGTTTGCTATTTCTATGACAGTATCTAATATGGTGTTCTTGCTTGTACTTTTAAAGCATCTGGGTGAGATTAGGGTCTGAAAGTGATCAGACAAGAAGTGTTTCATCTCCTTAAAAAGGTGTTTAAATTTTGCCTCATGTCATTTCTCCATTAAAAATTACTCCTTCATCCTGCTGTTTCCTCTGTGGAGAATAAAATGCACATTTTCCAGTTTTTTACAAGGGTAATTTAAATTCATATAATGTGGTGTAGTGGTTTGAATGTCAGACCAGGACTCCAGGTGTCCAGGGTTCAAATCCCTGTTCAGCCATTGAAGCCCACTGGGTGACCTTGGATAAATCATACTCTTTCAGTCTTAGAGGAAGGCAAACCATACCTCCTTTGAATAAATTGTGCAAAGAAAACCCTGTGACATGATCACAAGAAGTCAGTCAATTTGAAGGCACATAACAACAATTTACATTAAAGCAGCAGCACAGAGAATAGGAATTAATCATCTCTCCAGTAATGTTGCTCCAATAAAAACTGGTGCCCTCAATAACCATCTTAAAAGTAAAATGCTAGGTACTAAACTGGATGTTCTGCATAAAATACAACTTGGATTCTGAGTTTTGCCAACTCACACCAAGATTCATTAAGCTATGGACCATTTTACCTGTGGAAATTGTTATTATTTCAATATTATATCCAATAAAATAAATTCAGGAATGGTGCCAGTTGCTATTAACCATAAGGACAATTAAACTGAATCTTCAAGTTCTAAGGCACTGTATGTCTGAATAGCAAGCTCCAGACAGAGAGAGCTTTTGCCTTCATGTAAGCTTCCCGGTTACACCTAGCTACATACTGTGGAGAAAAGAATTCAGGATTAGTTGAACTTTTCATCTGATCTAACAGGACTCTTTTAATGTTCATACACAGACCTAGATTTTACTAAGGGCCTCGGCAGACGACTAATAAAGTCGTCTCCGAGGCCTGGAAGAGGAGGGGCAGCCACACGCGCGGCGCCCCTTCCTCTTCCCGAGGTTGCCCTCGGAGCTGCCAGCCCTCCGCACGGCCGGCGCTCCGGAGGCAACCTCCCGCCGCAGCGTCCTCACACGCTGCAGCGGAAAAGGCAGGGAAAGTGCACCCTACACTTTTAGGGCGCACTTTCCCTGTCTTCTAAAAGGAGTGCCAATTTGGCGCTCCTTTCAGGGACGCCGCAGGAGCGCCGCGGTGCGGAGGCTGCGGTCCTGCGGCGCTCCGTCCGGCGGCATCCTGGAAGCACTCATGTGCTTCCCCCCTTAGTGATAGACTGATTTAAAGGTGTTTGCAAAATTCTATGTGATTTATAAAGTTGGCCTACTCTTTCCATGGCATTTTGCTGCCTGAGACAAAGGACAAGGTGTCATCCTCTTTCATTGCATACACAGACTGATTGGAATGGCAGTTGTAATTTACTTTAGCACTAGCAATGGGAAAATGTCCTCCACTACATGTAATGTCAGCAGACTAGTCCAGGAATTTCAGTGGGCCCTTGGTATCTGCTGGGGTTTGGCTCCAGGAAGGACCTCACGTGGGTACCAACATTAATGGATGTTCAAGTCCCATTATATACAATAGTGTAGTAAAATGGTGTCCCATATATAAAATGGCAAAATCAAAGTTTGCTTTTTGGAATATTTTTAAATATTTTCAGGCTGTGGATGGTTGACTCTATGGATGGAGATGTCAAGACCATGTGGCACCCTGGTCTGGAAAATGACATGGCTGTGGCCACTGAAAGGAACTGGATCAATAGTAACAGGGTTACTACAGTTCAAGTGGCAGGTGCATGAGTCAGCATTTGGAAAGCTGTGCATCATGGGAGGTCTGATGCAACATGCACAGTAGGTGAGACCAGCCAGGTATGCATCATGGGAGGCCTGATGCAACAGGCACTGGAGATGAAACCAGCCAGGTTTCATTAGTGCATGGCTGTCACTTGTTCTTAAGAAGACCACGTATATATGGGATAGAGCCCAAATCTCCATTGTTGGTTAGTTGTGGTTGGTGGTTCGCGAAGCACTTTGTTGTCTATATAGCTGTGAGTATTCAAGACAGATGTCTGGTACTCTATGTATCTTTGTAAACATTTGCAACAAAGATTAAAGCCCTCACTGAGTGAAGTCTCGCTGTCCAACAATTCATTTCTCCAAGCTGAAAGCAGCAGCCTGCATGTGGGAGAATTTTTCCTGTGCCATCTGGAGCAATATTCTTCACAGATGACCATTTTCTGGGCGTTCCTTCCTATGTGCTTCAACTCTGCATGTGTGTATGCTAGGCCCCACTTGTCTGCATACCCCAACATGGGAATCTATGGATAAAGAGAGCCAACTGTAAAATGTAAATTCATGGGGATTGGGATAGAGGTCTACAAATAGATAATGGTTGACATTCTGTTTTGCAGTGGTGGATTTATAATCAAGAGTTATGGATCTGTAAGTGCTTTGTATTCAGTAAGACTTTAGTCCAGGAGTAGGCAACCTTTCCCCTTTAAGGGCTGAGGGACTTCAGCTCCCAGAATCCCAGGAGCTATTGGTCAACATGGGACTATTGGGCAACATGGCTGAGGCTTCTGCGAGCTGAAGTCCCTCGGCCCTTAAAGGAGAAAGGTTGCCTACCCCTGCTTTAGTCATAGTGCAAAACAACATAAATGTCTTTCCCCCAGTCCCCCTTAAGAGCCAGCAGCCAGATTGGGTGAAGCAGGTCTGTTCAGCTGCTAATTACATCCCCAAACTCCAACCACCAGTAAACAAGGCTGCAACAAGAACTTGTGACAGAGTTTCCAATTGTCATAGCATTGCTATTACAACAAAACCCTGGAAATAATTTATAACCTTTGTTTGGATTAAAGCTGTTGTCATGGCAGAAGGATATCTTTCTTTTAAATAGAAACTGTCATGTTTTCCAATCTGATGGCAAATAAGACTTTGCAATCTCTTGCCTGTCCCTGTTTCCTGATGTTATCAAGATAAAAGCACCTCTACTTGCATCTACTACAAACTTTTATTGTGAAACTTGACATTTTTTCTCATAATTTCTGTCAAGAGATAACTGCCCAAAAGCTCCAATATCTAACAGTAAGGGTGGGATGGGCTTGGGGTATCAGACAATGGTTCCTGAAAAAAAGCATGTTCTGCTTCTAACTATGCATTGCCTTTGAATTCACACAGTGAAGCCAATTTATCGTTCTTGTCATGGACTCATTCTAAAATTTAAATAATAAATGTCATTATTTAAATAATAAATAATATTCAAATACAAAAACAATCCTCCCCAATAACACCATGGTTCAAAGAATAATCCATTTATTTACTGTGCATTTAATACAGTTCCAGCAATTACATTTTTTAAAAAGAAGCCCCACTAATATCTTCTTCTTCTTCCTCTTCTTCCTCTTCTTCCTCCTCCTCCTCTTCCTCCTCTACTATTTCTTCTTCTGATTATTATTTATTTGTATCCTGTTTTCTCCCAAAATTGGGATTCAAAGCAACTAACAATTTAAAAGAACAGTACATTTTAAAATATACAAAAAGAGAACATTAAAATACAATTAAGCTATCAAAATAATTCACACCTTAAGTTATAAGAATAAAATGCAATTAAAAAGATTTTTTAAAGCTGCTACAAACATATCATTTAAAACAATACAGCTACTTACTTTTGAAGACATAACTAATAACATCTCCTGCCTATCCACTTTAAGCACATGGAGACAGATTGGGTGAAGTCTGTTACCATAGCTTCTGATTGGGGCATAAGGAGGAGGATGTTTCCAGTCCCCTTCCACCAGATAGCAAAGCTGCAACAAGGAGTTACAGCAGGATTCTTACTTCTGATTGTCACAGCCTTACTTAGGGCCTCGGCAGACGACTAATAGAGTCGTCTCCGAGGCAGGGAAGAGAAGGGGCAGCCGCACGATCGGCGCCCCTTCCTCGTCCCGAGGTTGCCCTTGGAGCAGCCGGCCCTCCACACGGCCAGTGCTCTGAAGGCAACCTCCCGCCGCAGTGTCCACACACGCTGTGGTGGATAAGTCAGGGAAAGTGCGCCCTACGTTTTTAGGGCGCACTTTCACTGACTTTTGAAAGGAGCACTGATTTAGCGCTCCTTTCAGAGGTGCCAACGGTGTGCCATGGTGCGGATGCCGCGGTCCCACGGCGCACCATCCCGCGGCATCTCGGACGCCCTCGTGTGCTTCCCCCCTTAGTGTTGGAAGGCAGTTGGAAATGTGATCCTCCTTGTGCCCTGACCATCCGATGAACTTATTTCATTCATCTGATTCAACTGTTGGCTGTTAGGATGGATCAGGGAAAATCAGGCTAGCCAAGGTAGAATATTGGCAAACATGACCAAGAATATTTTAAAATGACCATTTATTCTCTATTTGTAATCACTACAGGCAGAGTAAAGTAGTAGTTTGAGTGCTGAACTAGGACTCTAGGAGATAGAGTTCAAAACCCTGTTCAGCCAGCAAAAACTACTGGGCAATCTTGGACAACTCACACATTCTCAGTCTTCGAGCCAGACAAGAGCAAATCTTCTCTGATAAATCTTGTCAGGAAAACCCTAGGTTAGGGTCATGGTAAGTCTGAGTCACCTTGACAACACAGAACAGTAACAATGAGTGTATGACAGTTCACAAAGACTTTGCTTTGTCCTGATATGTATCTTCTCTAAAATCTCTGGTACCAACCAAAGAAGATAATATACTAAATGGGCAACTGGACTGTTGTATTCTAGTTTATGCTCCAGGAATATTAATCAAGCACTGGATCTACTGATGCTGAATTCAATCTGGTCTCCTAGTGAGATACAAAAGGGTTAGAGTTTGGCTGATAACAAAATCTTTTGATCAACATGCTGACAGTTCAGCTTTAAGATCTGAGAGCATTCTGTTGTGTTCCTCCTCTGACACAACAAATGTTCTTTAACCTAGCCATAGAGCACAGATAATTCAAAGTGCTTCAATGCTGGCACTCAGTGTTCAAATTGTGCTTCATCATTTAATCCTTCATCTATCTTTTTCAGTTTTAAACATCCTTAAATTTCTAGAGATGCAGTAAATATGGAAAACAGTAGCTTGAATTCTATTGTTAATCCCAGCTAAAATACACCCATTAAATGGCTAGGATTTACTTATGCATTAGCTCACCATTCAGTGGGTCTACTCTAACTGCAACTAGCCAATAGAATCAAGCCAGTAAAAAACATGTCATTCATCTTATAGTATTTAAACTGTAAACAGAATTCCAGCTTCTGTTTTAGACCTCTTTCTTTCCTGGAAGAATCAAAATGAATCATAGTAGTACTTGATACTACTGTTTACAAATAGAATTACATAAGTTAGGATTATAGAGGAAATTCTTGGATTGAAAAGGCTTCAGGAAAGAATAGAAAACTCCTAACACATTCAAAGTGCAATCCTCTGCATATTTAGTCAGAAGGAAGTCTCATTAGTTCAGTAAGGCTTCATTCCTAGTAAATGTATTTAGGACTGAGCCCTATAAAGCACATGTCCAACTTGGATATCTGAGCAAATAAACAGAGAAATGTCCCTATGTATTCTAATCTGCATATCTTTGTATTTGCATAGTATAGAGTATGTATGCAATGGGGTGCATGTAGAATTTGGACTGTAATCATCTTAAGCAGCCATTCACTGTATCATTTTTAAAAGATCACACACAGAGACAAACGGAGAAATACAGCTCAAAATATTGCCATTCATGAAGGTGCTACAACCCAGTATTACAATTAGGGATTACATGCACTGTTTTAATAGCATCCTAGGGCACTTTTATTCAACTGTATTTTGATTTGAGAAATGTCCAATTCACCATTGATTGTGTTAATGAACAGATTATATTTCTGATGTTTGATGAAAAGCAGGCAAAGAATGCTTCCTGAATAATAATAATAATAAATAATTGTAATAAAAATTCTAAATGGTTACTGCAAGGGACACATTCTGCAATTGGCTGAATAAATGGGATGGGAATTGCTATTAACAACAAAAAAGGTGTTTACCTAGACATCAGGAAAGTGCATATTAGCTCACTAATTGATAGTCCCTTAAGTATCTGATACAAAGTTTCAGCATAAAACAATTTGCATCCCACTCTTCTTGATAACTGAAGAAAGCACAGATAAAGATCAGTTTTGTGCATATAGGCTCACAGAAAATTGGGAAACCTAAGCCACTTTCACATTCAGCTACCACATGCTTATTTCTCTGCCGTGGAATACTTTCTTCCTAATTCCTCAAAAACAATGGTTCTCAAATGGAGGTCACCCGGGCATCTTAGACTTCAACTCCAGAGGTTCCAGACAGTTTAGTCAATGATCAAGGAGTTGAAGTCTCAAATATCTGGAGGAGCAAAGACAGAACTACTGCTGTAAAATGACCATTAAGTGCACCAAGGGCTTCCTTCTCTATGATCTCAGGACTGGGCTTATCTTCTAGCCACCTTGAACCCCATCCCAGGAGAAAGGCAGTATATACATTCAGAAAGTAATTAAGTCAATATTTTGGCTACATCAAAAATTAGCTATGGGTTACATCCAGCAAAAGCTTTACATAAGTGCGGAGCAGATGGGCCAGGCTGGCTCTTTGAAATTGCTCAATTTGCCACTGAAAATTGGTTGGAGGACAGATTGCTGTCAGACTGAAAAATCCAAGAAGGTGAACTGCCAGGAACAGATACTCCAAGGAAAACCTAGTAGGCTTTTATTTATTTATTTATTTATTTATTTATTTAGATTATTTGTACCCTAGACTTCAGCCACAAAGGCTCTCAGAGCAGTTTACAGATTTTTAATTTGACAGTTCCCTGCTTCCAGACTTATAATCTAAATAAATATGACACAAAAGGAGGAGGGAATGGTAGTGGGGAAGGCAATCAAGTCCAGCAGATACACCTGGTTCTTCTCTCCCTCTAAGGTCAGGGTGGTGGCAGCTGGAATAGAGTGGGGACCTTTCATATACTTCTGGGGCTAGGCATGGGCTGTTCCTGCTTCTTCTATCTCTCCAACACCAGGGTGGTAGCAGTTAAGATGGAAGGAGGCCTTTCATCTACCTCTGGGCCTAAGCATGGTGGAGCTGTGCTTGCCACTTCTCCTCTGAGGTGTGATGGGAGTTAAGATGGAGGGAGGGCCTTTCATCTGCCTCTGGACATAAGTAATCATATTCAGTGCTATATATGCTTACTTGAAGTACTTCTAGTAATCATAAGGTCACACTGTCTGACTTACAAAGGAACAATCATCAGTTTATTGAGTGAGATCGAGAATATTTTTAAATTCTATTGTATTATAAAATATTTAAAAATATTTAGAAAAACCAAACATGTTTTTCAAGTGTTGAGAAACTCTGTTGAGAAGAATCCTGGACTGACAAGAATCTTCACAGCTTGAGACATTCTCTACAAAATTCACACATCGTTTATTTTGCACAGGAAACAGAATTTTCTGTGTGGGAAATAGTATCTCTACACAGAAATATCTATTCTTGCACAGAAAACATAGTTTCCTCTCTAGAAAAGGCTATAATTGGGGATTCATTCTGCATAAAATTTATAATGACTGTGCTGCACAAAATAAGTCCTGAATTGCAAATAGCCTTTGAAAATTGTGATTTTTGAAAACTTTCTTGAAGCAGGAAGAACACTGCTAAAATTACTTATTGCTATCTTTGAGAAGAAAGTTAGTGAAGAATTACATCCCTAGTGAGATCCAATGGCAAGATAGTATAAATTTGCTAACACAGTGGGGAAATCTCCTTCTTCCTCTCCTCTCCCCTGGAACTTTCTGGATGCATTCAAAAATTTTCTAGAGCAGATGTTGTGAGAGTGCCAGCTACTCAAGAGGATGCCCCCCCTTCCTGTTCCACTGACAAAACTGCCGTTAGCCATCTACATTTGCAGCTTTGACTTTTGCAGATTTGATTATTTGCAATTTGATTAATATGTTCTCTAGGAATATCTAGGTCCTCCAGAACAATTCTCCCAGAGGTTGACCACAGACTTGTGCTGGAGAACCTAGAAGTTCCTAGAGAAAACACTTCTCTGGGCATTTGTAGATCCTCCAGCATGATTCTATGGGAAACTTATGGCAGATGTTGACCATAGAGTTGCACTGGAGGACCTGGAGATTCCTAAAGAGGTTATTCTCAGGTAAAAAGAAATGTATTGGGTTTTTTTTTTTAAAATTTGTGGTCCTTTACCTCTAACCCCAGCAAATGTGGAGGGACCACTGTAGTTCTCTAAACAAAAATAACACCATTAGATCCAGCCCTTTGGGGCTAAACAGACTGGCACAAAATGCCAGGCTGGAGGCGGCATGGGAGCATGGCCTTCAGATGATGCACACCCTGACACCAGCCCCAAGCTGGAGTTATACTGTGGAAGCATTGCAGTGCTCTTGTGATGCAGCATTTAGATGCCACATGCGACAGGAGTTGAGAAAAGCCACCACCGCACCAGAAAAGCCACCTTTTTTCCATCCCAAAAACGAATGCATTTTGCTGCTTCCTTTAGGGCCAGGAAAATGCCAGATTGGGAAAGCAGCATGTTGTTGCTATGGCCCTAATCAGGCAATCAAAGGGGCAGAGTCAAGCCACCACTTCAGGATGGTCTATTTTGGCCCTAAGTCACTTTTATTGATCAGTAAGGAACACACTATTTCCTCGCTTCAAGTTTTCTTGGGGTTTTTTATTCTGCAATAACTAAGGCAATCAGAACAAAGATTATTTGTTTTTAGAAGCAGAGAAGAAAAGGTTCCCTAAACCATTCAAATTAAACAGAATACTAGCAATTAAAATGCTTGTTAAGATGTTCCAGCAACCTTATTTGCATATGCAGGCACTATTATGTCAGTTCAAAATATATTCACAATTTAGAAACGTCTCAACAGGAAACACAAGGCAGTAATAAGGCAACTGCAATGGGAGAAACACTGTACAATAGGTATGCCTGGCTGTTGAAACCTATCTCCTGTCAAGCTGAAGTACTGGCATAATGTTGACAGGAGGATGTGTCGATCAAAATCCCAAAGGGACAAGTCACAGGCTGTTCTTATTATTCTACAGCAGGGGTAGGCAACCTTTCCCCTTTAAGGGCCGAGGGACTTCAGCTCCCAGAAGTCTCAGCCATGTTGGCCAATAGTCCCATGTTGGCCAGTAGCTCCTGGGATTCTGGGAGCTGAAGTCCCTCGGCCCTTAAAGGGGAAAGGTTGCCTACCCCTGTTCTACAGGCTCTGATTGCTCCTCTTTGTGGTTTCATGGACACAATTCACTTTTACAATACTGTTGCTATATAGCACAGTAATTAGTCATATGATCCATGATCCAAGGAAGCTTTGCAGATGGCAAACATGGAAGTATAGACAAAGTTTCATTTCACTATCTTGCTCCAGCAGATTGCAATTCTAAAAGAAGCTTGCCTCTCTGCACATCAAAACTTGCTGTTGTATGCTTCAGGTTGTTTCCAACTTATAGCAACCCTAAGGCTATCATGTGATTTGTTTGGCAATATTTGTTCAGAGTGGGTTTGCTTTTTGCTTCCTCTAAGGCTGAGAGAGTATGATTGTCCCAAGGTCACCCAATGTGTTTCTATGGCTCATGAAGATATGAACCCCAGTCTCCAAGAGTCCTAGTCAAACACTCTCATCACTACATCACATTGGCACTTCAGCTAAATCTAAACTTGCACAGCAAAAATTTCAAAGAATGACTTGGGCATGGAGACTATGGTGGTCCAGAAATTATGTGAATAGGAAACATTTTGCAATTATCATGAGCCTTACAGCAAGAAGCAAATATGTTTTTCCTACTCTCTTCTAGGCAGTTGAGACCCATCAAGTAGCAAAGCCCACTTTCAATCTACCACAGAGGTGATGGATAATGGGAGCTTGTTTCACTATCCTTCATGGATGCTTAGAAGGGGTTTTCCCCAAAACCTTTCCTTATTGACCTGAGTATGTTCCCTTGAGTTTGACATTTAGGCACAAAGTATCTTTGCAATGATTTGTCTTGTTGCACTTTTCTTACAATATCTCAAGAGCTCATCAGCTGAAGAAGAGAAGGAATGGGTATGTGATTCAAAGGCGGAGAAGGAGAGCACTGCAGGACACCTGAGAGATATCGAGGAAGAAGAGGGTTGAATGTGCACAGTTATGCTGAGCATAGCACATCCTCTGGGCTCCTGTGGGTAACTGTGGTCCTCCTTATACTACTCTAATCAGCACTTGAAACCATTTCCAATGGGATTAGTAGAGCTGCAGTCCAACCACCTCTGGAGGGCCCACATGTTTCCCATCCCATCTTAGAAAACAAGGCAGTTGGGCTGACAAGGGCTTGATGAGGTTTATAGTTGAGATTGTCATGATACTCAGAAGATCCAAGGGGAGCTTCTTTGACATGGGCTTAGAAAGTCAGCAGCCCTCCTCTATGCCCTTCCCAATTTAGCTACAATTTTCTAATGTCTGAGATATAAATAAGCTTGAGGCCTGTTGTAATCCAGTATATAACCACTTCTTTTTCTTTTTCATATTTACCAGTAGCAAATATGGTTTCTACTACTTTGACCATGTGCCAACACTATTGCTGCCTGCCCAACTAAACATCACCTTTGGTTTATAGCCTAAATTACTAAAGAGCTGAGTCAAGCACCTTGTTTTCTTGTCAGTTCTTCAAATAGTCTAGCAGCATGTTTGGAAAAGAATAATTATAGCCAATGTCAGTTTTGACCTTTCATTTGAGCATCCTAAAGGAAAGTTGTGCTAATACGCGAAAACTGTATCTCAGCAGACATCTGAGTTGACAGAGAGGTTCAGGAACAACAGGACTGTTTCAGATTGATGTTAAATGAGTGCTGAAACAACTTCTTGGTGACAAGACCTAGGGCTGATGCAGACGCCCCCTAAGGGGAGGCTCTGTGCCATCCCTTTGAGCGCCAGATTGGGACCGCAGCAACCACATGCTGTGGCCCTAATCTGGCTTTTTGCTGCTCCCAAAAGAGCTGGCAAATGCCACTCCTTTGGGGGGCAACAAAAAGCCACCCTTAGAGCCACCACCGCAGTTCTTTTTGCACCCCTTTGGTGCAGCGTGTCTGCACACTGCACCAACAGAGAGCCCTGATGCCATGTGCCATGCAGTCGGGCACGCAACATGAAGCAGTGTCAGGACAGATTCAGGGCAGCTGGTGTAAGGTCGCCCCACCCCAACTCCACCCCCAGCCCAGCCCTTTGAGCTGATCTGCATCAGCCCTTAGTTGACAGGAAAGGCATCACCAGTCTAGCCATTGCAGGATGCCAGCATGCTGCAAATCTGGCCTTTCTTTCTTCCTCCATTTTTCAATAGGATAATAAGAAGTGTCATGGCTGATCAGGGTTCAGAACAATATATAGTTCTCAACTTCTGGATAGCCAGGCATTTGGGAATTCAATACCCATCATCCCAAACCACAGTCTGTGTTGATGGGGTGTTTGGAAGGTGGTCCAAAACCTCTTGAGTTCCAGTCTAACTTCTTTGAATCCCAGTCTTGGGGAAAGATAGAAATTAACTGATTGATTTGCTGATTAAAGGCTCAAAGGCTGAGAGTCACTGACCCCACTTGCAGTCAATACATGTTATTGTGTTGAAAACTCTCTTTTGTTTGATGGTAGCCTGAAAATGTCCCTGACACTGGCCTTAGTGACTGGTGTTCCTGCATGGTCAAGTGGAAGATAGTGACACAGAACTTCCTTAACAACACTTTGAGCCAAAGTGATAATTTTCCAGATGTTCTGTGAGAGATGATGTGACAGAACAGAAAAACATCAGCTATTTAAAACAAAGCTCAAGGGACACATTCAAGGACACTAAAAACAGGTATCTTTCTCCTTAACTTTCTTTAGCCACCCTGAACAACAGTACACCAAGAGGGCTATAGACTAGTTTAAAAGAGGGATGTTTTCTTTGCACTGGAGAGATATGCAAACATGAAATAAAGGTCTTAATAGGTCCTAATGGTTGCAAATGCAGGATGAATACAGGCATCCTGGTATGTGCATATGTGTGTGTTTTACTGAATATCAACCCCAGAAGACCTGTTTGACTGAATATCAACCCCAGAAGACCTAAGATTCATAAAGGGTTTCATCTTCATCCAGGTTTCCTCATCATTTCAAGATGAAACTCTGTGTTGGAACTTCTATCCAAATTTGCTGATCATTTTTAAAAAAACCTTGTACCTCTAGTTTCATCATACATATGTTACTCTATGTATTTCATTAAAAAATATACTCCTTTGTTATAAAATAAGATATTCTGGCAATCATGGGTAGCAAATCATTATATACACATATACCACACCGAGATTTACATACAAAAACACAAACTTTAGAAAAGAGAACTAATAAACATCATACCACATTGGGGGTTTTTAGCACATTGGCTAAATTGGCTTTATAAAAAAAATACTTCAGAACTGGTAATAACTTTTATTGGGAAATTAAAGGGGTGGCTTTTTATGGGTTTTTCGGGCTGTGTGGCCATGTTCTAGAAGAGTTTCTTTCTGACGTTTCACCAGCATCTGTGGCTGGCATCTTCAGAGAATCTTTCTCTGGCATCTTTCTCTGAAGATGCCAGCCACAGATGCTGACGAAACATCAGAAAGAAACTCTTCTAGAACATGGCCACACAGCCTGTAAAAACCACAAAAAACTATGGATGTCGGCCATGAAAGCCTTTGACTTCATAAAGGGGTGGCTATGGGGTGCCCCATGGCTTCAAAAGTAGTCAACTTATAAATGTAAAGTTTTGACAGAGATATTATTTCCCATAACAGCCCTTATAAAAATAATATAGGGAGTTAGTACAAATGTATTGATGATGTGTTCCTTATCTGGACAGGAAGTCAGGAAGTTTTGAAAGAATGTTTTGAGTGTGTTGATACTATAAATAACATTTAGCATCTTAGGAAGTAAACTAAAATCTACAAAAGCTCTTGCTGCCAACTTCTTTGTTTCAGTTAGGGCCTTTGCAGACTGCCAGAAATAGTGAAGCTTGAGCCCACTTTAACTGCCCTGACTCAGTGCTAGGGAATCATGGGAACTGTAGTTTATTGTGGCACCAGATCTCTCTGACAGAGAAGGCTCAATGTCCCTAGCACTGAGCCAGGGAAGTTAAAGTAGACTCAATTTGCGCTATTTCTAGCAGTCTGCAAAGACTCTTAGGGCCTCGGCAGATGGCTTAAAAAGCGTCCTGTAGGCAGGGAAGAGGAGGGGCAGCCACACGCTCGGCACCCCTTCCTCCTCCCGAGGTTGCCCTCAGAGCCTCCAGCCCTCCGCATGGCCGGCGCTCCGAGGGCAACCTCCTGCCGCAGCGTTTCCGGACGCTGTGGCGGAAAAGTCAGTGAAAGGGGTGCTGTTTTAGCGCTCCTTTCAGGGACAGGGAAGGTGCGCTGCAGGATCAAGGCGTGGGGATGCCTCGTCCCACAGCGCACCTTCCCAGGGCAGCCCCGTGCTGCCAGTCTGCTTCCCCCCTTAGTCTCAAAGGTGAACAAGATCTTTTTACATACATTTAGCTTGATACTATCATTTTAGTGAGAGCCACTTTTTAGATGTGACTTTTAGGAAAGAAAGGACAAAACTATGCACTTCTCTCTAGTAAAAAAAAAACAAACCACCTACTGACAGAAATACTTATCTAAGGTTTGACAGTTCACACCCTAGATTTTTTAGAAATAAGCTACCATATTGTTAATTCTTGAGAACTAAAAGAAACTGTACAAGGGAGTAAGGCATTTTAGATGAATCAAGGTCACTCATTTGCTAGCTGCAGGACAAAGGCTATATAGAGTCTTTCATTAAGAACAGTTTCAACACAGACAATCATTGATCTTTTTTTTAAGGAGAGGAAAAACAGATTCCAGAATAAACTGCAGTTTGACTTATTATAGCATAACCCAAACATCACAGAGTGGTACCAAAAAACATTGGCACATCTTTCAGGACATAGGGGTGTGTGAAAAACTTCTTATTTCTTTCAAGAGAACTCATAGCATCTGGACATATTAATAAGAAGCGATTTCAGAACACATTAACACACCTATCACAACATTCTACCATCAGCAACAGCCCTTAGAGACCATCACCTATGTGGACATTGTACTTATTGTAAATACACATTCAAGATAACAGAGTTCATGAATCTTAATGGAGGAAAAACCATACACCATAAACCTATTTTCAACTTGTAGCACTCCAGAAGGGATACATACCATTAGGTGTCCCTGCAACAAATTATATATAAGAAAAAAATATCTAGAGCTTTTAAAATCTGTGTAGGGGAACATCTCAGCAATACTAGGAACAGAAAATCCAGTATCACTTTGGTTGACCAGTTTCTGGAACATGACAACTTCTTTAAGGATTTGCATTTTTGGTGCTTGAGGAACCTTTTTCCCAGAATGACAGGACCCTGATTAAAAAAGAAATGGATTGGATATTGAGACTTATTTGTTTGTTTTATTTATTTCATTTCTATGCCACCCTTCTGTCAAAAAGGATCCCAAGGTGGCTCAAAGATAAAACTGTTTAAAAACTTTTACAATAAAAACATAGACCCCCATGGTTTAAATGTGGATTTAAGCATACACCCATGATCCATCTACTTTAAAACTCAAGTTTTCACATATCCCCTAGCTTTCCCTTCTGCTGTAGAACTGCCATGAGAAGGATATCTGTGGAATACATTAAAAGAATGAAATAATAATCTGCCTCCCTGCTTCTCAAACTATCACCTGCCAGGCATAAACTCAGGAAACTTTTTTTAAAATCCCTGCAGGCTGTTTTTAAATAAATAAATAAATAAATAAATAAATATTACCGTAAATGATATTTTATACTTATACAAGTGTATTTGGGTTAATAGGTATTCTTAAAACTGAGATGTTTTATGTGCATCTTGATGCAAGATATGTGTATACAAAATTGATATTGCAAATTCTAATTTGTCTCTCATTATAATTGTTCTTTTTGTATTGACCCTTTTTTCTGTTATCTTTTATCAGCATTTGAAGAAGGCTATTAAATATTACTAGGCTGAAATATGTTGGCCTAATTTCAAGAATAAAACAATATTTTTTTTAGCACCCTGAGACTTTGGTCCAAAACACACTGCGGAAATAATCCAGTTTGAGACCACTTTAACAGCCCTGGCTCAATAGTAGGGAATTCTGAGAACTGTAGTTTCGTGAGACATGTAGCCTTCTCTGTTAGAGAGCTTTGTTACCACAATAAACTATAATCCCCAGGATTCCCTAGCACTGAGCTAGGGCGGTTAAAACAGTCTCAAACTGAATTATTTCTGCAGTGTGTTTTGGACATTTGTCTCTTCTCTACATCCCTTCTATTAGATTTTACCTGTCCTTTTTACTATTTGTGTGTATAAGGATGACAAGCTGTTGAGTCACTGGGTGTGAAGGATGTGGACTGTTCAGCTGACACCCTACATGAAGGGTGATACCCTGGTAAGGTCCTCCACCTGCTGTGGCAGAGGGGTGAGTGAACCCCCAATAGCTTTGCTGCTGCTCAGCTCACTTCCTGGGCAAGGGCAGCTACAGTGAGGGCTGCAGAGGGACGAGCGTGTACCCCTTGTGGCTTTGTTGGCAGTGCAGCAGGGGGGACGGGTAGGCCGCTGCTACCACTCCCCCTCGATAGCCTCCTACACACCAGGTGTCACCAAGTGTTGTGCCCTGCCCAGAAGGATTCTTACTGCTAACAAGAAATGTGAACTGTGCATCAGCTGAGGTTCTCAAGGGTCCATTCCTATCTACCCCAAATATTATTTGATTACTTGTTTATTTGATCAGGGGTAGGCAACCTTTTTGAGCCGGGGGCCAGGTTGCTGTCCCTCAGACAATTGGGGGGCCAAAGCACCAAAGATAAATAAATAAAGAAATAAATATATATATTTTTTAAAAAAATTAAAAAAATAAAAACATATGCATGCACAATCTCTCAGCCCCAGAAAAGCCATGGCAAAACCCCTGTGGATATTTTGCCAAGAAAACCCCAAGAACAAGTAATAACAATAATCAATATCATCATGGTGAGCGGCGGCGGCAGAGGGTGGTGGCAGCGGTGGCAGCAGGACCAGCCTGGGGCCAGTTCAAAGGCCTCAGGGGGCCGCATCTGGCCCCTGGGCCTTAGGTTGCCTACCCCTGTTCTACATGCTCTGTGGAAAAGTAATTTTTCTGCAGTTACTTCAGATCATTGAAGCATCTACTGTACCTATGCTTTAACTAAGTTTAACTTTGGTTTATTTTAATTCCCTTGAGCCGCCTAATTAATTTAGAGTATATATAAATATATTCATAATCTTTAGTAAACTTTGAGCTTGTTCACTGGCACAAAGGACTGAAGGGAGTGACACTGGGTTCTGTTTCTGTATTTTAATTTAAAAATTAAATCATACAATAAGCTACTTTAATATTTGCACTCTCTCTAGAAACTGATATTTCCAATTAAAGTAACATCAGCTCAAAAATATAAACTTTATACCATGTTATGTGGCTATTATATGATATGGATGGCCTTTAGCACAACAACCCATCTTCCAATTCCTGTTGTGTGGACTGAAATT
>CM034703.1:239933042-239949950 GCA_020142125.1 Phrynosoma platyrhinos
CCCCCCCCCCCCGTGATGCCACTGATGGTAGTCACAAACAAGCAGTTAGAGGGCTGCCTTTTTGTCATATGTCTGCAGTCTTTACTTTTAATTCTCAGACAGCAATGCAAGCCACTCCCTCAGTTTATACTGGCAAACCTATTTTATTTTTTATTTTTTTAAAAAAGGACTTGTGGGTGAATAACATCCTCTTTTATGGCCACAAATCTCCTGTTTCACATGGCGGGTTGGCTGAGGAAACTCACTTAAAATATTTTAGTTTAATCCATTTGGCATTTAACCAGATTAGGGATGGGTAAGAAATGCAATTTGAGCTAAGCACATATTTGGGACAGAAAGGGTTTAAAAAAAAACAATCTTACCAGAACTGACAGATTCTTCCTTTATATAAATGTGATTCTCAGAAATTGAATGAGTTGTGTGAGTGTGAGAGAGACTGATTACAAAAGCAGACGGGCAGCCATGGGCCGCCATGGGAAGCTGCAGATTGGGGCCGAGGTAGCCGCACTCCTCGGCCCCAACCCACAGCTTCTCAGGCCCTGGATTTTAGCAGAGCTCTCCCTAAACACTCAAAACAACATTATTGCCTGAAAGCATAATCTTTTAGCTTTTTCAGAACTGACAATGAAAAAACAAGGAAAAAAACTCTGTATTTCAATCAAAAGAAATAATAAAATTATTGATCCACTCCATGGTTTTACTTCAAAATAATGTATACTTACATATCTATTGATTGACACTTTGAACATAACACCCTAGGACCAAGGAAGATCTTGGAAGGACCAAGAAAGATATACTCAAAATACCTTGTCACATCAGCAAAATGATACTAATAATTATACTATATAACTAAAATTTAATCTTATTTTTCCCTTTTAGTGAAATGTAACAGGAATTATTTATATCTTTCATCACAAAGAGGACCAATGCACCACATTAAGTGGCTCAATTTGTACACATTTAAAACTCCTTCTGAGCTTTTGTTGTTGTTGTTGTTGTTAGCTATAATGTATTTTTTTAATGGTTTGTATTAGTAGCTTCATTTATGGTCCTTGACTTAGACTAGAGGAAGCATCACAGCCACCTGCTGTACCACACAGCATCTTGCTATTATGTACATGTAAGTGGCTCACAGGGAGTATCTTGCAAAAACCAGTAATATGCAATAAAATGGGTCCCTGCCCCAATCTAAATGAAATCTACACTCTGCTCCCAAGAAGTGAAAAGTAAAATACCATGAAATCACTTTTTAGCAACCTGTTTTGCCACAATGACTTGGCACAACTTCATGGAAGTTTCCCTGATTTACTTCTTATGCCTTCATGAACTTATTTAAAGTCACCGTGCCAGCTCTCAGTGTGAATATAAAAAAAGAAGAAAATAGTGAACAAACACAAGCATTACCTGAGCAAAACTTCAGATTTTGTCACTTGTTTTCATGATCTTTTCCATTATAAACACAATGTCTATGACATGAAAGATGGATGTTATGTTGCCTTGCAGATATTTTTGAACTCCAAGAATCCCAACATTCCTCACAACTGGCTGGTTAAGATTGGTGGAATCAGCACTCCAACCACAGCTGAAGGGCCTATTTTACAAGTAACACATTGAGCTTTAGAAAGAATATTTTTGAACTTCGCAGAGAACACAAATAATTTAATCATGGATACTACAGTGTCCTTGGTGCCAGCATGGTGTGGTGGGTTGAGTGTTGGACTAGGACTCTGGGAGACCAGGGTTTGAATTGTCATTTATTCATGGAAACCTGCTGGTTGGTCTTGGGCAAGTCACCCTCTTTTAGTCTCAAGAAGGAAATGACAACCCTCCTCTGGACAAATCTTGCCAAGTAAAGCCCATTAGAGGTTCACCTTAGGATTGCCATAAGTTGGAAACAACTTGAAGGTACAACAACAACAATGATAACACCATCATAACATCCAGTGTGTGAATAAAAGGATTCCACAATCTCATATGTCAGGCCTTGCCAGAATACTTTCTTGCAACTGAGGCAGAAAATTCCAATGCCTCTCTTCTCACACTGCCATACAGTCAGCCCTTCATATTCATGGATTCTGCATCCATAGATTTAACTGTCCATTACTTTAAAATATTCAAGTCATCATCATCATCATCATCATCCTCATCCAAAAAGCAAACTTTGATTTCGCCATTTTATAGGGACACCATTTTATTATGCAATTGTGTATAATGGGACTAGAGCATCCATGTATTTTGGTATCCATGGGGGGATCCTGGAACTAAACCCAAGTGGATACCAAGGGCCCACTGTATGTGTGTGTGGTGTATCTGTGTCTATGTGTATTAATGAGGGTGACTGATTATCTGCTGCCATTTAATTGTACTTACAATATGCTAGAGGAGTTCTCTTGTCCTATTTATTGCCTTCCATTGTATAGTTGTGTATGCTTCTCCCACAGAAATCAAAAATCTGCATCGTAAACATGATAAAGTATCACCTTCTTTCCCTAGGAAGAATAACATCAGGGAACCACACATGCAGTTAGTTAGGATTACAAGGATGACACACTACACAACTCTGTAGTGTGTAAAGTAGAGCACCTGTAAAATAAGACAGAAAGATTAGGTAGCTATTGACAAACCAGTGAATATAAAAACAAATTTAATATAAATATAAATCTGGAGTAATAAAGGGGAAAATGGCATTTGTGAGTGGAAGCAATATGACATCATTACAATACAGCACATAATCAAATCATAGATTATAAATAACCACTTCTCAGTTAAGCTAACATGCTCTGGTTAGATGGGCAGAAGTCTAATTTGTGCACTCCATTTCAGCAGAAATAACACTAAAAAGGGAGTAACAATGACAGAATGCAGAAGCTAAGCATTAGGAAAAAAGATAATCTTGAACCACAGAAAGTTCCTGAGACAGAAAATAATCTTCTCTTAACAAAATAAATTAGGTGCAGCTATTTGACTAGCTTATAGTGGGTTTTATCTATAAAGCACCTAAAAGTTTTCCAGAAGCAATAGTACAGAGGCTTCTTCAGAAATTTAATATTTTCTGCCGAGAAAGGGGTGGGTAGCTTCACACAGGACATAAACAGCCTAGATCTCTAGTTACTTTTTATGACGTTAATGAAGTTTAAATGCAGTTTATTTCCTGCATTTTACCATTCTTTGAACTCACATGGCTAGACAGAAGAGGGATACATGGATATCCCTCCAGACCAGGGGTCGGCATACCTTTTTTGGGGGGGTCAGTTCTGCTGTCCCCCATATCGTCGACAGGCCGAATGGGGGGGGGGGAAATGGTGCCGGAGGTGCGCACGCACACACATGCGCATGCATGCGCACTACTCCCAGTCCTGTGCGCATGCATGCATGAGCGCGGGGTGACATTTTGAGTTCCAAAATGGCTCCCACGCTCACACACGCATGCACATGAGGCCGGGCATCATTTTGGAATGCAAAACGATGCTGTGCATCGTGAGCATATGCGCACTATGCTGGCTCCATTTTGTGTTCCAAAATGGCACCCGCCATCATGCACATGTGTGTGCGAGCGCGGGTGCCATTTTGGAACACAAATTGGCAGCCCGCATTGCGCGCACACTAAAAAGGCAGCGGTGGTGGCGCACGTGCAGCGGCGGCGGCAGGACCGGCCATGGGCCGGTTCAAAGGCCTCGAGGGGCCAGGTTCGGCCCCCAGGCCATAGTCTGCCAACCCCTGCTCCAGACCATCTTAACTGACAACAACAAAAATATCTTGACAAAATGTAGGCCTATAATACTAACATCATCATGTTTTCTTCTTCTCCTGTATGATTTTAATGCTTTTCTCTGCTGAAAAAGTCAGTGCAGTTTTAAAAGCTTTCACCATGTATTTTATGCATTTTTGGTTGGACCAATAAACGTATTGCTTTTTTGTGGATTTTGGATATTACCATATTTTGCTATATGATCAACACAGCTATCCCTGGATATGTAATCATATTAATATGATACATATTCTAACAAGTTTGTGCCCTTTTCCTTATTATTGTACCTAGAACACTGGGCCATGCAAGTGACCCTCCTCCTAAGTGTCCCACAAACCCAATGCATTAGTACTTGCTAAGTACATGCAAGTATCCTGGCTGGGAATGAGAGCCATGCTGTGGCATGAGTTCATGTCAACCACCTGCAGCCAGTGGCAGCAAGTGAGTGCCTCAGAGGTACTGGTTGTCCAGCTGGGGAGAATGATCTGTATAAAATGAAAGGGCTTCCATTTGTCTTTAGTTGTCAATCTTCAAAGCCTACATGAACAGTTCCTGTCAAAGAAGATCTCATGGTCAGAATTCTTGGAGAAAATTATATAGAGGGGGACCTGGCTGGAGCTACCCCAGAAGAGCATTAACAAAGCCATTGGCTATACAGTTTCAGTCCTTCAGGGGCTGGTCATCTATCATCCAGAGATTAAATTCTAGCAAGATGGGCTTTGCCACTTTTAAGGTGTCCATTTGTCAGAATGGGGACACGGGCTTCTTTGGAATGGCCTTTTGGATGGATTTCTGTCTCTGTTATGTTTCTGGCAGAGAGACAGCTGTCAGACAGCACCTGCCTCTTTATGGTGTGTTGAGCCATGGGGCTGGATCCAAGTTCAGGGTACGGAGGCTTCCTTGCCCAGTGAGTGGAGAGTTCTGAAGGAACACCTGGGGAGAGACTTGGAGGTACTGGTCTTATTGAAAGAACTCTGAAGGCTCGCCTCACTCCCTGATAGTGGGAGGAGTATCCCGCAGACATTCACACTGTAGTCAGCCCTATCATCTCTACTATTCCCATGGTTGCCTAAGTCAGTGAGATAGGTTTTACATTATCTGGCAAGTGGGTTAACCAGCCCTTCTGGGACTGATCATTCCTTATCCAGAGATTAAGTTCAAGCAGACTGTGCTTTGTCACTCTGATGGCATCCATTGGTCACATGTGGATTGCATTAAAACAATGGGCCCACCTGCTTTGTTTTACACTGATAATTCTCCCCTGGCTGGGGACCTGTGATATAGTCCTCCTTTGTTGTTGTTAACTGCCCTCAAGACAACCTTGACTCATGGTGACAGTATGGATGAGACATCTCCAAGACTTCCTGTCTTCTGCTGCTCTGCTTAGGTCTTGTAGATTCATGCCCATGATCTCCCTAATTGAGTTGAACCATCTGGCATGCCATCTTCCATTCTTTATGCTACCTTTAACCTTTCCAAGCATTATTTACTTTTCTAATGAATTATACCTTCTCATAATGTGGCTGAAGTACAACAGCCTCAATTTGATCATTTTGGCTTCAAAGAAGATTTCAAGGTTGATCCATTCAAGGACCCATTTGTTTGTCTTTTTGGCTGTCCACACTATCCTCAGTACTCTTCTCCACCACCATATCTCAAATGAGTTGATTTTCTTTTTATCCAGACCCCTACAAAAACCAAAGGCTATTGTGAAGCTGTAGCAAATAAAGCTGTGACCTTTATATTCCAACAAAACTGTGTTGCCGCTTTTGTTCCAAGCTTCTACTGGTACATCAAGCTCCACTGGTTGGCTTTTGTCAAACAATACTGACAAAGGCTGCCTCTTCCCAACCTAAACTAGGAAGCTAAAATGAAGAAAAGTAGGAGAGAAAGAAAGATACCAAGACTGAGGGGTTTCTTGCAAAAAGAGCTGGGCTCCCTTGCTAATAAATATATCTATGTATTAAGGAATGTTTTTTCAAAGGTGGCATATAAATGAAGTTAATAAACTACATTGTGGGCATGCAGACGGGGGGCCCTGGGCTGCCCCAGGAAGAGAGGATCGGGGCCTCTGCTAGCATACACAGTGGCCCCGATTCTCCCATTTGCCACCTCGTAAAAGAGCAGCAAAATGCCACTCCTATTAAAGGCAGCAAAAGGCTGCCCCAAGAGATGCCCGCGGCTCTTCTCTGGCCCTTCCACCATAGCGCATGAGGACCCTATGTGCGGAGGATGTCCTGACACCACGTGCCATGCGCAAGGGCACATCACATCAGGACGTCTTCAGGGAGGGGTTGGGGCAACCGGCGTGCCTCCCCTTCCCTGCCTCCAACACGCCGCAAAGGGCCTGTGTGCAGAGGCCCTAAGGGCCTTTACAGACTGTGAGAAATAATGCAGCTTGAGGCCACTTTAACTGTCCTGGCTCAGTGCTAAGGAATCATGGGAACTGTAGTTTATTGTGACACCAGAACTCTCTGACAGAGAAAGCTCAATATCCCCCCAAAAATACAATTCCCATGATTCCCTAGCAATCAGCCAGGACAGTTAAAGTGGCCTCAAGTTGCATTATTTCTGGCAGTATGTAAAGGCCCGAACTAGGGCTGGAACAGATGGCCAGGAAGGGGTGGCTTGAAGACATCTTTTCTGAAGACGCATTGGGGCCACAACAAACACACACCATGGCCCCAATCTACCCTGAACCCAGCCCAAATAAAAGCAGAAAAGATCTGCCTCATTTGGGCCAGGAAAGGGCTGCCTTTTCCAGCCCCACCTCAGCCCAGGGCACCTTCAAGATGCTCTGGCACTGTGCAGTGAGTGAACGCTGTGCTGCCAGAGTGTCTTGAAGCTGCCCATGTCTGGGCAGCTACCTGGCTTCTGAGCAGCTTTAGAGCATACGGTATGTAAATGCCATACCCCAAGATAACTGGAAGCTGGCTTTAAAAGGCCATTTGTTTTGGCCCAATCGAACTAGCCCCTTTTACAGGTAAGTGAAACTACAGTTATCAATCCCACAGATACGGTGCTTAAGACTGCATTTTGCATTTCCTTTTGTTCCTATATCGCACCAGACATTACCACCACCACCATCATTATCAGTGGCATCACTGGGGAGTGAAGGGGATGCAGACTGCACCAGGTGACAGCCCAGATAGGGGTGTTACCCAATGCACTGGTGGAAGCAGCTGCCTTTTGGTTCTGGCTGCTCTGCTGGCCAGGAGATAAGGAATGTCTCTGCCTCGGCAGACGACTAATAGAGTCGTCTTCCAGGCAGGGAAGAGGAGGGGCAGCTGCACGTTCGGCACCCCTTCCTCTCCCTGAGGTTGCCCCTGGAAGCGCCAGCCATCCGCACGGCCGGTGCTTCCAAGGCAACCTCCCTCCGCAGCGACCGGACGCGCTGCGGAGGATAAGTCAGGGAAAGTGCACCCTATGCTTTTAGGGCGCACTTTCCCTGACTTATGAAAGGAGCGCCAATTTGGCGCTCCTTTCAGGGACGCTGTCGGAGCACCGTGGTGGGGCTGCCATGGCCCCACGGCGCTCCGGACCAGGGCGTCCTGGACGCCCTGGTCTGCATCCCCCCATCTCTTTCCTCTGTCTCCAGTCAGCATCTCTATCAGACCCAGGGAGGCTGCTGGGTGTGAGGAGCAGCCCATTCCCACTAGCAGCCAAAGGAGAGACTAGCTGTCTACTAGGTCTGGTCACTCTGCTGGTCGGGAGATAAGGATGGCAAAAAAAGAGGAGTTCTTTTGAAGAGAAGGCATCCCACCCTCTCTCACTCACACATTGTGGGCTGTTGCTGCAGCTGGAGGGAAAGAAAGGAGCTAGTGAGAGAAAAGGGGGAAAGAGAAAGAGAACACCATTGCACCCCCACTCCCCCTCAGTGTGTGTCACATCAGCAGCCTCTGAAGGGGCAGAAAGTAGGCTATTTATCACCCCTCTGCTTCTTAATTCAACATTTTCCCCCCTCCAGCTTTTTTTCTCATGACAAAAATGAAAGGAGAAACTCAAGAGCTCTGGGGAAGCTTTCTGTTGCTTCTCCCCAACAGCCAGACAAAAATGCTGCTGGTAGTAAGGATGTTATCACACGGGGGCAAATCTGCTGGTTAATCCACACAAATCCCAAACAGAAATGGGATTTGTGGCCCGCGTTTTCACACGACGTCGCACAGAAACTGGACAGAAAGTGGACAGAAACTGGTGTTAACCGAGATCCTTTGAAATTCAGTTGTTTAGAGGAAATGCAAATGCAAAATTAAGGTAATTTCGCATTTACCGTAATGTGAAAAGCAAATGGGAATTTGGGAGCATTTCCCTGCTGTTCCCATTGTTCCAGTGAGCATTCCATGCTTCTGCGCATGTGCAAGAAGATAATTTCTAGTACATTTACGGGCTTTTTTTGCTTGTGTGTGGACGTTAAATGCGCTGACTGTAAATTTGCAATTAAGGTAATTACGTGTGAAAGCCATTTGCAGAATCAAGGTTTATTTTCCGTTTATTTTCAGAATGCCTCATTTCCACTTTATTATCGCTTTCTGGCCCACTTGTGATAACGTCCTAAGAGAGGGAGGAGGAGAAGAATCTGAGAAGGGCAACTTCTGTGCTTTCAGTAATATCACCACTCCTCCTCCTCTTCCTCTTCCCCTTGCTGTGCAATCATTGCTGCTAGCAGGCTCCCTCCCAAGCTCTCCCCTGCCCTCCCCCTCAGTGACACACACACAACAGGTTTTTGTTTCTGTTTTGAACCTCTTCCTGCCTACCTGTGTCTCTATATGTGAGAACTGGGAGGTGAACATAGAAATGAAGGCTATAAAGTTTATGAGGTGAGGGCTTAATTTGTCCCTTGCATGTTTGCTGGCAATGAGGACAATAAAACTAATTTAAGACTTATCAATTTAGAAATAATAATAATGCTGTTGGTAAGACTCAATGACAATGGAAATGTGTAAGAGCTAGACTGTAAGGCTTATGTGTAAGAGCTAGACTTTAAGGCCTCTTTGGTTGTGAGGTGAAATAGCCACAAATTGAAAATGAAAATTGAATAAAAGTTGTCCTGGATAATAATATTTTTCATGGCTTCCATCAAATATATCAAAACATAAAACCTTGTGTCTCAGTCTGCCAACTGCAGTGTGAATAATATTTGTCTGTCTGTATGCAATTGTTATGTATTTTTACACCACACTTTTGGGTTCAGGGTGCTTTATGCAGCCTTTTCCTCAATAGTTTTATCCATACAACAAACATGTGAGGTAAGTCAAGCTGAGAGAGAATCGACTTTATCACACAGGTCGGATCCCATGCAGAAAATGAATTTAAAGTTGAAAAAACCCACAAAAGCAGGTAGATTTTCAGATGATGTCGGGGATTAACCTGAAAAGAAAGTAGACAAAACCCACAAAAGTGGGCTGATTTTCATACAATGTTAGTGTTAATTAGCATTAATGCGACATTAATCCAAATGCAAACTAGACAAAACCCTTTCCTTTTCACTTTTGGAAAATCCTGAAAGTAAAAAGGAGAGGGTTTTGTCTAGTTTCTGTTTGGGTTAATGTCACACTAACCCTATCATGTGAAAAACAACCCACTTTTGTGGGGCTTTTCCTGTTTCTAAGTCCCATTTCTGAATGGGATTTCAGCAGTTTGCCACATGTGATAAAGTTGTTCAACTGATCCAAGTGAGTTCAATGGTTTATGAAGATATTTGCCCTATTTGGGCCAGTCTGCTATTATGGTTTCAGTTTCTCCACTCTTCAATATGTACCTCAAATCCCATGTGTAACAGGTCAGTTTCATTAAGAAAAAATCTTGGTAGCCAAGCACCAACCTAGTCGAGCGATCTGTTTTGTATATTAACCTATTTCCTCTAGTATTTCTCCAGATTTAGAATTATAGAGTTGGAAGAGACCACGAGAGCCATCCAGTCCAATGCCCTGCCATGTGGGAAGATACAATCAAAGCACTCGCACAATACAAAATTAATTTGCAGGACACACTGCCAAAGATGAGGTTATCATCATTGCTTAATTGTCTTTCCATGTGGATTAGACAAAAGAAATAGAAGACAGAATTGACAACCATGTTTGTCATGGGCTACATCCACATTGCAGAAATAATCCAGGTTTATACCACTTTAACTGGTATGGCTCAATGCTATGGAATTCTGGGGACTTTAGTTTGAGCTCTCTGACAGAGAAGGATAAATATTTCACAAAACTCCAATTCCCAGAATTCCATAGCACAGGTCCATGACACTTAAAGTGGTGTCAAGTGGATTATTTCTGCAATGTGGATGCAACCATAGACTGCTAAATGGAACCTCCATGTTCCAAAGCAGTATGCCTCAGTATGCTAGATGGTGAAAACAAACAATGGATTACAGTTACTGCATCAGTATACCTACAAGACTAAATTCTATTAAGAATATCATACAGAGCCTTACTGTGGTTAAAACGTGGCTAAATTGTTCCTAAAGCACACTGGTATGATCGCCAGTCACACTTGTCTCCCATGGTTAAATTGCATACACTCTGCTCCTGTTATCAAAGCGTTCAGGGAGCAGCCGTTTCTTAGAATCATAGAATCATAGAGTTGGAAGAGACCACAAGGGCCATCTAGTCCAACCCTCTACAATGCAGGAACTCCCAATTAAAGTATCCCCGACAGATGGCCATCCAGCCTCTGCTTAAAGACCTCCAAGGAAGGAGACTCTACCACACTCCGAGGGAGTGTGTTCCACTGTCGAACAGCCCTTGCTGTCTTCAAGAACGGAAGTTCCCATTATTAAAGAAATGGCTGCTCTGTGAACACTTTGATGACGGAAGCCAAGCGGAAGCAATTTAACCACAGGAGACAAGCATGACTGGTGATCACACCAGTGCGCTTTAGTAACAATTTAGCCATGGTTTAACCACAGTAAGCCTCCATGTGATATTCTCCTATGTGAATTTATTTTTTGAACTTTTTAATGCAAATGCACTCTGATCAGAACTGTCATTATTACACAAAAGCAATAATGCTTCAAATCACATGTTTTCATCTGCACACACTACAAACACATATTGTTTTTTGTTGCTGTTGGATTTTTTTTAATAGTTGCTGATTTTGTCAATTTTCTAGAGGCCCATAGGGGTGACACCATGAGTTTGCCCCACTGGGTGACACAACCCTAGTGATGTCACTGTATGGGAATTTGTGAGTAACATTAGTACAAAAAACATTACTAAGGATTCTATATGATGTGATATGGGAAGAGGTCAGTGGGGGGGGAGACACCATGGGTTATCTCACTGGGTGGCATCAACCCTACTGATGCCACTGATCATTATCACCACCATCTTCATTATTACCCTCATCATCTGTGTGCTGGGTCCTAAAAACCACTTCCTGAACATGTTTACTCAAGTCTAATAATGTTTTCTCCTGGAAAAGCATGTTTAAGGTTATTTAGGTTAACTATGGGGCTAAGCAGACGGCGCAAAGTGCCGTCTTCAGAGCAAGGAAGGGAAGGGGCAGCCACACGCTGGGTGCCCCAACCCCTTCCCCAAAATGTCCTCAGAGCAGCCGGCCCTCCACATGGCTGGCGCTCCGAGGATGCCTTTCCGCTGCAGCGTCCGCACACGCTGCAGCGGAAAAGCCGCCAAAGGTGCGCCGGCAGACTTTTGCAGCACACCTTTGGCAATTTGTGGAAGGAGCGCTATTTTAGCGCTCCTTCCAGGGGCAGCAAAGCTGCGCCGTGGGGCCAAGGAATGGGGATGCCTCGGCCCCAATCCGCAGCTTCCTGGGGCAGCCCCATGCTGCCCGTCTGCTTCCCCCCTATATGTATGTCTAGAAAATTGACTCAAAAAACCTGAGTTGACTTATCCATGGGTCAATGTAAGTACTGCACTTTAGATCACACACACACACATCATCATCATCATCTCCTGGTAAAAAGCAAGAGTTTAATCTGCCCTGCAAGCACTGACCCCCTTCTATTTTTTCATCTATTCAGCCTTTAGTATGAAAACAAATAGTTATGCCTGGTGGAATTTTGTAAGTTCTTTGGCATTATTTTCCTTTGTTTCATCCTTTACATCCTTCATTACATGCCCCTAAGTTTTACCCATGACTTATCCATGAGTCATATCAAAATCCATAATTTTGGCCCCAAAACCTGCCCTCAATTTATAGATGAGGTCAACTTATAGTCGAGTATATATGGTAATTATATCTAGGTCTCATGTAATGGTGGTCTTTGGGCTTTGACCTGTAATGTTGTTTACCAATCCCAATCCTTAATCAGTTGTATTAGAAACATGTCGATATACAAACCAGTGTTTCATGTGATATCATCAGTCCTTAAATTTGCCTTTGCACCTCAATCAGCAAAGCACTGCAGATATCTTTGAGTTTCCATTCTGTCAAAATCAATCACAGGCCAGCTTTGATTTTATGGTGCTTCAGGGGGTTTTGCTGTTGTCTGAAGGATAATCTCTTGTTACTGTTTGTTATTACAGTCATAAAATAGTCCTTGATGGTTATTAGGCACATGACTCCCAGTGAAATCTCAATGTTTAGGTTGCTGTTGGATAGTAAAAATAGAAGTCAGTCCTCTTCTCTGAACATTTGTAGGCCTAATTTTTCTCTCCCTTGCAAGAAAGGTTCAGGAGCAATCACATTAGTGTTTGTAATCTTGTCTGTGACACGTTAACTGGAACATAACCAGAAGCATACATCCTTGGCTACATAATGCAATACCACTGAATAATTCTACCAATAGTCATTAAAATCAATCTATTTTAATGACTATTGCTCTACAAACATTAAACCATACTATCATTAGTAGGAACAGTATCATGTACACATTAATGTTATTTAATAGAGAATTGTATTTACCACACAGCTTCTCCTCCTTGCTTCGAGCATCTTATCCCCTCTGTGCAACATTATTAACATGCTTTTAAGCAGTAGGTAAACATTTTTTGACCTATTTTAAGATTTGTTTCCTCGTTACTCATTTGGTAATTGGTTTATATGTATCAGAATATTAAATTGCCCTGAGTAGTCTGAAGTGACATTACTGAAGGGGCAATAGGGAGGAGAGTCAACAACAACAAAACAAAGTCCTATTTCAATAACATAAAACCAAGCAGATAGCCATTTCTGATCCAATATTATTACACCTTTTCCCACTTCTGATGAACACTATGTTTTACTACCATGACCTTTGAATAAGTCTGACCATGCAGCTCAGAAATTGTTAAGCTTTATAGTAGTATTATAGACAGAAATACAGAAGGGTAGACACATTCAATACCAGACTTCCTCCTCTATATGTCTTTTTTCCAAAGATCGTCTTTACTCTGAAATTTTAAACAAAAACGGGGCGGGGTGGTTTGTCATGATTACTTTTTAAAGAGAGAACTGGGAGAATTACCATGCAGACATCAATAGCAGATTCTTTTTAAACTAATCCTCATGCTCCCTTTTTACAGCACATGTGGTAAAGGGCACTTTATGAATTCTGGGAATGACTACTTTTGAAAGACAAATTGTGGGAAGAGATGGTGTGCAAAAATCTTGAGTATATATATAATATCTCAATATCATATTCAGTAAGAATAACATAACTCTGATTGAAGAAAACAAATACATGAATTAAATACAGCTGTACAAGATGCTATTACAAAGCCCAAATACTCATATTTGTCATATTGGCTTCCCCCTCCATTATACTATCTTCACTCTCTTCAGTGTGAAATGAGATCTTATGCTTCCTTTTTTTTTTTTTTTTTTTTTTTTTTTTTTTTTTGCATTTGAAGCAAAGTCCAATCCTTGCCCCCAAGAGTCTCTATACACAGAATCCAGCTGAATAAAACACAAGGAAAATGATTTCATTTTCCTTGCAGCTAGCAAAGGAAAAAGCTAACTGTCTTTGCCATGAGGATTAGGACACAGAACACTTTTATTGTACATGTTGATCACTCTGAGTGAAACCATAATAGCCTCTGTGTCAATATAAAAGCACTGTGCATCCATGAAAAGATTATTTGTGTTGGAAAATAATCCAGAGTAAACTGTGAATTGAATATTTTATGGAAATTAACTAAGCTTAGCATTTTGATACATTTTTACTATGCAATTTCCCCCATACTAGAGCCTCATGTACTATGAATGATAGCAGTTTAGCAAAAATCAGAACTGAGCAGAATGATTTTCCAGCATTATGTCATGCAATAGAGAAATAGTTATTGCCTATCTGCAAAATAGTCCATTGAAGTCAAAGTGCATAGAGCCTGTCATTTAAAAACAATATTTATGAGAGTTTATGGATTAAGGTAACTTGGGAATTTAAATGTTTTTGTTTCTTGAAGTGGGCAATTATTTTGTGCAGGTTGATGAAAGACAGAACAAGTCACAATGGAACTCACTTTTGTATTTTTACAGCTTCAATTTTAAGCTTGTATCAGATTGACTAATCCCAAGGAAACTGCACATAAATCATTACACTTCAGTGAAAAGTAACAAAGCATTTATGGAAAAGCTGAAAAATGTCTTCTAACAATTTAGAGTCAGGAAGTACAACAAAGCAAGAGCAATAACTGTTAGCAAATGGTGATCTATGCAAAGTAATCTACCTTAGAGGAGGAATCTTCCCTTAACTGTGAATGTGAACCTATGCTATAGCTGTGAACCTGTCACAGCTGCCTATGCCCAAACACTTCTGATCTCCCTGCTACAGTCCTCAGCTTGGTCCATATAGCCCCAGGTATGCCCTCTGCCTTTTGTATTATGATTTCCCATCCTGGTGCTGTGATTCTTAAAAATGTCAGAAAGGTCACCCTTTTTAATAACACTATTTTGTCTTCTTGGTTACCTCTCCCATTGCTTTATGTTGTCAATGTATGCCTCCGATTGATGCCTTAGGAATGAGTGTCATCTTGAAGATGAAGCAAGCTTGTTTTCTTCTGCTCCAGAGAATAGTACATGGAACAATGGATGCAAACTACAGGAAAAGAAATTAGGAGGAACCTCCTGACTGGGACAGCTGTTCGACAGTGGAACACACTTCCTCAGAGAGTGCTAAAGTCTCCTTCTTTGGAGATTTTTAAAACAGAGGCTGGATAGCCATCTGTTGGGGATGCTTTGATTGTGGGTTCCTGCATGGCAGGACTGGATGGCTCTTGTGGTCTCTTCCACAAGGGCCATCTATCTTCCAACAGATAGAATTCTATGATTCTATCATAGGATTTTCTTTGCAAGTTTCTTCAGAGGTAATTTGCCATCCTTTGAGGCTGAGAGATGGTTACTTGCCCAAGTTCATCTAAGTGGGTTTTTATGCTCAAGCCAGGAATTGAACCCTGGTTTTCAGGGTCATAGTCCAACATTCACACCACTACATTGTGCTGGCTCTCTCCCATTGCTACTTTTTACAAATTATCCCTGCCAAAATGTGATACAAGAAATCTACTGCAAAGTTGCCATCTTTAGCAGAGGGGAAAAGCAGTCTTCTGACAATAAAAAAGGAAAAGCAGGGGGATCTAGTACTATGTTTAAGGCTAAGGGACAATGCAAAAAAGGCAGGAAAAGGTGACCTGAAGCTATCTTTTCCTTAAGCTGCAGCAACCACACCACCTGTCCCTAAATCGGGATGGAGCAACTGCATTGGGGGGAATCAATGCAGCTTTTTCGAGGCTGTATTGAAGCCTCACCAACCACACCACCGGCCCTGAGGACGCTGCAAAGGGAGACGGAGCAACCAAATGGGCTGGCAGCAGCTGCTTTTTCATTTTCTCAGATGCATGCACATGTGTGCAGGAACACATCTCTGCACACTTGTGCACATGCACAGAACACATCATAGGCTGGTATACAGTCTGTCACTTTCTATGTACAAAGGTAACTGAAGTTCGGCATCCCTGTGCACTTGTGCAGGACCTGTCATACACCCAGGATAGTTACACAGGGAGGAGGATAGGATATAAAAGGACACAGAAAGATACAGTTTTAGACCCCAACCATAAATCTTCAAAGAGCTGTGCAAGTAATACAGGTCTTTCAAGTGGCAGTAATCCGATTAGTAGTCCTGTTAAAGTGTCCTGTTAGTATTGACAAATGAAAGCAACAAATCTGCTTACAAAAAGTAAATTCTCTTGGGGTCAAAAACCTCTCTAAGAAGACTCCTTTTGTTGCATGTGCTGATGTGAGGGCTTGTGCATTAATATATGTAGTGTGGCATGAAACCGTTATTTTTTCTCATATCTCTGCTAATGGGTTGGAATTTGTGAACATAACACTAAGGTTAAGCAGATGGCCAATGGGGCCGTTTTGAGGGCAGGGAAGGGGAGTGGTAGCCGCACGATCGGCGCCCCAACCCCTTCCCCAGGTTGTCCTCAGAGCAGCCGGCCCTCCGCATGGCCAGCGCTCCGAGGAGGCCCTCCCACTGCAGCGTCCATACACGCTGCAGCGGAAGAGTCGCCGAAGGTGCGCCACCAGCTTTTGCGGCGCACCTTCGGTGACTTGTGAATGGAGCGCCAATTTAGCGCTACTTTCCAGGGGCGGCGAAAGTGCGCCGCAGGACTAAGGTGTGGGGATACCTCAGCCCCACAGCGCAGCTTCCTGGGGCAGCCCACGGCCACCCGTCTGCTTCCCCCATCAGTTCAGCTTTTACTCTTTCCAGTCTTCCTTTGACATTTTTTAGGTCAAGAAATACAGGCCTAAGCAGACGGGTGGCCGTGGGCTGCCCTGGGAAGGTGTGCCGTGGGACCGAGGCATCCCCATGCCTCGATCCAGTAGTGCACCATCGGCACCCCTGGAAAGGAGTGCTAAAATAGCACTCCTTTCATATGTCGCCGAAAGTATGCCGCAAAAGGTTGCGGTGCACTTTCGGTGACTTTTCTGCCGCAGCGTGTCCAGACGCTGTGCCAGGAGGTCCTCCTCAGAGAACCGGCCATGCTCCCCTTCCCTGCACCGAGGATGGCCTATTAAGCCGTCTGCTTAGGCCTACAACTTCTAAATGCCATATTATATGTCCAGGAAAGGTGAAATGCCCAACAATCAATTTTTGGATATTGCTCTTTCTATTGTTAGATTTGTGTCCTTTAATCATGATGTTTTATGAAAACTCCTCCAGAGGATAAATTAGGGGGGTTGCAGACTGCCAGAAATAGTGCAAATTGAGCCCA
>CM034703.1:239983349-240000078 GCA_020142125.1 Phrynosoma platyrhinos
GATATGTGTAAACACACGGGAGAAGTATACGTATCAGCTTTGGATACCCTCTGCTTTGGACCCCCGTGTGATAAGGCCCTATAAGAGTGCAGTATTCTCCATAAAGTGGCACCTTAAAGTATCTTCCAGTTTAATCTGAGGACTACTTGAGCATTTGCTGGCATGTATGCATTTCTCTAAGCAGTTGAATCAGCAATCAAGAAACAATGTTCAAGACACACATATCTCCATAAGAGACAGGCAAGAACTATGCAAACAATGGAGCTCTTCTACAAAAGGGAAGACTTTGGGCTTCTACAGTCGGGTGGCCGTGGGCCGCCCCAAGAAGCCGAGGATTGGCACCGAGGCTGCCCCACGCCTCGGCCCCAATCCACTCTTTCAGCGACTGGGAAAGGAGTACCAAAATATCGCTCCTTTCCCAAGCCGTGGAAAGGGCGCCACATGAGCTGACATGCAGCTCTTTTGCACCTCTTCTGGCGCAACATACAAAAATGCTGCACCGGAAGGACATCATTGAAGCACTCACCGTGTGCAACTGCGGGCGCTCCAATGTCATCCTCAGGAAGGTGTTGGGGTGGCTGACAGCTGGCAGCTGGCCACCCCTCCCCTTCCCTGGCTCCAAGATGGTGCTTTGCTCTGTCTGCAGATCCCCTTTGTCTATTTAGGTAGAACAGTCCACAAACCTCTATCATCATTAATGTGACTAAGCATCTTATTCTGCATGTATTTACTGATATTCCACTCTCCTCTAAGTAGCTCAAGGTGGTGAAAATTTCCTTCTTCCTGCAGTTTTATCTTCACAACAACCTGTGAGGTGGGTCAAGCTTAGAGATAACAATTGGCCTGGTGGTACACAGTGAGTTTTCTACCCAAGTAGGGATTTGACTCAAAATCACCTCAGTCCTAGTCAAATGCTAGGTCCAGGTTAGGAATCATTGGCCCTCTCAGTATTGATGGGTAGGAACTTCCAGCAGCCCTTGACAGAATAGTAAATAGTAATTAATGCTAGGAGATGAAGTCTTTGAAATATTAAGTAATGCTGGAAATTGAAATCTACTTATAGTACTGTTGCATTTCCAACCCTATGCTGATCATTACACCATGATGGCATTAGAGTCAACTGGGTCTCTTTGCAGTACCTTGTTGATGCTGCTGTATTCCTTGAAGTTATTTCTGACTTATGGCAACCCTAAGGTGAACCTATTACAAGGTTTTCTTGGCAAGATTCATTCAGAGGGTGTTTGCTTTTGCGTTCCACTGAGACCAAGAGAGTGTGACATGCTGAAGATCACCCAGAGGGTTTCCATGGCCAAGCAGTACCTAGCCAGTCCTTAGCCTTCTCATCATTAAGATACTTGGTTTGGTCTTTCTATCATACAGGAGCACAGCAGTGAGGAGAGGGTATGTTAGATTTCTCAGTAGACTCTGGCTGATTTCCAATCCAGAGTTCCTTACAACCTCCATCATCTCTGTTGATATCATCAGGTTGTTGGTTTGCCCCTCATTCCACTCAGGATCTTCCTACAAGTTAACTTTCACAAGTTAGCTTTCACAAGTGATTGAACTGGCTTTCTGTCTTGGAGCAAAAAGTTGTTACACTTATAGCTCAGAGTGAAGACTAATTGGATCATCCACTGGCCTGTGCTTCTTAATGAAACTACAGAATAATTACAGAATAGGGTAAAGCCATCAAATAAACTAATTAGTGGATCTATGAGCCAAGCAGCCCAAATAGATCGAGCTGACAAAGCAAATTCCTGTTTACAAACACAAGCCAACAAGTTACAATTACTCATTTTGTTTTTCCTCAGCTCTGCAAAGAGCACTCTGGATTAAAGGTAGATAAATCCATTACTTCTATTAGTAAAATGAGAAAGAAAGCCAATATCATTGGTTTGGGGCTTAGCTAGGTAGGATGCTTTCATTAAAATCACTATCAGTGAAAGGTGCACAGCTGCTTAAACATATACAGCCAAAGTATCTGTAGAAGGAGAGTCAATTCCCCTAATCAGACCAACTGAAAAGGAGCTAGACCAATTTACACCATCAGAAGAGCTGGTCCAGATCCCAGCTTGGAGTTGCTAAGTCCTAAATGCAAACTGTTTCAACTGCCAGTAATTTCCCACACAGATATTTATTTTAAAGTATTTCTGAATTGCCCTGCTGCTCAAGGGATCCTTGGGTAGCCTTTAAAATGAACAAAATGCAAACATTGCAATAAATAAAATAGTCAAAGGGCAAACTACACTAAAATAAGGAGGGGTATCTAAAAACTGTAGAGCAAAATCTATCACCAAATCTCAGCAAAATGGCATAGCTTTATTAATCTTCCCATACAGTACTTCTTAAGTTATCTGATGTAGGTTACCATCAGCATTTTTTATCCAAAAAGCCAAGAATGGGCACCATATTTGTGCCAATTGCCTACATGATTCTTTCCTTCCTGAAAAATCCCCATGTCCAGCGGCCAATGGTTTGTAGGCCAGCATTGGTCCCTCTCCCAAAGAAGGAGTCCCATACCTGGGATGCTGGTATAAAAAAGGCATCTCAAGTCCCCACCAATTTTGTCTCTCCATGAGTAAGGAGTAAGTAACAGGAGTTCAGAAAATGAATGCAAGATCCAAGCAGATACATACATGGAAAGGTGGTTCAGATGCCCTGGCCCCAAATTGTCTGGATACACTTGGTAGTGGGGAAAAGTGTGTATACAGATTATCATTTACATGCAACCTGATCACATGTAATTTTCACACATGTCTATTCTGAAGTGCCCATCACCGGGGGTGGAAGGGGAGGGGGAGGAGGGATCACCCATTGGCTGTGTCACCCATACTCTCCATCAGAGAGATGCTAGGGGAGGGGGAGGAGGGATCACCCATGGCTATGACACCTGCTATCCATCACTAAAGAAAAAAGTTGCTTAACCCCAAGAAAAAGGGGGAGGGCACAACAGTGGTACCTCTACCACTTCACTATGCCAGAGCCTAGTACAGGGGAGGTGGAGGATTTTTTATTCCTTAATGCAGCTAGCCTAATGTGGCTCACTGTGGTTGAGTCCTCTGCCTCCTTCTTGCAAAAGGGATACAGCCACTGCTTCCTCCTTCTTCTCTCCAGAAGTTGTTGCTGAGTTTTCCATCTCCTTCTGTGGCATGCCAATTGTGGAAGAAATAGTGATGCTCCTGCATCCTTCTCCTCTTCCTGGGATGCTGGGGAAGGAGGGCATTCACAACATTGAAGCATGGTGGAAACCAGAAGTGTGAAGAACAGCAACTTTCCCCAACAACAAGGACTTGCCAGGGTAGGGGTAACCATTTCAGTCAGCCTAACAACAATACTGACTCTGTTTCTTGTAGAAAACTGCTATCCATCTGTGAAATCATCATAGACATCATTATCATCATCACCACCAGCAGCAGCATCGTAAAGGCTAATGTTTTCAGGCAACTGAGATGTTTGGCATTATCATGTTATGTCTTTTGCCAAGACTACCACTTGTTCTGAAGCATAATCAGAACTCACTGAAAGGTGAGGAACAGCTGGGGGAGGGTTGTTAAACACTGTGTAGTTTAAATCTAATGCAGACAAGGCTGATGCATCAACTAATCTTTTTTTTCTCTCAGATGACTGGTTTTTAGAACAATAAATGGGCACCTTGCATACATTTCTTATGTAAAGTCCTGACATTTTCTCACTAGCTTTCATCTTCCCTTTATATTAGTTGCATGCTTTACCACTAGGTGCATAAAATGTATGCAAAATGCAATGACCCTCTCAGTTAGCATAGGCATGTCTGTTGCAATTATTGTATGAAATTGACTATTGTCTATTGTGCTACAACTCTGCCTCACCTCACATTTGACTCATCCACTGCATAATCCTTTATGCCAGGGGTAGGCAACCTTTCCCCTTTAAGGGCCGAAGGACTTCAGCTCCCAGAATCCCAGGAGCTATTGGCCAACATGGGACTATTGGCCAACATGGCTGAGGCTTCTGGGAGCTGAAGTGCCTCGGCCCTTAAAGGGGAAAGGTTGCCTACCCCTGCTTTATGTGTTTGTCTCAGCAGGGCTTACATCTAGATAGGTATAGGACTGCAGCAAACTGTTTAAAAAACTTATGTGAAATCTGCATTGGCTGTTCCTTCTCCTGAAGAGCTAATGGTGTACTGGGCTGTGTAACCAGCATTAGTTCACAAAAATCTATCCATCCCACTCCACCAAGGCAGCCTGACCTGCAAAACACCTAGGGTACTATATGGTCCCTGCTGGGCAAAGCTTATACCAGGCTGTACAACCAGTAAGGTACAGTAGCCCCTTGGTACCCATGGGGGATCTGTTCCAGACCCACACACCCCATGGATACCAAAATCCACAGATGCTCAAGTCCCATTGTCCTTGATGGTGGCATGGTGGCATGGCCATGTCCCTCCCTCCCTCCCTCCCCTCCTCTCTCTCTCTTCTCCTTCCTTCCCACCTCCCTCTCCTTCCTTCCTTATCTTCTTCCTTCCTTCATCTTTGCCCCAGCTTGACTTTGGAGGTGGAGTCTGCCACCCAGTCAGCTGGGGATGGGTCCAGGTCCAAGGCCATGGCCGGGGCTTGAGTCTCGGAGCCCTGTCCCCAGGCCTAGCACCTGAAATGGAGCCTCTGGGCTCTGAAACTCAATCCCTGGAACTGGCACTGGTTCCCTCTGGCAAAAGGGGCTCCAGGGCTTGATTTAGAGCCTACGCATCCAGAGCTTGATTTGGAGTCCTGCTGGCCAGAGGGAGCCAGGACCAGGGCTTGGGTGCTAGGCCTGGAGATGGAGCTCTGAAACTTTAGCCCTGGCCTTGGCCCCAGGAAGGGAGGGAGGGAGGGAGGGAGGAAAGGTGGAATGGTCAGGGACTTTTGTCCCCAACGCTGGTGCTTGCCATCCATGGATGCTGAAATCCACAGATAAGGAAGGCCCATTGTATAAAGAGGAAGGTGCCTGGAGTGTTATAACTGAAGAGGAAGAGAGCTATTTCACTAGTATCATAAGTGGGTCAAAGACAGTAAAAATGAATACAGATTTTTAATGACTGCTTGTAATAATGTTGCATGAGGTTGCATGGCATATCCCAGATATATGTACTCTCTGTGCATGCATTTTCCATTTATGATAATGATGCTGAATGTGCAGTTTGCTATTATCCAGCAGTAAACCTGTCTTCCAAACAAACACACAAAGGATTGTGCTGTAAATGATCAGGCATGGGGGGGAGGCAGAGTTGTAGTACCACTAGACAACAGCTCCTCCACATTATCATCATCATCATCTATTCTGCTTTCTTATTCAGAATTGTGATTCGAGGCTGCTTAGAACATTAAAACACTACACAACATAGATTTAAAATGTACCAAAGATTATCTTAAAATGTAATTAAACTATCAATAACATTAAAACTTATTCAAAATGTACATTTAAAAACATACTTACAAAATAGTACAGCAACCTTTAAAGCCCATTTTTCAAAAATTCAGTTCTTGAAAGTTTGTCTAAATATAAAAAAAAAATTGCCAGAAAATGGAAAGGCAACAAGAGGAGGCCCAACTGCTCCTCCAGAAAGGGAGTTCCAGAGTCCAAGGAGCAGCCACCAAGTAGGCCCTCTCTGACATTCTAATCAGAGATCCCTGTGAGGCTGATGGGACGTAGAAAAGGGCCTTTCTGAAGATCTAGGGCAGGGGTAGGCAACCTTTCCCCTTTAAGGGCCGAGGGACTTCAGCTCCCAGAATCCTAGGAGCTATTGGCCAATATGGGACTATTGGCCAACATGGCTGAGGCTTCTGGGAGCTGAAGTCCCTCGGCCCTTAAAGGGGAAAGGTTGCGTACCCCTGATCTAGGGGACAGGCAGGGGTCAAGCAGTTTCATATGTGAAAACATGGTCCTACAGACACAGGAATACCAGCAGCAGCTTTGACATCACTGTAACGTTAAAAAGGCAGAAATTATTATTATGAAAAGAAAATACATAAAAAAGAAAACACATAAAACCAACAATACTGAAATACAGTACTATAAAACCATTAAAATACACTCATATATACATTCTTTAAAATACACCAATTAAAAAGTCATGATTTAAAATTGACTGGGTGGGCCTGACGGAAGAAATGTGCCCTTAATGTTATTTTGAACTGTCAGCATTTTCAGCTGTCCTATCTCTTCTGGCAGGTCATTCCACAGTCTGGGGTCAGCAGATGAAATAATAGCCATTTTCCCACAACCCAGTATTGTCTTGAATGGCTTACTAAGGACACAGATTTAGGGCCTCGGCAGACGGCTTAAAAAGCCGTCCTGGAGGCAGGGAAGAGGAGGGACAGCCACACACTCGGCGCCCCTTCCTCCTCCTGAGGTTGCCCTCGGAGCTGCCGGCCCTCCGCACGGCCAGCACTCTGAGGGCAACCTCCCGCTGCAGCGTCCGGACATGCTGCGGTGGAAAAGTCAGTGAAAGGAGCACTATTTTAGCGCTCCTTTCAGGGACGGGGAAGGTGTGCCGCAGGATTGAGGCATGGGGATGCCTCGGTCCCGCGGCGCACCTTCCCGGGGCGGCCCCGTGCCGCCAGTCTGCTTCCCCCCTTATTTGTATTAATGGTTTATTCAGACAATAGGCACAAGGCACCCAGTCTTTGTATTCTATTATCTAATAGATACTAACTTCTAAAGTTTCTTTTATTAGTGATCACAGTGTGTGCTGCAGTGCTTTTTTTGGCCCACATCACAGACAAAAAAAACCTTCCAGAAGAGAATGGCAACTTGTTATAGTCACTGACTTCAGTGTGCATACTGGCCACAATTCAACAGATTTAGCCACTGATTTCAAAAGGCTTAAGCATATCTAACTCAATATTGGATCATGGTTAATGCTCTTTCAGCATATGTTATGGTATTACTATTATCTCAGTTCTCAAACAAGAAACCAAATCCCACATACCATTCTCACACTCTAAAACTGCAATCATTTGTAATGCTATAAAGGCATTCATGTAACAATGCAGCAATTGTAGCAATTCACAATCTTCCCCAGTAATGAATTTCATCTTGTGCTGAGATACTGCAAGTTCCTGTCCCCACTGCCTATCAATTAGACTTTTGCTTCAAGGCCCTATTAATCACAAGTACTGGCTCTCTTCTCCTACTGGATGCAGTTTTTGGCTAAGGACATAAAAATTTACAAGGGCTGACGAGCGCCTAAGGACCTTCTGTTGATTTGCTTCTGTCATGTACCCTATGCCTAATTTTTATGTAACTTATCTCATTATATCAAATGGCTGTGTAATCATGTTTAATTTTGGTTTACCCATGGTAGTTCAATCTGGCTTCAGGCTTTTAATTACATTTTACCCTCTAAAGCCATTGATTCAGTCTTGACTTTAAATACAACTTTCCTCTGCCCACTTCTTTTGCGTACATAACCTTTGATTTAGACATTTGCACAGCGAAATTTTGCACAGCACTTTCAAGAGCTTGTCTTCTATTAGATTCAAGGGTCAGTTCTTTTTTTGAAAAGTAAGATAGAAGGATGTGAAGATTTAGAATACGATGAAAAGTAGTGAGCAAGATACAGAGCAACAAGGAACCTTGTTCTATATTTCAGAGAAAAGAGGACAACATCAAAGCTGACTGCTCAATCTTATTCACATGCTGGCAGAGTATCTTCTTATAACTTGAACTTTCAATTTTTACACAGCTAATACAGTCATGCAGTATTCCAAGAATATTGCTTAAGACTACAGTGTATACATGGATGTACATTACTCTTCTTCTCACACTTGAGGACTAGAAGCTGAATGTGTAACCTGGCTCCATTGATATTGGGCCTTTGCAGACTGCCAGAAATAGTGCACATTGAGTCCACTTTAAGGGTTAGGGTTAGTGCTAGGGAAGCATGGGAATTGGTTTTTTTTTTCTGAGACATTGAGCCTTCTCTGTCAGAGAGCTCTGGTGCCACAATAAAATACAGTTCCCATAATTCCCTAACCCTTAAAATGGACTCAATTTGCACTATTTCTAGCAGTCTGTAAAGGCCCATAGGCACTACATCAGAAATGAATTCAGGTGATTTGAAAGTTTCTGTAGGAAGATGTTTGCATTATCTTCCCCCCTCCTTAGACAGATAGGGATTTCCTGCTTGCAAACTCCTCCTTCTCTCTCTCATTCAAACTAACTGTGTGACTGAGGTCATTCCCTCTTTGGGATTAGCAGACTTTCTCTCAAAAGTTTTTCAACTGAGCTGTTTGGTTTTCCATCTTCTTCCTATCTCAATTTTCTTTGGAAAGATCGTGAGATAAATATTTCTTTTTACCTGAACTAATTACCTGAACTATTCCTTAATTAGATTAGGATATAGCCTTTTCTGTAAATATAAAGCCATTGTTTTAAACTACAAACTATGCATTTGTTGTTTTTCGGAGTCAGTCTCAGTTGTTAGGGAAGTGAAAGTAGATTGGGGCCGTGGCAACCCCACGTCACGGCCCTGATCCTCCCTTTTATTTCCCTGAAAAGAGCAACAAAATGCTGCTCCTTTTAGGGGAGGCAAAAGGCTTCCCTAAGAGCCAATGCACAGCTTTTCAGAGCCCTATTTGATGCAGCGTGTTTGAACGCTGCGTCAGAAGGGCATCCTGATGCCGTGTGTCGTGTGTAATGGCGCGCAGCGTCAGGACAGCGTTGGTGTGGGATTAGGGAAACTGGTGTGTAGTTGCACCACCCCAACTCTGCCTCCAGGCCAGCCCTTTGGGCTGGTCTGCAGAGGCCCATAGTTAGGCAAAAGCACATTTCTGCTACTATGCAGAACTCTAACAGGCTCGGCTTTCATATTTTGATATTTACCGGTAAATATTTTTGTTTCCTTAAAGGGGCTGAAACCTTAGCTAACTTAAATTACTCCACAGTTTCACTATACTTTTAGTTCTCTGATGGCTCATTCACATATCCAGTAATCAAGTGATAAACCTGCATGTGTAAATCTACCTGGATGAGAGGCAGCTATTCCTCATCAAGAAGATGTTCCAAAAATCTGTGGTATTTTCTTTTTACAAAGGAAAAGAAAAAAATATTATCTGAGCATTAGACTTTATAGTGTTTTCCCTTATGCTATCTGTTGTTGTATATATGTATTACAAAAAGTTATGCATAAATGCAAATTGTAATTCAGCTGTGTGCAGTCAAAAGTCATTTTGGTAATTCTTTCCAAAATGCCAGAAACTCCCATCAAACAAACAGAAAAACACACATTGCAAGAGCTCTACTAATACAATGAGAATTCCACAGTTTACAGATTCTATTACATGCAGAAGAAAGGCATAAGACGAGGAAGATTTAAATGAAAATGTGAGGCTGTGGCACAGCAGGACAATCTAAGAGGATTATTTTACCCATCATTGGCTTCAACTCTCTCAGATTTTCCCATTGCCTCCTTATATGCCTATAGTAAGTCACATTATACACTTCCTAGGCAATCCAATTCAGCTTTCACTCCTCTGTTATTGACTAGAATCCAGCTAATGCCTGGTGGATAGAATCCAGCCACTACAATCTTATTACTCCAGTTTCTGCATGATATTTGGTGTTACCCTATAGCAAAGGTAATTTCATCTCAGCCAAAAAAAAGAAGAAGAAGAAGAAGAAGGAAAAGAAAATTAGTAATTCTTCTGCATAGTTGATAAAACACCAACTTTATTTTGTCTGTTACAGGATTGGTTAAGTTTCTGAAGCATAGATGTATATAGGAAAGTTAAAATCCAAGGCATAGTCATTGTAATCAGAAACCCATTGCCAAATTTCACATTGTTTTCCATTCCCACTTCTGCATCTGCTCCAAGATCCCTTCCTTTGTGGTGGGCATAAAGCAAGAACTCTTCAGCATTCTCCTATAACATTTTCTCATTCCCATGAAAAAACTGTCACCGCACTCACAGGTATTTGAGGAGTTAAAATCCTAAACTACATATGTATTTCTGAAAACTTCACCAGTACTACTACATTAAAACAAAAATCCACCAAACAGTGATATCTTTATTGGCCAATTGAAATACACAATATACTTGTTGCAAGCTTTTGAAGCTACACAGGCTTCTTCATCAGGCAAGATGTTAAAAACCATATAGGAGAAAAAATGGAGATGTTAGTAAGATGCTTGCATTTTTTGGTTTCTGTCTTCAATTAAGATAGTGTGAGAAGGATATCTTTTGCAGGCTGGTTCCTCCTCCTTCTGGCCATGTGGCAATTGGGGGATTTTCAAAATCCAGGAAATTTAAAGTCCATTTGCATGTCAACAAGGACTCCTCCATTGCAATCCAATATGTTTCAATTCCTGTGAAGCTACAGACCTCTTTGTAGCAGAGGACAATGGATTTCTCAAGAAGTCTCCATGTTTTGCATCAGGAACATTTTGGTAGATGTAGAGGTAAAACATGCCAATATAGTCCAAATTTAAGAAGAAAATGTTTTACCTTGGTACAAATTCCCAGTTCACTGACTAGCTCTAGGGTTCCCCTGTTGCAGCTACAATGTGGTATCTCACAGTCCAGAAAACATGTAGGGTTAGCTGTGTTAGCCATTTAGCAAATTAAAAAAAAAATCCACCAAACAGTGATATATATATATATACTACATTAAAAGTTCTCTTCCCTTCCCCCACCCCCACAATACTTACCTATTCCTGCTGATTGTTAGAATTTTTCACCCCTTTCCTGCTTGTACTGACAAATTGCTGTCTTTCAGAAAACTCATTTTCAACATTTTCCTTTGGTACTACAATCTCTTTTCTCCTATTCTTCAAATTTTAATCAAACCCCTCTCAATCTTGCACACATTTTCTTCTCCAGACCCTATCTACACATTGCTTCCTAATTTTGAATCTTGCCACTCAATCAACTTCTATTTCATCTGCACAGACAGGCCATGAATCCATAATTGTCATTCTGCAGTGCAGATTTTATTTTATCATATAGTTCCTTCCACTTCTGGACAATCCTATCAGTTCTTTTCCTTTTAGTCCCCTCTTACATTGATCTCAGCTGATTGATAACACTTTGCAGTGATGGATACCTCCACCATAACTCCTACATGCTTAAACCCTCTTAATAGACTTTAATTTTCAGCCTCAAAATATGGGGTAGTGCAAGTACAATTTCATCTTATTAGAGCTCAAAAGGCTACATTAATCATAAGGATGCCCAAATCCTTCTTTAGCTGTAGCAATGATCTGTTGTATTGCAGTTATAGTGGTCTACTAGGTTTGAAAAGAGAAGAGTGCATAAGAATCCAAGAAAAGCTATCCTGGATAAGACCAAGATTTAACCAGTTCTGGCTCAAAGGGAATCAGGTAACTTGCATCCAAAGATCCCAGTAAATATAGGTCAAATGCATTACTGCTGTTCCTCTAGCAAAGAATTGATGACAGTACCTGCCATAACTTATCAGGGATTATATTACTATATAAGGAACAATGAACAAAATTTGTCTGAGTCTGAGATAGTGTGACAGCAACGATTTGAACCCTAGTCTTCAGGGTCCAATGCTCAAACCACTAACCATACTGGAGGTATAGCCCAGAACAGGGAAGGCTATCAATAGTTACTAGTCATGATGGCTTTACAGTATGACCCCAATATCTGCAAAGGATACATTCCTGGATTTACTTTGAAAACGTAAAACCACAAATAATACAGAACCTTATTGAAATGAATGAAGTTGACCATAGAGTCATGCTGTCACCAAAATATGATGTGAAATTAGACCTGTAGAACTGCATAATCATGATGTGACTGTATAATGTCTGCACAGTCATGATGTGTGTGTGTATTATGTGACAAGGCTAGGACATCTGGTGATAGTCCTTGAAGGGGCCAGACACCTATATGTGTATTGGATTGCACCTGTGTATGTGTCACTCAGTAGGATGGTGTAAGGTGCAATGATGTAATCCATGAGCAACCCTGCACTGAGCTTGCATCAGACAAAGGTATATAAGTCTGAACTTAATGTAAATTATTATGGGTCAATAGTTGTGGGTTTGCAGAGTGTAGTGGAGTTTCCTTCTTTGGAGGTCTTTAAACAGAAGCTGGATGGCCATCTGTCAGGGATGCTTTGACTGAGAGTTCCTACATGGCAGGGGGTTGGACTGGATGGCCCTTGTGGTCTCTTCCAACTCTAGGATTCTATGATTCTATGATCAAGAATGTTCAGATGCCTGGAAACTTTGCCTATGTTGTGGTGAGTTTGGCTTGGCATGGAGGAATCTGCTGTGTGGACTTTGTTTTAAGTTCTGTGGTGAAACAACAGAGATGGCAGATAGAGGACAGATGGGCGGACTTCCTTTTGAGAAGCTAAATGGCAGTAATTGTATAGCTTGGGCTCAGAAAATCGATTTTTTTCTGAAGAAGGAAGATTTGTGGCAGTATGTGACTGATCCACCCCAGAGTCCTGATGAAGTCAGACATGAGAAGATTGCCCATTTGTGGATTGGGCTTGCTGTAGAGAACTCACAACTATTATTGATTCGTGGCTCACCCTCTGCAAAATACAGCTGCATGTTTTTTCTAATGGCATTTTTTTTCCTAATTACATTTTTATTGAGTTTTTACAATGAAACACATAAAGTATGTAGAACAATGACAACAACAACAACAACTAATTACAAGGGCCAAGGTATGTATCTGATGAGTAGTTATTCTGCAGCAGAATCAAAAAAATTACTTCTTAGCAAGAACCAGAGAGTCTGGCTTGTCAAGGTGTAGAATGTCTGTCCAAAGATCCATCTGTGAAGTAGGAGGTTGGATCCAGTGGGAGTGATGATTAACATAGTCAATAAAGATCAGTCTTCTTGAAATGTGTCAGTCCTTTTGTGACCAATGCAAAACCTCATTGCAGCAGGCAGTTTATCCATCAACCACATATCCCAAATTCTAAACTACCAGTTCCCAATGGAGAGGTCACCTGACTTCCAACATTTGGCTACTTCTAATCTGGCAGCAATAATAAGAAACATTATTAGTTTCCTATGTTTTAAGTTAGAATTACCGTACTTTTAACAAAAATAGAAAGCAAAAGCAAAATAGGACAGAAATTTACAGTTTGATCAGTGATATATGAAATTTGATAGAGAACTGCATCCCAAAATGTTCTCACTTTAGTACATTCAATCCACAAATGCGTATAAGAGCTTTTAGATTTACAACCCCTCCAGCAATCTGGAGAGAGAGTTTTAACCATTTTAGACAGAATTACAGGTGTGAGATACCACCTATGGATGATTTTCAAAGTATTCTCCCTCACAGATGCTGAATGGGATTTCTATGGGGGTGAAGACCAAATATGATCCCATGCAGTGTCTGAAATTGTGGTTTTCAATTCTTCTTGCCAAAATGAGTGCACATATTGGCCTTTCCCATACGTGTGTTCCAGGAGATGTTTGTAGATAGCTACTGCCATCCCTTTAATATGAGAAGCGGAATTCAAACAAAAGTTTTCAAAAAATGAAAGCAGACATGCAGATTCTCCTGCTGAGGGTAGGTGTGATGCAAATGAAGCCATTTTATGTACTTGAAGCCAGGTAATGTTAGTTTGTTGTAGGGAAGTTTTTATGGTGTTAATGGGCTTTGGTAATCCACCAGAGAACATTTTTATGGAGTTTTTACAATGAAACACATAAAGTCTGGTAATCCACCAGAGAACATTTTTATTGAGTTTTTACAAGGAAACATCTACATCTTCTCTATAACCTTATTAGTGGGAATTGATCATCTAAGTGAGAAAGAGAATGCAAAAAAAAAAAAAAAGGAGAGGGGTCCAGAGCTAGTATGTCCATTTATGCCAGATGAATAGAGAGCTAGATGAAAACAGATTCGATAACTTACTAATTATATGTTTTGAAGTTTTAGTGTAGAGGCAAGTAAATTCAGTGGACTTCATATTATTAACTTCTAGATTTACTCATCTGGTAGCAGTGTTGTCCTTAATTAATTGAATAGTTTGGCTAAGTTGGAAAGCCTGGAAATATAGTGCAATATCTGGGATTGCCAGACTACCACTCTTGGAAGCGATGTGTCTAGTGGATTTGGGAAATCTAGGTCTATTTTTATTGAAAATAAATTGATCAATTAATTTTTGCCATTTTTTTTAATCTAGATGGGGGAGGAATCAATTGGATTGTTTGAAACAGGAAAAAGAGCCGAGGGATCATGAACATCTTAACTAATGTAATCCTGCAAAGGATAGAAAGATTTAAAGCCTTCCATTCTTTAGATTTACATAGCATAGTCTACTGGCTATAATTATGGAGTATGAACTGCTGGATGTCTTTGGTGATGATTATTCCCAAATAGGAAAAACCTGAGGGATGAAGTTGCAAGCCCATTAGGTCCTGCCAGAGTTTTTGCTGTTGGTATGAGACCATTAATATGGATTTGTTAAAGTTAATTTTTAGACCTAAATAACTACCAAAGGACTCAATTGTCCTTTTTAGAGGTAGAAATGATAATTCTGAAAGGCGACTAAAATGGTGAAGGGTCTGGAAACCATGCCCTATGAGGAACGACTTAGGAAACTGGGTATGTTTAGCCTGGAGATGGTTAAGAGGTGATATGATAGCCCTAGTTAAATATCTGAAGGGATGTCATATTGTAGAGGTAGCTAGCTGTTTTCTGCTGCTCCAGAGAACAGAACTCAGAATGGCGGATGCAAGCTGCAGGAAAAGAGATTCCACCTCAACATTAGGAGGAACTTCCTGACAGTGAGACCTGTTCGGGAATGGAACACACTCCCTCAGAGCATGGTGGAGTCTCCTTCTTTGGAGGCTTTCAAACAGAGGCTGGATGGCCATCTGTCAGGGACGCTTTAATTTTGAGTTCCTGCATGGCAGGGGGTTGGACTGGATGGCCCTTGTGGTCTTTTCCAACTCTATGATTCTATGATTCTATGATAAAAAAAATCAACACTATCAGCATAAAGCACAACCTTCTAGTGTTGGTTGTTGGTGCAAAGGCCAGTGATATCAGCATTATGCTGAATCATGTTAGCCAAGGGCTCTATTATCAGTGCAAATAGGAAGGGTGACAATGGGCATCCTTGTCTGTTTCCCCTGGAAAGTGCAAAAGGTGTTGAGTCAAGGCCATTGACCAACACTGTCACCTCTGATTTCTCATAGATAAAGTGGAGTGCTCTTATGAAACCATCTCTAAAATCCATTCATTGAAGGACCCCAAAAAGAAATTGCCATTCCAACCTGCCAAAGGCTTTCAAAGCATCAAGTGAAAGTAAGGCTAGAGGAGTCTGACTGGTTGGAATGGTGGATGATATTGAGTACCCTGCAGACTGGATCTGCTAGGCATCTGCCCAGCATGTAGCCTACCTGGTCAGGATCAATGTTTTCTAAAATAAACTCATTTATTTTGGAGACCATAATAGAAGTAAATATTTTTGCATCTTGATTAAGGAGTGCAATAGGAGTTTCTGGGCATTCCTCTTTGGTTTTGGGGACTGGAATTATTTGGGTTCTGTGCCAACTTGTTGGCACAGGAGCATTATTAAAAATGGAGTTAAAAAGGACAATAAGATGGAGGGAAATTTGATCAAATAACAATTTGTAAAATTCACCAGAGAAGCCATCTGGGCCTGGACTCTTATTCTGTTTCAGCATAGATGCTGTCTTTTTGAGTTCGTCTGGGTGAATAGGTTTCTTTAACAGTGAAATATGAGAGTATTTGAGCTTCAGATTTAGGGGTTGTATAAATTGGTCCATGTCCAAATTTTGTAGCAGTTCAGAGATATATAGTTTAGATCAAAAATTTTAAAATTATTTCATAATTTTGTCAGGAGCTTTCGCTGTATTTCCTTCAGAGGAAGTAAGAGTGGATATGGTTTTCCACCCTACCTTATGCTTGACAGCTCTAGAGAGAAGTTGAGAATTTTTGTTGTTAAATTCATAATAGTAAGATTTAGTGTAATGTAAGGGAGTTGGAATCTTTCTATTGTCAAGAGCTGCCAGCTCTATTTTTTTCTTGTGGAGTTGAATGCATACCTGTGATTTGAGTGATTTTTCATGAGCTAATGATAGCTTTTCTATCTCTTGGAGGAGGCTTTGCCTCATGGCTCCCTTAAATCTTTTGTTTAGCTCCTTCCTTAATTAATAAGCATCTGAAGACCACCTTCAGGATGTCCCATAACAAGGTCATCTCAGGTGATCTACTTAAAAGGTAAAATTGTTTAATTTCATATTGAATCTGTTTTTTAAAACATTCATTCATGAGGAGATACAGATTAAATCTCCAGATACACATTTTTGGTAAATCAGATCCAAGCTGCTGGGTTAATCTTGTGGCTGCATGATCTGAATAAATGATAGACTCTACCTATACATCAGCAATGTTAGGAAGGGATAATTTTGGAATGATTAAGCAGTCTATTCTAGAATAGGTGTGGTGTGTGTTTGAATAAAAAATGTAGTCTCTACAGACTAGATGTAGAGCTCTCCAGTGGTCTATAAATCCATGACTAGTTAAAAGGGTCAGATATTGATGATGTTTTCTTTTACATCTCAGCTGTCATGTTTTCAGAGAAACATATATGAGAGACATTGCCATTTCAAAGATTGCACTTATCAGGCAGCTGTACAGATTTCAGCTGGAGACAGGAGGTGATGTGACTGTGCATTTGCAAAGAATGCAAGCCTTAGTTTTTTTGTGGGTTTTTCAGGCTGTGTGGCCATGTTCTAGAA
>CM034703.1:240014815-240030374 GCA_020142125.1 Phrynosoma platyrhinos
TGCAGTTTGGGGGTACTCCTAGATTCGTCACTTCACATGACTAGTCAGATTGTTTCACATCATGGAACTCAAGGTGATGCAAACAGCATTGTGAAGTAAGCTCCTATCCAGCCACTGTCCAAACTTGAATCTTCAGCAAGATTTCTAGACCATTTGCCTTCAAATTGAACCCTGAGTTCTATGGGTCTCTTGGACACCAGGGGCCCATTCATACTAAGGACTTATAGTGCTATTATTATGTTTTAACTGTAAATATTTCATGCTATCATGCTGAGGCCCTGGATCACTCCGGCTGTGAATTCTAAATGCTCTTCCTTAAACTGAAAATCACAGGATTCCATAGGATATTGCCATGGCAGTTAAAAAAAGATTAATAGTGCTATAATTTTGTAATGTGTATGGACCCCATGATTGCAGAGTTATCTGGGAAAACATTCTTCCAAATATATTTTGACACAAGTCACTCTGGTTCACCTCTCCATGCATATCATTCTATCTGAACAGCAAACAGTGTTGGAAAAAGTTATTTGAAAGCACCTGAAAGCCAATTCAATTCTGAATTGCTTTTCCAAAGAAACAAACGAAAAGAAACACATGCACATGCTTCCCTGTACACATTCAATCTTAGCACTTGGTCTTATCTCTACAGGGACACATTATCACACAGACAAAGCTCCCTCTTTCCCAGAGATACCTTAGATAAGAATGATCATTTTATTTTCTCTGATAAAGGCTGACTCTTAACAAGTAAAGCATATTTAATCTAGATTCTCAAACATGTTGCTATAAATAACATGCAGCACTGCTGTTTACAAAGAGATGTGATTCTCCGAGCACTTGTTCAGTTTAATCGGAACCATTCTTTGCAGTTCTAATGGCTTTCCTAATTGAATTCTACTGGAAGTCTACTTATCATCATGATTTATATTGCAGCACTGCCTGAGAACCAACAGCATTAGAACAATGTCCATCAATCCACACAAGGGCACCAAGATCCCCCCTCACCCTAGAAGAAGGATCTCAGAAGTGTTAGTTTGCTAATGTGATTGGAAAATAAATAAAACACACACTATTTCATGCAATATAGCTGTGAAGGCTAATTCACAAGTTCCTCAACACAGTTGAGGGTTACACAGGGTTCCAAATATCCTTAACTAATGGGTCTTAAATATGTATTTGGAGATTATCGCAATGCTAATAATACCAGCTAACCTGAGCTGGCTTAAAATTTAAAATGGATAGCATCATGATGTTATCAGAAGGATTTGGCCATCAAAATAACCACCTGGGTCCATCCCAGCTCCATCCCCATTCCCAGGGCAGCTCTGGTGGCCATTTTCTTAAGCTGGAAAACTCCTGGCTTCGAAAAGAAGCATGCTGAGTGCCCCTGCGAGTGGGGCTGGACCTGGGCTGGACCTGAGTGGTGCTTTTGGTAGCTAAATCATTCTGATAGCATCAGGATGCTGCCCATTTTAAATTTTAAGCTGGCTCAGGTAAGCCGGTTTTATTAGCAGTGTGATAATCTCCTTTGTGTGTGGTGGTTTGGTAAACTGGGGAGAAATCCATGGTATAACTGCTTAGATATTTTCCTATTTTTAAGCAAATATGACAGCAAGTGCAACACAGTAAAAACCAGAGCGTTACTTCAACAGGAAACCTTGTCCATGGAAACATACAAAATGAACCCAGCAGCTAAGATTGCTGGGAATATCCTGTGTCCAACAGGCAACAAGAAGTAAAAACTCATAGTATCAAAGGAATACTGTATTTGGCCAATTAACAAATATGAACTCATTCTGTGAGTTCTGGTGCATGTGTAGTTAATAAAAGATAAGCCATAATTGGAAGAGGCATTCTCTTCAATCCAGTAAAGCATGACTAGTCAAAGTGGTGGTCCCTGGACTGATGCCACTCCCTGAGCTTTTCCAGGAAAGAAAGAAACAACTGTATCCAATGAGCACAAATATGGTGCCAGTCCCTGGCACATTGGCAAAAAAATTGCCAGTCTCTCTCCTCCACTCCCATCCGATAACCTGAGAGGCACTATAGTAAAGCATTCTGTTTATCTTCATTGGTTCAATGTATCAAGAAAAATGGAATAAAGTCTAGATACTCAACCAATACTGGACCTTGGAAATATCTTTAGCTCCAGTACTGCTTAACACTGGTTAACACTACTTGGAATTCAAACAATGCTATTTCTCTCACATGTACACTCTGAGAAACAAGTAGAATTGGGCTGGAATAGTTATGAGTTTCCCAAATGAAGAAGATGATATTGCTTTTGAAAATCTTAAACAATTTGGGAGGTTAGATATTTTAAAGATTGCTCCCTTCCAAACTTCAACCCTGAGAAGCATAATAATAATAATAATAAATTTTATTTATAGCCCGCCCCTCTGTGGAGCAATCGGGATGGGTTACAGCATTTAAAATACACAAGTTAAAACATTCAGACTCCCCAGAAGCATGATGGAGAGCTTCCAAGTGTACTACTTTTTTCTATAGTGGCTTGTACCAAAAAGGATGACTGGCTAACTAAGGTCTACCAGGACCCATTACTCTCCTGACTTCATCTGCTGGAAGGAACATAAAATTCTTTAGGTCATACCCTCCATCATTTCATTGATGAAAATTGGGATGTGTGTGGTCAAAATGGCAAAAGTTATTAATGAGAAAGAATGTACAAGTTAGGAAAAGCTGCTGAAGAAAGGGCAAGATTCTACCCATCCTTTCCTTCCAAAACAGACTGTAGAAATAATCCAGTTTGAGACTGCTTCAACTGTCCTGGCTCAGTGTTAGGGAATTCTAGGAATTGTAGTCTTGTGAGACATTTAGCCTTCTCTGTCAAAGAGTCCTGGTGCGACAATAAACTACAATTATCAGGATCCTCTAGCACTGAGCCAGGGCAGTTAAAGCAGTCTCAAACTAGATTATTTCTGCAGTGTGTTTTGGACCTGTGTTGTTTGTTGGGCAGGGACTGGGGATAGCACACAGCAGATGTTTCAATTGTGTTTTAAACCGTTTTAACTGATGTTTCTAGCAGCATTGCTTGTTTTCTGAATTTTTTAAAATTCATACAAATAGTTGTTAGGTTTTGTTTCAAATTAGATGTAAGCCATCGTGAGCCCTGCTTTCCAAGCACATGCATCAGAGTTGGTGACCCTGATGATCCTTGAGCAACCCTTCTTTTCCCTGAGGCCTCCTGATGCAGGGAAGCAGGGAATAGGGCTTTGGCCTCTCTTTCAAAAAAATTAAATTAACTTGTATTACAGTCAATATGGTAACAAAGAGACATCTGTTTATCTATTGTTTTGTCATTCCAACTGCATGGGAATTCTCACGCACTTCAAAAGTAAACAAATTGCTATCTTATTCTGAATTCATTAAAGTTCCTTGGTTCTTTCCTTTTTTTTTTTTTTTTTTTTTTTTTTTTTTTTTTTTTTTTTTTTTTTTTTGCTTCTTGCAATTATTGAAGCTGTAAGAAGAAAACCCTTTAGAAAACTAAGAGAAGTTTTAAAAGAGGAAAAGGAAATTATAGAGTCTCTGAACAAGCAAAATATTTTGCATGCCAATTTACTCACAAACCCATAGTCACACAGAGAAGTAGTTTTGCTAGAAGTACAGATTTCATCATCGAATCTAAAGCTTCTTTTAAGTTGAAGCCAAAGCTTTATTTTCTTCATTTATACATGAAGCTTCTTGCCTTTTACAATCAGGCTTCTCCCACAGTAGGCACAATGTTTCCTCCAGTCTTACACTTCCACTCATGACAGGTTGACACTAACAGCTATTTGGTCCTCAGGATGGGACTTCTGGAACTTCATAGATATCCCTGTGTCCCCCTTTCTTCTATGGGACAATTTCACTGGCCCCCACTCCTCTAGCTGGTGATAGCCACATGGAGCTCTTCCCCTGCAGCATGATGCCCATATGCAGAAGCTAGCGCAAAACCTTCAGCCAAACTAAAAAGTGGTACAATATGAAAAATATTAAAATATTATAACATTTCAGATTAAATTAAGTTTAGTACTGCACTATTTCAATATAAAACACCATCTTGCTCTTCAGCACTTTCCCCATCCCACCTTTGTATTAACATCTGAATTTGGACATGTATTAAGTAATTTATTTTGTAACTCAGTACAAGCAAGAAAACATTAGTCCTAATTATGAGACATGGACATTCTAGCATAGGCCTGAAAATGTTATGACCCAAATGGCTGCCCATGAAATAAAAATCATTAGAAGCTGAACAGACCTGGAAGATCACAACCCACAGCTAGTTAGTTTCATTCATTTAATTCTCAAGGTGTGAAGATCTGCCCTATAAATATCACTACAAAATTGCTCTCAGCAAATCACAAATATTAAATAAGGTGTTATATGCCTGGTTGACTGAAAGACGGACTGCCATACCTAGTATTACAAAGATTAATCTGTTCTTCATGGAACTGATGATGGCAAATACATCACTACATAGAGAAATCTTGTAGCACTTTGAGACTAATTGAATGGCACATGTCACAAAGCAATGTCGGCCAGAATTCTTTCCCCCACCAGTCAGTCCAGTCCAGTTCAGTTCCATGTTTCAATAAGTCTGCTTTTGCAAATAAACAGAAGCTCTGAGGGGTTTTTTCTCCCAATAAGCAATGGAAGCCCTCAAAATATACTTCCATAGCTATTGTCTTTCAATGAGAGGAGGCAAGTCAGGGCTGAGTATTCTATACCCAAATTCTCCCCGAATTTTCCCCTTATCTTGTAGGTTTCCCCCAATGATAATGGGGAACTGCCTTCCCACACAGTCCCTGTTCTTTGCCTGGCATTGCTGCTGAGGTCAGAACAAGGTGCCCACCCATTTTTATCAACATTGGGCATCTTATTCTGACCTCAAAGCAACTCATGCCCACAGCAGCAACACTGGGCAATCAACAGGGAGCACAAGTGAAAAGGCAGTCACCATTGTTGCTGAAACACTCCCCTTGAAAATCCACAGCAAATTGTGAGTTATTTAAATGTGGGTAAGGGGAAAGAAGGTTCAATTGGGTATGTGCATCATGAAAACAGTCCAGACCCAATTTGGGGTTTTGTTCCTACATCACATAAACAAGATGCAGCAAAGCTGAGGGAACTCAGAGTAAATCACCCATCTAGACAAGGCTATACTCTTGAATCAGCAAGTCTGGACTGGAACTGTATAAACATAAAAGGAGGCAGTTTTCTAGAAAATAAACTGTTGCCACATTTCAAATTCTGAAACTGTAATCAGCATCCACAGACTACTGAGGGAATTATATAAAAAAGATACACCCAGAACTAAGAAAGTCAAATTATTTTCCATGCTTTGATGCTTGTGTATATTTTGCACTGCAGGGCACTTCTGAAATGTAGAAGGGAAAGCCAAAAGAATGAATCAACCCTGCTCAAATAATTTGGGAAGACAAAATGGCAGCAAAGGCTTTTTGAACTCAGCCAGATGACATTGCATGAGGCATATCTTGCATGAGGCATATCTTTTTCAAAATATTTGTGCTATCACTTATTGAAGTCATGTAAAAAGTTACTTTTATAGTGAACATCCTTGTAAACAAGTAGAGAAAACTCTGTTAAGACTTCTCTCTGTTGAAGGAAATAAGCAAAGAAAATGAACACAAATAAGAAATATGGTAGAGAGCCAGAGTGGCATAGTGGTTTGAGTGCTGGACTATGGCTCTGGAAACTGAGATTCTATTCCCAGCTCACCCATGGAAATCCATTGGGTGACCTTGGACAAGTCACACTTTCTGATATTCAGGGAAAGACAATGGCAAACCTCCTCTCAACAAAACTTGCCATGAAAACCACAAGATAGGTTCATCTTAGGGTTGCCCTAAGTCAGAAATGACTTAAAGGGACACAACACCACCAACAAAAAATATGGTAGCTTTTTAGATCAGGAGTGGGAGTCATGTAACTTGAGAGGCTCCTATGCAGCAGCCCCCAGACACTCCCCCCCCCAAAAAACAGCTCTTCACAAATGAAGTTTGAGCCCCAAAAAACCCTCTTGCAATACTTTGTTATAAACTGCAATGAAATTCAAACTGTATAAAGGGCAATCTTCAAACATAAATAATAAACAAGCATCCTTTTCCCAAGGCATGGTTGTAATGTTGTGAAGATTGTGAAAATGAAACAATAAAATTGTGGGTAGATGTTCTTTGCACAATGATGAAGATTAGCCCCCTTTTAGGTACCTGAAAGTATTCCAAAGAAGTCTAGAACATGTATTCTCATAAAGATTAAGAAATAAAATCATTGAGGAAATAATTCCTTCTAAAAGATCTGGACATATATTTTATTATTTAGCCTGGAGAATGAAAGGTACATGGTTTTGAAGGCTTCTGAATATAAATGGAAGCACAGACATCCAAATAACTACTGCTGAGGCTCAATGGTATTTTTGTTAGGGGATTGTCTTGTTGAATTATTTTGAAATGGATAAAATATTAAGACATGCAAAGCTTTTATCTCCAAACCCTGGAGACTGAAAAGTGAATGTGAAAATAGGATGGTGACATGCATTAGTCCCCAAATGATCCTAGCCCAGAGCATAAGAAGCATTTCTTAGTTTATCTTTCTACTGAGAAACGTGACAAAGCCCTCAGAGAGAATCACAGGCAGGTCACCAGGTGACCCCCAAAGCCATCACAAAAGCACATTATTATTATTACTACTACTATTACTACTTACTACGACACAATCACCTTCGATCATTGTTGCACTGTCAACAGGGCATTGTAAACATTTTCCCTCTATAAACCAACAGGACCTAACAATTCCACAAATTATGCAAAGGAAAATCCATTTAAACAGCCCTACATGTTTCCAAATGATATAAAGAGTCTAGACCTTTACAGGCTCTGTTGAAATGCTTTTTCCATTTCACCAGACATACCTTCCCTCCTTACACTGCCTTTACAAAACTATGGAAGCAGGAGCAGGACTGTTGTCCACATACTTCTCAATCCCCATTAGAAAAAAAAGAGGAGGAAATATGATTTCCTGTACACCTCCACATGTTGTTGGATTGAAACACCCAGCATTACTCACCACTGACATGTTAGCTAGGAGCTGCAGTCCAAAACATCTTGAGGGCCATATGGTTTCCACTCTGTCCTATGGTCTCTAATGGTAAGAAAGTATCAAACAATTGAAGAACCCAGGCTACCATTTCTTGCATCACACAACATTATTACATGTGTGGTACTAATGCTGCAGCTTTTATAACCCTGGCAAGCCTGGCGACTCCAGCAGCAACTCTGAGACCAGCTGTGTCAGCTCAGATAGGGAGTCTGTTAGGCAATGGGGTGGAAGTTATACCAACAGAATCCCTATACTATCCCTGGTTTTCAGGCTCAAGTACATACTCTCAAAGTAGTTTGTTTTCTGGATAGGTATCCTGGTCAAGGAGAGGTTCTCTTTAAGGACCAGAGCCACTCCACCACCACCCCACCCACTTTCCCTTACCTACTCATAAACAGAATACCCAGCTGGGAGAGCCTCATTCCAGGTGATGGCACTATCCTCCCCCAGCCAGGTTTCTGTAAAACAAGCCAGGTCAGCTTCTTCATCCATGAGATGATCATGGATAATTTGAGTTTTATTTTTCACCAATCTGGTATTACAAAGGAGCAAGGTAACCCCCCTCCTTAGCACTAATAAATTTAGCACAATTAGAGAATCTAGCAGGAGATGGCTACTGGTACCATACACTTGGTAACTTTTTGCCAAGTTTTAAAATATGATTGTGGAGGGGCTAGCAGAATTGACTGAAACAGAAACAAACCTTTAAGAAGAATAAACATTTTTAGAAGTCCTATTTTCCCCAAAAGGAAAGGATGAATGATTTCCATATTTTCAGTTTTCATTTCATCCAGTTAGTCACTGGTTTATACTTTCTGGGATTTAATTAAAATAAATCTTTGGTGATGAGAATACCCAAATAATAAAAACCAGATAGTTTAAGTACCTTATCTCACGGGGGAAATCCCATGCAGAAACGGAATTTGAAAGGTGGGGAATACCTGAAAAAGCAGGTAGATTTTTACACATCACTGTTAAAGTGTGCTTAACTTGAACAGAAAGTAGTCAAAAGCTGCTCCTTTTTACTTTCAAGATTTTCTGAAAGCAACATCATCTGAAAATCTACCTGATTTTGCGGGGGTGGTGGTGGTTCTATTTAAAACCCCATTTCTGAGTGGGATTTCCCCCATGTGATAATGTCCTAAGTTGAGATCAACTGCCATTCCTTTTGAAGATTGAGTTGAGAATTTAAACATAATACATTGGATTTATCAAAACTTATTTTTATGCCAGCAAAGATTTTATTTATTTCCAGGATTTATAGCCTGCCTTTCTCCTACAGTGGGATTCAAGAGTTTTGAGTAGCAAGGGAAGAAAATGAGAGGAGTTAATTAAAGAAATCAGCACTTCATCTGCATAAAGGGTAATTTTATGCTCTAGTTTGTTTATAACCAGGCCTTAAATTTCTTGTTTTGATCTACTAATGTTCTCTAAAGGTTCTATTGCAAGAGCAAAAAGGATCGATGAGAGGAGGCACCCCTGTTTTGTTCATCTGTGAAGAGAAAGAAGTGGGGAATCTTTTTTATTAACATGGATTACTGCTTTTGAATCTTTATAATGATTTTGGATCAATTTAATAACGTTTTCACCAAAGTTCATCTCTTGTAATAGATGAAACAGGTAAGACCAATTAATATGATCTAATTAATATGATTTAAGAGCATCAAGAGATATAAAAGCAACTAGTATTTTATTTTCATTAGAATACTGAATAATATTTAGAATTCTATTAATAGCATCAGGTAATTTCTCTTTAGGCATAAATCCACCTTGATCTGAATTAATGTATTGTGTTATGAATGAAGATAGTCTAGTAGCTAATATTGCAGATAGCATTTGAAGGTCCTGGTTTATGAGAGCTACTGGACAAAAATCACTTGGTCATGAGTGTTCTCCTTGGATCTTAGGAACTGGTATATACATGAGGTTTTCTAATTCTCCAGAATCGGGGCTCCATGTAAAATGTCATTGAAAATTTCAAATAGATATGGGTTTTTAAATGTTATTGGTAAAGCTCTGATGGACCTAAATACCTCAAAGCCACCAGATCCTGTCTAATCTTGGGTCTTGGATCTGGGTCTGCCCTGATAAGTACTTGGATGGGAGACTGCCAGGGAAGATCAGGTGCTGTAGGATATATTTCAGAAGAAGAAACTGGCAAAACCACTCTGAGTATTCCTTGTCTAAGAAAATTGGTGAAATTCATGAGTCTCCATAAGTCAACAGGAAACTTGAAGGCATACAAACAAACACAGAGAGAGTGAGAGAGTTCTAGATGGTTCAGCATGTATTAAACATCTGCAGTGTCAAAGTATATGGAGAAGTCTGTGTGTTTTTGTCCCAAGTGTTTTGTGAATAACCATTTCCTGAACTGCTGCATGCATGGAGTTGTGATCAGATCCCATTCTTGTTGTTAGGAAGGGTCTGAAATCATATCTCTTAAAACTGGCCTTTTAAACTGTTTTAATAGTATGTTGGTTATTGAAGTGATTTCAAATGCTTTTGTTTTTTAATTACATTTGCTGACCCCATTGACTAGTATTTAGTGTAAAGGTGAGATTAAATGTAATCGATAACAATGAATAAAATAAATTCTGAGTTCCTAGCAAGTTTTGCTTTTTTTTTTTAAATAGTCAATGAAAGAATGATTAAAATAAACTGTTCCCTCAACTTCCACAATTATAGCACAAAGTTCTGGACCTCTGTGTGACAGAGTAAACCAGTATGTGTGTTGAGTTCTGCTGGGGAGGACTTTCTGGCACTCCCATACCTCACAGGTGCAATTGGTGAAGACCCAGAAGAGAGTCTTCTCTGTGGCTGCTTCCACCCTGGAGTACTCCCTTCCACAGGATGTCTGGTTTACTTCCTTATTCCTGTCTTTCTGCCAGAATGTGAAGACATTTTTACTTAGGTAAGCTGTTGAATTTTAACTATGGCATTGCAGTGTGTGAAGTGGTGTTCTCTGTGTGTGTATTTTAAAACACAGTTTAAATAAAAGGAAGGAAGGAAGATAGTTTATTGAAACTGTGTTTTAAATATGGTATGTTTTCATTTTAGTGTTTTAGCTGTTTTAATCATATTTTAAATAATGTTGATGTTTAATTCCTTTTTTACTTTTGTAAATTAATGTTTTAGTTTAATTAAATAATGTTTAGTCTTAGTTTAACATTTTTAAAAATATTGTAAGCCATGTTGGATCCCATTTTTGGAGAAAAGCAGGATATAAATGCAATCAATCAATCGATCAAAAAATAAATAATAGAAGAGATTAAACCTATGGGTGGTATGCTGAGGTGTTTCACAAGGATCCCTCTGGAGGTTATCTCTGCAGCTATAAAGCCTGTAAATTGATATCATACCTCAAGTGAGGGGTCTGCTTGCATGTACACACAAAGTTTATGCACCTGGTTTGAACCACAATAGAGTCTAAACATGACCAACAGAACAAATCAGCTATTCATTGAATTATTCCAGCATTTAGATGAAGTTACAGTACTTGTGCAAAAGCTACCTGTAGAATTTCAAATGTTTCAAGAGATGAAAGGTATAAAAGAAAATGTCAGGACAAAAGAAATGATCAGATCTGCTCAGAGGATAGCATTTTTGCCTGTGGGCTTTAAAGACTGTAGGTTTCAAACTCACATAAGTATTTAGATAATCAGTCTAGCATGCCAAGTGAGGAAGCATGTGTCAAACGTGAAAGAGAGAAAAAAATGCAAAAATTGGCTTGTCAACTTTGTTCTGCTCTGAAGAAAAGATCTGGTCTTTAGTCTTTAATTCAAAATCGTACTCAAGTTTTGAAACTTACGTGCTTTGTCCCTTAATATGACTAAATGGTGTGACTATGAAGTTTAGGGAATTTTATATTTAGCTAAATTTATGGCTGAGTTACAAGCAGCCCAAGACACTGTCTCATATGTTTACGGAGTTGGGGAGGCAAAGAATTGCAGAGGCAGAATTCCTCTATTAACTATATTTGATTAAAGAAATTAAACACACACACATACACAGAATTCACACTCTCACACACATGCATACAAGGAACAAAGACTCAAAGTAATAAGGTTAAGATAGAAAGAGGCTTCACTAGCAATAATAGTTACTAGTAGCAAGGTTGTTCCTGTAGATGCGATTTAGTAGTTGAGGTGTGGGACTCAGCCATTCCTGAGCACTCAGAGTGGCAGTGGCAAGCTGGGTCTAGTGGGGTTCAGAGTGATAGAGTGCCTGCCAGCAAACCAAACTAATCCAAGAAACACTGGGAATTTGGAGTTTTTATAGAGAGATCCCAGCTGGGGCAAAGATCCAAGCATCCCATAGCTAAAGATTTAAATTGTATGAGCAAATTGCCTGGGGTGGAGGCTTCTGAGGTGAGAATTAAATGTAAATGAATATATTCCTGTTTTAGGTAATCTGCAGAAGTGAGAGATAGGAACAAACATTATACCTGGAAATTAGTGTACATTCCTTGATTGGCTTGGCTTGCCTTCCTGAGATGTATGTGAGTGAGTCAGCCCCTTTGCAACTTCTAAACTGTCAACATGACCCTTTGCTTAGGGCAGGTACATTCAGGGTCATTGAGGGGTGACCCTCACAATATTTCTGATATTAAAATGGAAGATTTTTGGCTATCTTAGTGAAAGAGAGAAAAAATGCAAAAACTGGATTGTCAACTTTGTTCTGCTCTGAAGAAAAGCTTTGGTCTTTAGTCTTTAATTCAAAATCATACTCAGATTTTGAAACCTTGTGTGCCTTTGTCCCTTAATATGGCTAAATATGAATAGAAAATTCCCCTTTAGATGTGATAATATATTCTCCCCTTCATTAAGCAGAAGGGGCTCGTGTCATCTTCAGACCCAGAAACTTGATTAATTCAGCATAATTCTATACTATGATCTCATGAACACCCTAAGAATGATTTACAACAAAACCACTTTATTGTTTTTTCTCATTAACTTCCTGAGCCCAACCTTCAGTCTGATATCAATAATAATAATAATAATAATGGTAACAACAACAACTTATTTGAGAATATATCCCTTCAATGTACTGTAGAACCAGTACTTGCAACTGTTTTCATTAGGTAGATGGCATGAATATCACAGAACTGGGTTGATATTTTACCCCAAACATTAATTGTCATCTGTTTGGGATAAAACTGGTCACTCCTTCATAGGGAGAAAGGCAAGATAATCAATAACAATTAATTAACTAAATAACCAACTAAATTCAGAGCCATAGCCATATTAGAAGCTTATTGCATTGTTAAATAATACAGCTCACCTGATCCGGATTAAAATTTAAATTGGGTGACACTCCCAGGGCCACTCTAGTGGCCATTTTCTCAAGCTAGAAAACTCCTGGCTTTGGAAAAAAGCCATGCTGAGTGGCCCTGAGAGCGGGGATGGACCCAGGCTGCATTCGGGCAGCAAATTCAGTGGCTAAATCCTTGTGATATCAGGATGCTGCCTGATTTAAATTTTAGGATGAATCAGGTACTTCACTTTATTTAATTATGCAATAAGCTCCTCTGTCTGGAATATCAATATGCAAAGGGATCTTGCAGCACTTTTGACATTAATTGTGCAAAAGAAGTTGTAGCACTATTAGTGGGCAAAGGAATCTTGTAGCACTTTTGAGACTAAGGAGGTTATCACACATGCTTTATCCTGCATTTTTCCATTGGGATACATGCACGTCTAACTTCAAAAACAGTTCATACCACATTCTCCTATCTGTAGCCTGTCTGCAGCCCATCTGCAACCCGGGTTTATCCCACAGCTTTTCAAGGACAGGATCTTCCTGTCCTTGAAAAGCCGCAAGATAAGCCTGGGTTGGGCTGCAGATGAGCTGCAGACAGGAGAATGCAGTAAGACCCATCTTTGAAGTTAAACATGTCTATATCCCACTGGGAAAATTATGGGAATTAAGCATATGCAATAATCTAAGTGAAAGAAGTTGGTAGAGTTAGGTTTCATAGACTTGAGCCTATTTCCTCAGATGCATGGAGTAGAGTGGAAAGTCCAGGAACGGACCTATATAAGCAGTCTCTGTGAGAGAATGTCCATAGGAATGCAAAACTTTCCTGGCATGGAGATGGGGTGACAAGTTCAGTTTTAATGATGGCTATTGGAGGAAGAGGCAGGAGGAAGGATGTTGCTTAAAGCCATATGAATGAATATTGAAATATAGTGTGGGAACCAAAAAGAAGATATGATGAACTGGCTAAGAGAGCTCTCAAGGGGCTGGGAGATTAGCTAGTGTTACAATGTGTGTGGTCTGCCAGGAAACCATTGTCTCTGTTCAACCCACTGCTGATGGAATGCAGTTTATGTACTGTATATATTCCAGTTCTGCTGTTTCTCTTTCCACTTTTCCTTTGTAGTTCTTTTGTTCAAGGATGGCTGCTCTGAAGGATACACAATACAATGAGGAGACAGGTACAAAGCTTTGCCACAAACCCAGATACCAACTCTGCCCACACATCTATTCAGGAAATGTCATCACAAGACCTAATCACATAACCCATAATATTAGAGGCACTTTCACTTGCTCATCCTCTAATGCAATATATGCCATCTTCTGTCAGTGATGCCCTTCAGCACAGTACATTGGGCAAATAGGCCAGTCTCTGCACCAGATGATAAATGGACATAAATCAGTTATTAGGAATGGAAATACACAAAAGCCTGTTGCGGAAATCTTCAGTATTCCTGGGCGTTCCATTTCTGTAATGGAAATCTACAAAGGAAGACTGGAAAGAGAAACAACTGAATTAGAATATCTTCACAAACTCCAATCCATCAGCAGAGGGTTGAACAAATACAGTGGATTCCTGGCACACTGCACATATTATAACACTGGATGCCCTTAACCAGTTAACATATCTCCTTTTTGGTTTCCAGCTTGCCCACACCACATTCCAAATCTCCCTCCCATCATTTCATATGGACACTCACTGACCCTGGCCTTTGGCAACATCTTTCCTCCTGCCTTTGTCCTTTAATGACCATCCTTAAAACTGAACTTGTCATCTCATCACCTTACCCTTACCCACAAGTTTTGCATCTCCATGGGTATGGACCATATAAAGGTCCTTGAGAACCAGTTCACACCAGGCATCTCAGGAAATAGATCAAATCTATGAAACCTCATGCTACAACTTCTTTCATACAGTTAGTTTCAAAGGTGCTGCAAGATCCCTTTGTATACTAATTTATCAACTGTTATTGATTATCCTGCCTTTCTCCCTGTGTAGCACCTCACAACAATAGGTTGAAATAGACTAAAACCAACTAGTCTTAACACAATACATAATTCACCTTCACACAATCTCACTTTCACTCAGAACAAAATTAATGCTAGCTGACTTTCATGCTCCTCGTTTTTAAAATATTTATTGTGCTTAACATCATTACAGAATCTTCCACTCAAACCATTTCCATCAATTACCAGTCATATGCACATCCAACACTGTATTCCTCTCACTCAATCTTCATACACTAGCCTACTCAACCTTCCAATATAATAACAGCAAGCCACAAGATGCAATATATTTTATGCAATATTACATACATGTTTATGTAGGCAATAGCAATAGCAAGTACATTTCTATATTGCTTATCAGTGCACTTAAGCACTCCCTAAGTGGTTTAGAATGTGTAAGCTAATTGCCCCCAACAAGCTGGGTATTCATTTTAGCGAACATGGAAGGATGCAAGCCTAAGTCAAGCTTGAGCCCCTGGCTGGTACTGAACTCACAGCCTTTTGGTTTGTGAGTGAGTGGCTGCAGTACAAGCATTTAACCACTGCACCACCAGGCAATATTCTTCTAACTGATGCGGTCTTGAAATTGGCTGATTGTCAGTGGTGAAGTGGTAGAAAGTTTGGAAGATGTTTGTTCATTTGAATAGAATTTTAGAGCCTATGCAACAATGTTAATATTACATGTAACAGATACCCAACTGGCAACCTATATGATTCACATATAAACAGTGGCATCACTAGGGTTGGTGTCACCCCAGTGTGGTAACTCATGCTGTAATCCCCAGGCTCAGAGCCATCAGGCCAATGGTCCCTCATGAGTAGATTGGGACAGTATAGAAGAGCCTACTTCCCACCAACAGCTGGCGAACTGGGGCACCCAGTTCTTGTCCTGGACTGTTCCAGTCTACCATTTTCCTGTTTTTTCTGAAGTTCTGAAGGAGTCCACGGACCATTTAGTGATAGGAGAGGTCTCCATTTGCCATGATGTGCAGACAGCATACTGGCCTGCCTCCTTGCTGCCTCCAGGCAAATGGACTGGGTCCTTCCCAGGACCTTCAGTCTTTGGGAGTCCTGATCTATCTGCAGAGAGGCATGGCAGTCCACTCCACACTGGAAGGCAGACACCCCCTCTATTGTACTCTACACGTCCTAGAAATGCACCTGCGTATGATGT
>CM034703.1:240036511-240067830 GCA_020142125.1 Phrynosoma platyrhinos
CATAATTTATAGTAATTGGAAATCTTTTTGGGTAATTTGTTTTAACTATTTTTAAATTAGATGTTTGTTTAATATTTTTTTTAAGGGTTGGGAGGGTTAGGGTTGAGGGTTGGTTTTATTGTATTGTATTTTTATGTTGGAAGCCACACCAATTGCTATGCAGAAGGGCAGGGTATAAATAAATAGATACGATGATGATGATGATGATGAAGTCTTCATTTGCAGATATTCTGACATCAAATTAATGTTTGAAACTATCTACAGTGTTGCAAACCCTCTCTCAGAGTCAACAGAAATGAGTCTCGAAGTTAAAAGAAGGTTGGAGTTGCCAATAAAAAAAACTATACAATTAAAACAATTATAGCAGTGTCATCCCACATGAAGTGGCATGGTTTCATCCTGTGATTTAGAGTGTAAGGAGGGAGTATTGAGAATTCTCTACCTCTAGTGTCTCAACAAAGGACAAACCCCGGGGTTCCATAGGAAGCAACAAAGTTAGGGGGGAAGCAGACGGGCAGCCATGGGCTGCCCCAGGAAGCTGTGCCGCGAGACCAAGGCATCCCCACGCCTCAGTCCCACGGCACAGCTTCACCGCCCCTGAAAGGAGTGCTAAATTAGTGCTCCTTTCACAAGTCACCGAAAGTGTGCTGCAAAAGGCTGCGGCCCACTTTCGGCGACTCTTCCACTGCAGCGTATGTGAACACTGCGGCGGGAGGTCCTCCTTGGAGCACCGGCCATGCAGAAGGCTGGCTGCTCTGAGGACGACCTCAGGAAGAGGTTGGGGCGCCGATCGTGCTGCTGCCCCTCCCCTTCCCTGCCCCCAAGATGGCCCAATTAGCCATCTGCTTAGGGGGTCAGTTAATAATCCTATGATTTCATAGCATGAAAGAGCCCCTGGTCAGTGGAAAGTGTAATCTTCTGAAAGGCATGTATACATTTTCTAAGCCTTTCCCCCTCCAAATTAAAGAATTTATCCATACAACAAAGTTAAATTACTTTGACACCACTTTACCCATAAGTTCTGGAATCTTGGGACTGGTATTCTCGTTAGGTACTTATAATGCTCTACTAGAGAGCTCTACCCTGCCCTTCTGAACTGCTGCACTAGACATCTCTAGGAGAGAATTCTAAGCACCTGAACAAAATACCAATCCCAGGATTCTTAAGATTGCACCATGTAGTATCAAAGTGCTATATCTGTGTAATATGAATATACTAGACAAGGAGGTAAAGAGACTGAAAGTCTACACATAGAAAGTTTACATATTCTTCTCATGATAGAACACTCTCCACAGACCAGATTGAATATCCCTCATTCTAACATGGTGTCGTGGTTTGAATGTTGGACTAGGGACTCTGGAGACCAGGGTTTGAATCCCAGCTTGGCCATGTAAACTCACTGGGTGACCTTGAGCAAGTCACACCCTTTCAGCCTCAGAAGATGGCAATAACAAACCTCCTCTGATGAAACTTGCCAAGAAAACACCATAAGAAATTCACCTCAGTCAGGGTCACTATAATTTGGAAACTAATTGAAGGCACACAACAACAACAACAACAACAACAACAACCAGCTGTATGGATATTTGTGGTGCTTCAGAGGACAACCTTACTATCTCAAAGCACACAAAGGCAGGCTCAGTGTTGATAGCAGAGGAAAGGAAGCAGTGAAAGATGGGATCAGAAAGGATGTTTCTAGAAACCCACATTCTGCTAGCAGAATGTAATCTTCATTTACCAATATAGTCTCAGCTCCCCACACAGCGTGACCATGTGTGTTACTTACAAAGCATGACATCGCTCTTAATAATGAATAATGACTCCAGCACTGTCGCACAAGCATCATCTCACAGATATCAATAGCTGTTTATTCCCGCCTCTGTGCATGCTGCCATTTAAGATTAATGTATGTGCTGTAGATTACTACTCAGAACTAACAGGTAACTGAGCCCTGTGGAAGGTCCTGACCAGCTTCAATCAGATTTGCCTCTAAAAAGAGATGGCTTAAATAGAAATGGGTAACCACACAGGCAGAACATGTGCATACCTTTCAGTACAATATACTGTAGTTAATGCTCAGGGAGACATCTTGAACAGCTGTGGCTGGCATTTACAATATCTATGTAATTCTGGATTCTATAGCATTTAGTGTCATACAAAGGCAGATTACATAAATCAGAAATAGGGGCATACATGACCCTCCAGAAACCACAATTTCCATTTTCCCCATCATTGTCTATGCTGGTTAGGAAGGATGGGAATTCAATCTGGAGGCCTATATTATTCATCTTTCTAGTGTAAAGTATCTATGAACATTTCAAAATGCATTCACAGACCTTCAAATACTGGGTGAGGACTGTCAATGCATTATCTTTTGGATTCTCATTTTCCCCCTTCATATGCTTCAGCCCAATGATTCTTGCTTCTCATTTGGCTATGCCTCCTCTTACTGACACTCGTAAAGCCACATATAAATTGGTTCATTAACAAAACTGACCTGTAAGCCTCTGTTTCTTACTTGCTTTTCTCAAGAGTACAAAATTGAACCAAAATTAATTGTTCCACTAAAAATAACAAGTTGCAACTTGAACCTGTGCAACATTTCATCTTTCACAAGTTTCTCCTGGGTTTACTATTAAGTCTATAATAAAACATGTAAGAACAGGCCATTGATCAGCAGGATTACTTCAAGTCAGCTATAATACATTAGATATTTAGCATGTCATCAGCCTTATCGCTTTTACTTACAAGAAAGCATATGGTATCCTTAACTGGATTCACCAGGGACAAGTAGAGGAGGTTTAAACTTTCTCCCTCCATTCTCTGTTTTATTAAATTCAGCCCATTCTATAGGTGCTATGATTTTTTTGGTTAAGCTACTAGTGGAAGCAATGAAACTTCCTTCAGCATTTTAAATGTGGATGGAGCAACTTTAAGAAAACAAGCACCATTAGACATTAAGACCTGTATAACACCCCATCAAGCTGTACAGGTGTTATGTTCTAACATGGAACCTCTTTGAGGTGCTGGCCTAGGAGAGGAAAGCTTAGCTGAATAAGCTTCACCCTAGTTAAAATCTTGTAACCAGTATCTATTTCTGACAGAATGTGATTCCAATAATGCTAACATTAGGTATGTCAGGATTACTGATTAAACTATTGGAACTATTGAATACCCTCCCAAAAAGGTGATCTCTCCCAGCATGTGGCCCTGCAGTAGACAAAAAATGCATTACAGACATGAAATGCTATTGACAGGAAATGTCACTGTCTGGGATGACTTTCTTAAGTGGATGTTTGTTTGAGACATTACCTTTGGTTAAACCAAATATTGGATGGTGTCTCTCAGGAACTCCAGATTGACACCTTTTGTTTTTAAGAATTTCCTTTGTTTTATAGAATCTCTGGATGTCATAATTTTTTCTTAAATGAAATCCTTTAAAAGTATTGTAAATTCAATGTTGTTGTCAGGAAGGGGGTACATGAACCAAGAGCTCCAGCTGCCTGTATCCTCAGTCTGCAGGCCTCTTGCTGAAATCACCAGCTAAGATTTGTTCTTCTCTTGCTGAAATCACTAGTTTAGCTTTTCTTCTCTCCTGCCTAGGCTAAGCTTTGCTTCATTTAGCTGAAGTGACACTTTTAGACCCCACCAGAATCTGGGATTTGACTGGAGACTTTTATTAGCTCATTCTCTTTCTCAAAGACCCAACTCACATAAAGGACCTTGGTTAGCTTGTCCTTCTCTTTGCAGTATTCCAGCCAGGAGTGCTCTATAGCCTTTTACAGGAAAAGTCCAATGAGATCAACAGGAAGTAATTTTTGACATCTCCAGTGATGTAGACTCAAGTTGTTTGATTTGAACTGAAGTGGGACTCAGGTCACTGTAATGACTCGACTTGGACTCAACTTGGTAATAAATGACTGACTGACTTGACTCGACTTGAGACTTGCATATTTTTAGCAACTGACTTGCTGGCCTTGGTTCAGTAACATAGCAGCTTGGGTTGAAGCCCCTGGCAGATTCCCTTCCTCTCTCTCTCCACACTGCCCCTCTCAAAAATGAGAGGGGAGGATCTAGCTGCTGGAGTCAGGCAGTTAGGAAAAGGGAGAGGGCTAAGGAAAGACATTGTGATAGGGTTACCTTTGAGTCACCATAAGTCAGAAATCACTTGAAGCCACACAACAACAAAGGGAATGCTATTATCTTATATGACCACTTCATTCTGTGTGATACAGTGTGAGACTTGAGAGTCAACTTATGATTATTGAAAGTATCTTCCAAGAACTTGAGACTCAATCTGAGACTTGACTTGAGACTTAGAGTAAAGGACTTAAAAACATCACTGGACATCTCAGAAATCAGTCTTTTGTATACTGCAACTTCGGGGGGGGGGGGGGGGGGGAGAGACCATTTTTTTTTCTCTGGTTCTGTGTTAGGGAAAGTATTACATTGTCCTGACTTTTGAACCTCTTTCTTTCCTCTTGCTCTACAGCTTCAAGTTACTTAATTCCAAACCCTCACAGCCTTGCAAGTTTGCTCATTCTGAACTAGTATCTCTCCATTCTAAAGCAACTGTGTTCTATTAAGCATTTGTGCTTATTTTGCATGTAGTGTTAGCCATTTATGAAGCTCTACTATGACATTTGCTATTCCCCAGTGAAAATATTTTGTATATCTTGATTTTTGTGTGTTCAATAAAATTCCTTTTTTAGCGAGTCTGTGGGAATGTGGTGGTGGTGTGGTTTTGTGCCTTCAAGCTGTTTCCAACCTATTGTGACCCTAAGGTGAACCTATCACAGGGTTTTCATAGCAAAATTTGTTCTGAGGGGATTTGCTTTTGCCTGAGGCTGAGAGAATGTAACTTGCCCAAGGTCATCCAGTGGATTCTGTGGCTGAGAGAGGATTTCAACCCTGGTGTCCCAGAGTTGCAGTCCAACATTCAATCAACTGCACCAGCCAGGCTCTCTTTCGTGAATGTGGCATTGATTCCAATTTGTCTTAAATAAACTATTGGCCAAGTCACAAGACTGATAGACACGTATAGTTAGAATATGTATGAATTCATTCATGTGCTCTGAGGGCATACTTAACAATTTTTCCTGTCCATAGCCCCTATCCAGGTTGGAACCTACATAACTCATTTGTGTGAAAAGGAAGAAAAAGAAAAAGACAGCCAGCTGCAAGCTACCTATTTTAACATAATCTGTATTTTAACCTTTCACTGCAGTGCTAGGCAGTAGCCTGGAGATATATATATATATAGATATAGATATAGATATAGATATAGATATAGATATAGATATAGATAGATATAGATATATGGTGCTGCAGTCTTTAAAAACCACTCTGTTTCTGATACTGGGGCTTTCTAGCATATCTAAATGAAAATAGACTATTTGCAGCTGCCATAATCTTATATCACCAGAATATATTCTCCATTATTCAAGAATCACTCTGAAACTGACTAACAGGCTAGGCAGTTTAAAATATAATGTTGATGCAACAACAATATCTGTTCTCTGTGGGCTCATGTAAAAGCATAAGCATAACTTCCAAATAAAGCTCATTTAGAAATTAATCCATAGTGCATTAGAAATTACTAGATTCATGTGTTTTGGAGCAACGTCAATACACAAACACAAATGCAAACATCTCTTGTCAATTGGACTGCTTACCTGCATTTTTAAATCCTTTCCTGTTTCTCAAAATTAAATAATTTGGCCTAAATCCAGTGGCTAATTCCAGTTAGAGTACCCTGACTGAAACAACTGTGGAATTGTAAGTAAACACTTTCAGAAATCCCACTGAGTCCATGGATCTCCTCTCCAATATGTAGCAATTGGATGTGGGTCATTGTTTTTCTAAAACAGGAGTAGAGCTCATGTGACCCTCCAAAAGCTGCTGGACCTTCTAACTCCACATTTTCTTCACCATTGGCTATACTGGCAAAGGCTGCTAGGAGATACAGTATTGACAAATATAGAGAAACATATGACTCCCACCCTATTCTAAAACAAATAATAGAGGATAGTAATTGTTTCCACCACATAAGCATAAATAAGTTTTAATTTGAGCTAGGAGCCAACAAAGCTTATCATAAGAACTTCTTTCAGAACTAAATCTGAGCCCTGGCATTATGAAATAACCTGTGAACGTATACAAAGTTGCTCTCACCACTTAGTACTCATAAATAACCCATATGGGAGCAACAGGAGGTAGAAAGGCATTTATGTAATTTTTAGATAGACTTTTATCATAAAAGTTCTGATCAACTGGGAAGCTGGACCTACCACAAAAAGTCAATTTGGCAGTAATGAGAACAGCAAAGAAGAAAGGGTTCATTCTTCTTTTGCAAAAGGTCACACATAGAATATCTGTACAATGGAGTGTTCTAATCAGGATATATACTGGAACCAGCACTTTATAGCTTGTTCATAAATGACATGAAGTTATGGGTGACAGTGAGGAGGTCAAGTTTGGTGATATTACCAAATTATTATGGGCAATTAAAACAGAAACTGTGGTGTAGTAATTTGAGTGTTGGACTAAGGCTTTGGGAAACCAGGGTTCAAATCCCTGCTCAACCTTGGAAACCCATTGAGTGGCTGTTAGCAAGTTACACTTTCTCAGCTTCAGAGGAGAGCAATGGCAAACCCTCTCAGAACTGATCTTGCTAAGAAAACCCTGTGATAGGGTTGCCTTAAGGTCACCATAAGGTGGAAACTACTTTAAGATACACAAAAACAAAACAAAAAGTAGGATTGTGAAGAGCTCCAAAAGGTTGTCTCTAAAATGGGATAATAGGCATTAAAATGTGAAAGGCCATTCAATGTAATTAAGCTGCAAACTAAATTAATGACTTTACATTCATGATGAAGGGGGCTAAACTATCCAAATGCTTGTGCTTTTTTTTAGCCACTCACAATACCCAACATACTGTTTGCCCTTGACAGCCAGGGTTTCCACTGTAGCATTAGATCATCATGCCATCCAAACATGGTCATCGTCTCCTGTACAAGAGGAACATCAGGAAAAGCTCTTTGATCCAAAAATTATTGTACACCAGATTGCATGCAGTTTCCAAATACATACTGGCTTTATTCAGAAGCCATGCAAAGATTTTTTGGAAACTGATTTAAAAAGTTTCATATTTGACTTAAAGCATGAATCACTTTTGCATTTTGAACTCTGTAAAAAGACAGACTTGAGATATGCAGTACTATAGCAGATAGCTACGTATAGATTTCTCAAAGTTTAGCTGACAGCATATATACTGCTTTCTATCCATTCAGCTGGAACTCAGAAATCCACACAAAGTTTTTGGGAAGTACATCTAGCCATTAGTAAACACTTCGTGTCACCTACATTGATTTCTCCCCTTCAGTCCATGACTTTAAAGGGTATCTCTATGCAACACATTTCAAAAACAAGTCTGGCAGCTAAAATTCATAACTGAACTATACTGGAAGAAAGCAAGTAAATAAACTGTTTTTTCCCCATGCAAAAGCCTTGCATCACTCCAAACCCTGTATTCTGTTTTAAAGAAGAATAAACATATTTTACTCTCTACTTCAGATACATAATACCCTGAACCCTTTGATTGATATACAAAGTATAGTTTCACATGAGAAGTGGAAAGGTGTGGGTGTTCTGAAGGATGTCTCAGAATTTTACCATACCATCAACCACAGTATTCTTTTGAGGAGCCTTTTTGAAACACTCTACAGGAGTCTCTTTTGTGTGTGTGGCTTAGTTATAGAACTACTGCTTTACTACATTGGGTTCCATTTTGGTCTTTATTCTGACTCCTATGCTGCTTAACATTTATGCAGATCTCTACAATTAGAAGTTCTGGTGCCATTAATATAATAATAATAATAATAATAATAATAATAATAATAATAATAATAATAATAATAATAATAGTGTATTTTTACCCTGTCCCTCTGTCGACCAATCAGGGCGGCTTACAAGAATTATTGATTCTGTCAGGTTTTTATTGTTGTAGGTTTAAATGTTTTAGTTATTTTACTGGTTGTAGTTGATAGGGGATTGTGGGCATGTTAGTAGCTGTAGCAAATAGTTTAGCTGGTATGAAGGGTCGGGACTAATGGTACCATGTTAAGATAGTTTTGAGAAAGTTAGGCCTTTAGAATGTGTAAGATGTGAGGTGCAGAGAGCTGGTGTCTGGATGTAACTGAAGGGAAGGGATTGGGTGGAATGCCTCTGCTGAAGTGAGATAGAGCTGGTGAGAAGGTTTGGGAAAGGAGGATGGCTTGTTGGGGGATAAAGGCATGGGAATTAGAGGTGGGTGCTAGTTTTGGCACCAAGGATGTTGGGTGGAGTTTGATGGTTTGGGTTTTTTAATATATCATTTGGTTTGGAATGGTCAGTTGTGGCTTAAACGCTGACTGGTGAATTTCTAAATTGTGTTCTGAATAAACTTTTTGTTGGTTCAACTCACTCGACTTATTGATACACAGAGTTCCTGAATTTGTTCAAATCTGACAGTTGCTATTAAACAAAGAATATGAAAAAAAGTGGCAGGGATCATAAGTGAACTTCAGCTTTCCTTTCCTCTCTGCACCATTTCCTGTCAACAGCATGTAGCTCCTTTGGTTTCATAGCCTGTGTCATATTTCTCCTTTAGAAGATGCCGGAGGCTGCACATGGATCTGCCAAATTTCACCCCACCTCCCTTCTTCCACCCTATTAAGAAATGCCTACCACATTCACAGAGTATTTTCACTATTTTCTGTTTGAAGCTAAGAATACTGTATCTGATCAAAAAGCTAATGTCATAGTGGGAAATTTAAGGTTCTCCCATGGGTATTTTCTGTCTAAAGTGTGCTTGTGTTTCCTACAATTGTCCAAATCTAGAAGATGTTGGAAGTGAAGGGGAATCAATGCACTTTTTTTGGGGGGGGGTGTTTTTTGGTAATTAGGAGTAGATATAGTGTGTCTACAGGAAACGAAAATATTTTTTTATCTTCTTTAAACCTTTCAACAAGTTGTCTATATAGGAAACAATGTTTCTTCATGTCGTCATTCTCTATTTCTTCTACAGTTCTCCTTTCATATCCATTTTGAGTAGGTTTTTTTTTAATTATGTTGTACCAGATCTTCGAAAGAAAGCTTCTTGTGGAGAGACCCAGATTGGGAGTCCTCTATAAAATAGATTTTTTATCTTTTCCCAATTATTTAATATAGCTTTACGAATGAAATGATGTTTGACGTTTCCATGGATTTTTGCTGTATCATACCATTGGCATGCATTCTATCTGTAATGCAAATTAAATTCTTCTAAATTTAATAGACTTTTATTTTCTAATGGAATCCATTCTATCATCCAACATAAAGTGTTACCTTCAAAATAAGTTTCAAGATCTGGAAAACTACAACTCCATTGATTTTTTTGGCCTAATGTCTTTCATTTTATGCAAGGAGGGGGGTCCCTCCCATATGAGTTTCTTTAGTTCATTGTTCCACTGTGTGAAATGCTTTTTATTTGTGATAATTGGTACATTTGGAAAGAGAAAACTTAATTTTGGCAGGCCAGACATTTTGATTGTGGGTATTCTACCAAAAAACAATAATTTTAATCTATTCCATTCCTCTAAATTTTTCTTGATATTTTCCCATGTTACCTTTTAATTATTATCAAATAGTTCTGTATTTTTGTTTGTCATCCATATACCTAAATACTTTGGTTTTTTCACTATTTTATATGATATTGTTTCTTGTAGTTTCTTTTCTTCCTGCTTTAATATTTTTTTGCTATCATCACAGATTTTTGCTTGTTAATTTTGATTCCAGAAACATCCCCGAATTTATATAGAACCTCCATCAGTTTATGTGCTCCTTCTAAAGATTCTCCAATATTATGACTAAATCGTCAGCATAAACCTTAATATTATATTCTGACCCTTTAATTCTTGTCCCTTTTATTTCTTATGTGTTCCTTATGATATTACAGAGTACTTCAATAGCCATTATAAACAGTAATGGGGATAATGGGCATCCCTGACACATGCCTTTTTTATTTCGATTGGTTTAGTTTTTTCCCCATTTATGATAATTTAAGCTGTTTGATCTTTGTATATGTGTTTTAGCCATCCAAGAAAATTTAGTCTGAGTCCATTCCTTTCTATAATTCCAAACATATAGTCCCAATGTAAGCTGTCAAAGGCTTTTTCTGCATCTATGAATAGCAGAGACACTTTATTTTTGTTATAGTTTTCATAATACTCAACTAAATCTAAAATTGTCCTGATATTGTCCTTCATTGATCTTGCAGGGAGAAAGCCTGATTGGTCTTTATGAATTGTTTCTATAAGAATTTTTTTAATCTATTTCTATAATTGAGGTGAATATCTTGTAATCTGTATAAACCAAAGATATGGGCTTGTAGTTTTCTGCCTTTGTTCTGTCTTTACCTTCTTTGTGTATGAGTGTTATATTTGCATTCTTCCATTTTGTATTATTGTGTACAGTGTGTCTCTTAATGGTAACATTAATTCTTCTTCAAATTTTTTTAGAACACTGCTAAAAATCCATCCAGACCAGGTGCTTTTTCTGTTTTTAAATTTGAGATTGAATTAGTAACTTCTTCAAGTGTAAAGTCCATGTTTAATTTCCTTTGTTGTTTTTCTTTTATCATAGGCCAATTTTGTTGATTTAAGAATTCTGCTAATTTTGTTCTTTTGAGTTCTCATTTATATTCAGTTTTTCATAGTATCTTATGGATTTGTGTTTTATCTTTTCTTATGTTGTCATGTATTCTTTTTTTGTTTAATTGAATTTTATCAGGTGTTTTTTCTTTTGTTTGTTTTTTAGTTTATTTGCAGGCCACCTACTTGACTTATTAGCAAATTCAGTCTTTCTGTTTTATAGCTTTTAATTTTTTCTCATATTGTTTTGTTATTTCTTCTTCTGTTTGTTGTTGTGCTAATTTAAAATGCTTTTTCAAAGTTTTTTATTTTTTATTTTTTATTATTTCTTCTTCTATATGTTTAATTTCTTTTTCTAGCCTTGCTAATTTTTGTTGGTTTTCTTTTTTTTACTTGATGACATTTTTTGTATTAGTAAACCTCTTATGTATGCTTTTCCAGCATGCCAAATTGTTTTCTTTTTCACTTCCTGTGTTGTATTTTCTCAGAAGAATTGCTTTATTTGTTCTTTTAATGATAATACATATGCTTCTTCTAGAGAAGCCTTTCATTTAATCTCCAATTGTATTGTGATTTTGGTTGTTGTATTTCCAGGCTAATTGGGTTATGATCAGAATTTATTCTTGATAGAACTTCCATTTTTTTTTTAAATTCTAGGTATCAAGGTATTAGTGCAGGGGTAGGCAACCTTTCCCCTTTAAGGGCCAAGGGACTTCAGCTCCCAGAATCCCATGAGCTATTGGCCAACATGGGACTATTGGCCAACATGGCTGAGGCTTCTGGGAGTTGAAGTCCCTTGGGCCTTAAAGGGGAAAGGTTGCCTACCCCTGTATTAGTGATTAGAAACATGTCAGTTCTTGAAGCTGGATTGTATTGGTTTGAGAAAAAAGTGTATCCTGGTGAATTTTAGTATAGTATTGTCCGCACATCATTTTCTTTATTGATGTCATATCTCTTGATGGTTCAATAACACCATTCCAGTCACCTAATATTGATATATTCAATTTTTTTCTTGATTTTCAATTTCTTTTTTAAGACTTTCAAATTAGGATCCTTTATTTTTCATTGGAGTGTGGATGCCTATTATTAGAAGAACAAATCTACCAAGACCTCCACTCCTATATAGTAACTGTTCTGGACTTTGAATATTTCATTTGTGGAGTATTTAAAAAAAAAAACATAACACCACTCCTCCTTTTTTTCATTGCTTGATTGAAATTCTTGTCCCAATTTATTGTTTTTAAGGTATCTTATTTCATTTTTCTTAATCTTAGTCTCTTTTATACAGAGTATATCAATTTTTTTCTTTTCTAAGTAATGAAAGATCTTACTTCTTTTATATGGATGATTAAGGCCTTTAACATTCCATGATCCAACCTTTAGAATCATGGATTACCTTTTGTAGGTCCTTACTCACTCAGCTCTTCTTCCTCAATAAGGCTTTCTTCTCCTGTTTCTTCTTCCTCTGAGCTTAGTTTTCTCTCCTTTTCTTCTATGTCCTGACTTGGTCCTTTTGGTTTTTTCTACAATGTTTGATATTGTTCTTTCTTTTTCTTCTTTTTCTTGTGATGGACTTTTGGAATGTTCCTCTGTTGTTCTTTGTTCTTTATCTTTATTCTTGTTCTTTCTTTTCAGTTCTTTTTATTCTTCTTTACTTAAACTTGGTTTTTTTTCTTCCTGTGTCTTCTTCTTATACTGAAGTTTCTTGTTAATCCTCAACTGCACTTTGTTCTCTTCCTTTCCTTTCTTTCTTCCTCTTCCATTCTCTTTGTGTTTACGCCTACCTTCCATTGTTTCTTCAGTTTCTTCACTCAGTTTTTCCTTTTGTAATCTTCTACAGAAGTCATCTACTTTCTCTTTTGAGTTTATACAATTTCTCCTCTATTGAAATGTAAATGTGACTCCTTCCAGCCTGTCCCACACATAATTTGTCTTGTGTTTGTGTAAAATCTGGATAAGTGTATTATATTCTTGTTTTCTCTTTAGAATTGTCATCAAGATGTCTTTATAAATGCCTGTAGTGTCCTCATCTATCTGGAATTTTTCTTTGTAGCTTTTTTGCAACATCCGATCTCTTACCTTTGTTCTCATAAAACATATCACTATGTCTCGGGGAAGATGTTTCTCTTTTTCCAATTGTGAATTAACCCAGAACAAATTATTGATTTCATAATGTAATTAAATCTCAGTAATTTCTAAATATCCTGCTTGGTGTGGGAAGATCCTGTCTTGTAGATTTTCATTAATTTGCTCTGATAGGCCATGAAGTTTCAGATATTTTCCCCTGTAATGGAATTTCTGTATTAAATTTATGTTCTCTTCAACTTTCTGTCTTTCACTTAAGGATTTTGTTTTCTGTTTGAGATTTTGGGATTTCATTTTTAAAATCTCAACATCTCTTAAATTAGTTACTTCTTTAGTAATTGCATCAAGTTTTATTTCCATTTTGTTGAAACCCTTGTCCATATTGTCATTTGTTTTTTCTATGTTCCTTTAATTCTTGTCTGATCTCTGATTTAAAATTCCTTACTTCCTCTAAAAAGGTTTGTACTAGATCAAGCTGCTTTTGAGAAATTTCTGTTGATCCTCTCCTGTTTGGATTATGTGTTTGAGCTTTGGCTGCTTGTAATTTTTCTTGTAGTCTTGTGTTGATTGTTGCCATTGTTACAAATTGAAATTTATTAGGGCAATCAAGTTATATAATTCCACAATTTTGCTTGTGCCTCATCTTGTTAAACATGAAATTTACTGAAGTGGTTAATTAAATTTTGGTTTTACAAAGCTAAATTTATCCTCTTAATTGATAAGTGATAATGTCACAACAAGAAATAATATCACAATACTACATACTTTTCCTTAGAAAATTTCCTCAATTGTGTTAATTCCCACTTAATTAATTTACTATGTTCTTTAACAGTTTGTTTGTGAAACTCCCCATCAGACATTAAACCAAACTATTGATAAATATCTTAGAGCAATGTCTCTTATGTCTTTAATCAGAAAGAAAAATTTTCACTGCTTCAGTTAAACAGCAATCACTTACAAATTGGTTTAATTAGGCAATGTCTGAGAATTTATTTGAAAATTATTTTTAAAAAATCAAGTATTTAATTGCATGGAGGGGTTGTATTTCCTTCACAAATTGTCATTCACTTTCCCCATATATTACTTAATGTGACTTTGGGCCTCGGCAGATGGCTAATTGCGCCATCCTCGAGGCAAGGAAGAGGAGGGGCAGCCGCACGCTCGGTGCCCCTTCCTCCTCCCGAGGTTGCCCTCGGAGCTGCCAGTCCTCCGCATGGCCGGCGCTCCAAGGGCAACTTCCCACCACAGCATCCACACACGCTGCGGCGGATAAGTCATTGAAAGTGCACCCTACGCTTTTAGGGCGCACTTTCACTGACTTCTGAAAGGAGCACTGATTTTGTGCTCCTTTCAGAGGCGCCGACGGTGCGCCGCAGTGCGGATGCCGTGGTCCCACGGCGCACCATCCCGTGGTGTCCTAGAAGCTCTCGTCTGCTTCCCCCCTTTGTCTTATCTATTAATTGTCCACCTTATTTTTTTCTCTTTTCCAGGAAAAAACTTCAATATAATATAGTATATATAACATATATACATATTATATCATATACAATGTACTTGTTCTAAGAAGATTTCTCTTTGTTTCATTCATTAATAATTCACTAACATAGAGAGATTAGAACACTTTAACAAAGTATTAATAATCAACTAATTTCATTATTTATTATATTATATTAATTCATCATTCAGTAGTAATTAATTTCTTCAAGTCCAAAATATGAAGTTTTGGAAAATACAGTTCCGTTGAATGGGCTTATAGCATACAGTTCCCCTAAAGAGTAGTTACAAAATAAAAAGTTACTTATGAAGAGGCAAAAGTTCTTTAGTCTTCTTAGTTCTTCTTATTGCTATTTTAGAAATTGCTTTTATTTTACTCCCTTTATTTTACCTCATGTCCATGGTTTTCACTTTAAGGAATGTGTATATGTTCTTGTCATTCATTTTATACTTGCCACTTTTTGTCATTTTATCCAATTTTTATTACTTTTTCTGAGGGAAAATCAAATATCTCTTGCTGCTTAGTAACAGTTTCTCTTCCTTAATAACACTTTCTCTTTCTCTTTTCCCTTTTCTTCCTCTGCCTAAGTAGAGCTGTTCTTTCAATGTCTCCCCCCGCCTCGTTTGTTCTTCACTTTCATCCCATCTTGATTCTTGATTCTTAATTCTTTGTTCTTATTGAGGAGGTCGAGTCCATCCTGTCTCTTTACTCTTTACTCCCAAACTCTTGGTTCACTTTAATCTGTCTCAGCTGTTCCATATATCTGTATAAACCTTGTCTTTGTTCTTGTTAATTTGCTCTAATTGTGTTTTCACTTTGTCTTTTACCTTTGTTAGTTTCCTGACAACTTTTTTATTTTCTTGTTTATGTAACTGTTCATTTTCCTTTTATCTGTGGTTATAGCCGGCACATGTCACTACTTTTCAGAAAAAAGAAAATTTTATTAACCAAGAACCTTTTCTGCACCTGGAGCAGAGCGTAGAAGTCTTCGTCGGCATGTTTTAGTCAAGAGATATTTTATAGCCTTTTCGCACAATTCAAAATTCTCTTCTCCTCAATGAAGGAAAAATTATCCCAAAAAAAGGAAGAGCAATACAGCTTATGAAGTTATTTTAAAACTCTAATTATCATGGCTGAAGGGTTATGCTTTGGCTTACCCGCTTTACAAGTTTATTTCTGTTTTTCTGTATTGCTTCTTTTAATTCACTTTTATCTGTTGGTTGTTGCAGCTGGAGGTTTGTGCTTCAGCTTTACCTGGGTGACCTTCAAACAGCTGGGCTACTCTTCAGCTTTATCCTCACTTTTCTTTCTTTCTTCAGTATAGGCCTCCAAGCCTCCTATGTGCCCCTCTTTCCAGCCTCCTTCCCAGGCACCAGGTAGCTTAGGTTTTAGGCATATGTCTGGATGGTAAGTAAACCTTTAAACCTTAGCTTCTGTACTCAGGAGATGCATAGAGCTTCTCTCACATTCATCCACACCTCCTCTGTTTTGCCTTTTTTTCCCTCTGTTTCACCTTTCTTTTCCCATGCAGTAAAGTCCTAAGGCTGCATCTGCACTGCAGAAATAATGCAGTTTGACACTGCTTTAACTGGCACAGTATAATGCTATGGAATCCTGGCATTTGCAGTTTGTTGTGGCACCAGCGGTCTTTGACAGAGAAAGCTAAATATCTCTCAAAACTGCACATCTCAGAATTCCATAGCATTAAGCCATGGCAGTTAACACGGTGTCAGTCTCAGAGAAAGAAAAGATGCAACCTAAGAGAAAGAAATTTATAGCATAAGTTTTCTCATTTGCAGACTCAGACTCATGAACCATCTGATGAAGCAGACTGAGTCTATGGAAGCTTATGCTACATACTTCTTGCTCTTACTTACATTTAAATGTGCTACAAGATCCCTTTGGATACTTAAACAAATTAATACAGCTATATCTTTGAATTCAAATGAAATAATGGTCATGTACTTGTACTTCATTCACTTATTATCATGGGTGCAAACAAATTCAAAGTTTCTTTTGCTATGGTTAATGATTGTTGGAATCATTATGTTGGAGAAAGATTGTTGTAATGCAGGAATCGGCAACCTATGGCACCCAGCTCGCCGGCCCCCACCGGCCCCGCCGCTGCCGACAACGACCCCCACCGATCCCCACCAGTGCCACGCATGTCACGTCCAACATTTTGGAAAACAAAATAGCGGACGTGACTCGTTCATGCATGCACAGTACTCCTGCACATGTGCAAACGAGCCACAGCCACCATTTTGGAAAACAAAATAGCGGCTGCAACTTGGCGCATGTGCAAACGAGTCACAGCCACCATTTTGTTTTCCAAAATGGTGGCCACGGCTCATTAGCACATGTGCAGGAATACTGTGCATGCGCAAACGAGTCGCAGTGACAGTGCGGCGGCAGGGGTTGGTGGCAGCGGCGGCAGCCATGGCAGTGGTGGCCGCACGCACATTGCCATTTCCCCCCTCCCAGCCCGGCGGAAAACCTGGGGACCAGCGACCAGCCCCAGGTAAGTAAATCTTGCTGACCCCTGTTGTAATGCAAGAATGTCATATCAGTGCTCCATTTTAGGCTTCCCATTAGGCCCCACTCACTGTCATGAGAGCAGATTTCTGCTTGTGAAATGAGGCGTGCTCTTTTCCCCACTGCACCACTGTGGTCTTTCTGGTCTTACTTATATAGCAAGCAGATCTTACATGTATTTGTTTTAATTTCTTTAAAGTATCTTGACCTCAGTTTTGCTAAAAAGATTATATGTAAATGAATAAAATAGTAGTAGTAGTTGCTACTGCTATTGTTATTGTTACTAGTGACATGCATGTGGGAGCTAATGGATGAAAGAGAAATCCATTCCACCACTAGTTTCTCTTCTTCATGTGAGCAGACAGTACCAGAGATAAATGATCACAAATGAACATGTGAGCAGGCTTGTAAAGTGCACATTGTGCTAAGATTAAAATACACATCTATTCAGAAAGCCTCACCAAACAGACTTCATAGAGCCTGTGTTAAAAGTCACACAGTCAGAACTGTTTTTTTTAAAAAAAATGCATCAGAAGCTACTTTGCCTTCCTCCTGCGTTGGTAGATCTGAACTGATTTTTCAACAAAACAGCTCAAAATTCTTTGCCTGCAACAAATGTCAGAATTTTCAAATGGAAAGTGACAAGGAACAAGCTGATGCCACAATGTGATGAAAGACTGCATGCTTTAGTACCAATTAGGGAATGCTCAAATACCAAGAAAAATATTGCTCTGTGTCCTTCAGGTCAAGGAGGGTCAGCATTTTCATCTTAGGGCTGAACAAGAAGAACACACACACACACACACAAATGTGTTCCGTCACTTTAAAAAGCCTACACAGGTTACCACAGCAATCCAGAAATCTGTGTTTCTGTGCCTGTGGGATTGCTCTGGGCTTAATTAGGTTTTGGTTTTACAAAAGCATCTGTTGCTTGTTGTTGCATAGTCTGCAAATCTGAGGGGACCGCTACAGGCTTGGTATATGTTTTGTTTCTCCAGAAAACAAAAACTTGATCAAGCCGTGAGCAGCCCTCTGGTCCCCCAGGCCCACAGTACTGCGGAGGCATGCAAATGCTGAAGAAGAACAGGCATCACAATGGACAGCAATGAGCCAAGTAATCTGAGGGAACCTGAAGAGGCTCTGTATCCCTCTGGCAAGCATTCATCTTTCTCTTTTACTTCAGCCCATTAATCTCAGGAGACGGGTGCCCAAGAGAAAGGGGGATCTGGAAGAAGCAGAGGAGGAAAAACAACCATCCCTGTGGGGGAAAGAGGAGTGTTGAACATTATCAAGCACTGCTAACGTTTTGACATGAAATACTTCCGAACGGCCACAACATCCTTATCTTCAATGAGCTGTAAAGGAAAGAAATTAGATATATTAAAAGCTTTCATTCCAGGCATAAAACCCACTCTCTATACATTACATCCTTTCAGCTTTATCATTTGTCCAGAAATATAGTGGCAACTTGATACAGTCGATAAGAGCTTTCTGCAAAGTCAGGTGCTGCTACAGCAAGCTCAGGATGCATTCCCTTCCAGTTCATCCAATATACCATGGTATATCAGTATCTTCATAGCCATGCTGACTCCACAAACTTGAGCTATGTGTTAGCTTTCTGCAGTCATTCAGAAGGATGGAATATATTCCTGTATGAGAAACCCCTCATTTCTCTCAGGCCAGCTCTCCACAATTGATGGGATATTGGCTATGCTGACTGTACTGTCTGTACTGACTCTGTTGTCCCTTCTCTCAGCCATGCCACTGAGGGAGGCTGGATCCAGCTTGGACACAAACTGTCAGAGTATGCCCACAGAAATGAATGGAACTTGATTCAAGCAGTAGTGATAATAAGAGGTGTAGGGATTAAGGCCACACCAGAAGAGGGGTGACACCCAGTTGAGCTCTCCTCTCCCTTTGGTGCAGGAAGGGTGAATGCATTTCCTTCCCAGCCGCTCTATTGCCATGTTTTCTCCCTTAGGATGAAGCCCAATGACAGAACAACAGAAGGAGTGAATATGTGCCCTTCCCAGGTGACAGTATCTGTACCAAGTGGCACTCTAGATAATGATGCCATTGGACTCAATCTCACTGATTTCAATGGTCCTACTCTAACTAAATTAGATCCATTTCATTGTTTTAGAAGAACTTGTAACAGAATCAGATCACCTTATGAGCTCATTCACACTACACCTCCCCAATAGTTATGCACCAAGCTCTGGACAATAGTGTGTCCACCTACACAATGGCCTGAATGCTATTGTTTAGTCCTAAAAGCTGGCCCAATTAATCAAGTTTTGACTGAGAAATCCCATTGATTCAATGGGTCTATTCTAACTGGGACTAACAATAGGGTTCAAGTCCATATGTTAAGTGCATGTAAAGCAGTGTAAGATCTTTTTCTCTTTTACTCTGTGTAACTCCAATATGAATCAGGACCAGCCAATTATGAAAGGCCAAGTTATAAATTTCTCCTCAACCTTTTCATTATTTAAATATTTCCCCTCTAATATGAGGTTTAAAAAATACCCAAGTTTTAAATACCATGTGGTAGTAGTAGTGGGGGAGCAAAAATAAAAACCAGATGGGGAGAGTTTAAACCTCTTCTACTATGCCAGACCTGATTCACATTGGGGTGACACACACTTACTGCAGTGTAAAACAGAAAAGGATCTCATACTTAATGTACTTTGTAGTTTTATCCTGAGATCTGCATTCACAGCTACCGAAAAATGTGATGGAAGCAAGGGAAGCAATTTCCTGCTCCATTACTGATAGATGGTTTGTTTTATTTTACATATAATAATTTCAGGATTTGAGGCTAAACTACTCAAACAGTAGGTGCTTTGAATTAAACCAAGTACAACATGCACACTTCATATATTGTACAAAGTCTAGTAAATCCACATTGTACACTGTTACTATCACTAGATAACTTTACTTGGCAATCTCTGTCTCAAGAGTGTAGTGTTTTACTATACTAATATTACTTCTGAAACATAAAAATATTTTATATCAAGCAATTTTGGTTAGAACACGGTTGGCTCTTTCAAATCAGTAATGGAAAAACATAACTTTCAGCTGAGTTTCTTCAGCTAATAATTTATGTTGTGCATTTCAAATAATGATTTTCCTGAATTCAGTGTTTTAGTTTCATCAGGTTTAAAAATTCAGATTGCTTGATCAACTTCACAGGGAGCATTTACATGTGGGAAGGGATTAGGTATTACTCCTAACATAAATCAGAAGCATACAAGCATCAAAAAGTCTGAATGTAAATCTGTGGGCTTTTGAATTATTAATAACACTGTACTATAACTGGATTGGATGGATTGATCCATGAGGTACAGATAGGATGATGGCCCTGCCCTCAGGTAGGTGACCAAGGGCCTGTACAGACCGGCCATCCCCACATCATGCCACGCACCCCACCACATGGCATGTGGCATAGTGCACTCCCCTGGCACAGCATGTAGACACACTGCACCAAACGAGCACAGAAGAGCCACAGCCACGGTGGTAAGGACAGCTTTTTGCTGCTTCAAAAAGGAGTGGCATTTGCCAGCTCTTTTTGGAGGGGCAAAGAGCCAGATTGGGGCCATGGTGTGTGGTTCCCATGGCCCTGATCCAGCACTCCCAGGGGTAGCATGGAGCCGCCCCTTATGGGCCATCTGTACAGCCCCCAAGTTAGCCTCTGGATTCCTTGCAACTATCAAGGAAGTATCCAGCTATCATCTTAATGTAAGGGTAGGAACAGAGATGTAGCTATGGGATAATATGAGAGTATTGCCACCCTCAGTAAGCATTCTGCCCTCCAAATTTAATTTTTCCTTCAGTTCCCAAATTTCTAGCTCTAACTTAAAACTCTAGTTGAACATTTAGAAATACACCTTAGGCACTCAAAGACAAAAGGTGAGCAAAGTGACCTAGGGAATGCGAACAAAGCAAAGAGGTCTAGATGTAAACCTTAGTGTCTCACTCTCTGCAATGCTAGCCATTTGGGGACTGAAGGAAAATTTCATTTGAAGGGCAGAAATCTTATTGGAAGGCAATGCCCTCATTTTGTCCCTCCTCCATAACTATACCCTAGGCAGAAATCATGCAGCCTTCCAGATGTTGTTGGAGTGCAATTCCCATAAACTAGTCAGCATAGGAAATGGAATATATGTTATGAACTTTCAGTTCAATTACATCTAGAGACCAATATGATTTCCACCCATCTTTTAATGCAACACTGTTAGTTATTTGACAAATGTAATAAAAGCATAAATAGCCTGGTTTTGCATTTATTCAGAACTATTTTGACAATGGGAAGACAAAATACCTTTCCATTGGTCCATGAAAGTTATGTATCCTCTGAAGAAATTTATTCTGCAATGATCTCACACTGCTTAAAGCTTACAAGTTATGAAACATCATGTTGGATCCAGGTTTAATCATAATTTGAGTAGACCTATTGAAATCAATAGGACTTAATTTGATCATAAGCTTAAATCCATTTATTTCAGATGAATCTAGGGAGTAGTCCACTCTGGCCATATAAAGCGGGTTCTTAGTGCTTTAAAGGCAGGGTGTTTAGAAAATGCATAAGGCAAAAGCAGATAGAAAGTGAAATGAAGCCATGCACCTGGGCCAAAAACCAGAGCAAAAAGAAGCTGGGATACTTCTACTCAAAGCAGAAAATGTGTATTATTGCACTGGTATATAAACAGCCCAGCACCAGTACAGGACTGTGACAAAGCAAAACACAATCATCAATAATACTATGGATGTAATTACAACAGACACAATTCAAACAGTCCAACAAGGGGGCATAGGCTAAAGGAGAGTGAAGGAGTCATGTATGGGGGGGGGGGGCTCCATGATTGTGCTTTGCCAATGTATTACTCAGCACACCAATGCACTGTACAGGTGGTACATCACACATGTGACTGTTTGGCCGATCATATAGTCCCATGGAATGGCATCCAGGCAAGAAGAGGGAAGTAATTTGGTTGCAGGAAGTATGTTTGTGTGATAGTGAACATGCAGAGCTGGGAGGAAACAAAAAAAAACATGCAACACAGCTTGACACCATATGGTGCAGACAGCCCATGGGTGTCTGGCCCACCTTGGGACCCAGCTATGCTTTCAGAAAGCTCAGAATCAAGCCGTTTCTTCCTGCTCGTCTGCTCCAACCCATAGTCACTTAAACTAAACATGGATCACCTCACTTTCTATATCTCAGCCTTCTCTGACCTTACTGCTAAAATCCCACCCAATGAAATCACACACACACACATACACTGTTATGTAGTATATATCCAGCGAAGAGAATAGAAATCCACTTCAGTTTATGAGATAAACAATTTTGTTCATCTTCAAAATGATACAAGACACTGTTATTTTTCAGCAGCAGACTAATGTGGCTACCTTTCCAGAAGTTGGGGTAAATACCTCTGTTTTCCTAATAACACAATTATAGGAGAAGTGTACCAACCAGTTATCATCATAAACACACACACACACACAAGAAGGCAGACTTCACAGATTACATCAAGACTGAATTGAGAAAGGAAAATCATTCCCTTACAGGCAAACACTTTTACAATCCCTATAACACCAAAGAGATTTAACATAGCATAACGTTAAATTAACATAGATTACATATGCTAATTTGATGACAAAGATCCCAAGTACCAGGTTCACTGGAAAGACACTGTTCAAGAACATAGCAGTTGTCTGTCTTACCACATTCTATTGGTGTTTCAGCCTCTACTATGAGATAAAAAGCAATATATATATATGGCCTGTTTTATTTAACAGGCTACTCTCCCACCACTTAGGGTAGTTATACTTATTAAGCCATTTATAAACCAATTGATAGAAACAGGTATTTAATAAAATTTTAGACCATTAAAATAATTTTGGTCAACTGCCTTCAAATCGATTTCAACCCATTGCAACCCAATGAATGAGAGACTTCCAAGTCACCCTGAGCTCAACTACCCTGCTCCGCCCTTGCCAATTTATGGCTGTGACTTCTCTGACTAAATCTATCCACTTAGTATATGGTCTTCCTCTTTTCTTATTGCCTTCAAATTTATCAAGCATTATTGTCTTTTCTAATAAGTCCTTTCTTCTCATGATACGGCCAAGGTATGGCAACCTCAGTTTAGTCTTCTAAGGAGACTTTGGGCCTGATTTGCTCTACGATCCATCCATTGGTCTTCTGAGCAGTCCATGGTATTTGCAGAACTCTTTTCCAGCACCACATCTCAAATGAATTAATTTTCTTTCTATAATTTTTTCACTGTCCTGCTTTCACAACCATACATAGAATTGGGAAATACTATGGCATGGACCATCCTAACTTTAATATGCAGTGATATATTCTTTCATTTCCAGATCTCAATGGGGTTCACTTTTGAGTAGACACATAGAGGAATGACTTATAAGTAACTTTTTAGGTGAAAATCCTGTGGCCCTCCAAATGTTGTTGAACTACAACTCCTAGCATACTACACCACCAAGTGCCTAGCACACAATGCCTCAAAGGGAAATTAAAAGGGGAGAAATTACAGAGAAAGATTAAGGACTCTTCTTTGCAGCTGGGGGGGGGGCAATTGCCACATGGTTCAGATGACTCTCAAATAATGAACCACAAAGAAAAGCTTCCCAGTGATAGAGTGGTGATAGGGTGGTGATAGGGTGGCTTAAAATAGTTACAGGATATTTGTTTTGCTTTCTCTCAAGCAAGAGAAAGATATAAGAAAAATTATTTTCTAGCTAAAGGAAGAACAGGCAATGAAATTGAAGATGAGAGCATGTATAGAACTGACATACCCTCTGGCCAAGGGAAAGCAGAGAGAGCTGGGTAGAATCTTAATACTTTCTTGAGAAATAAAGGCAAAACTATTAACTGGCCAGGAAATACAGCACATGGTGTTCTGATTCTTTCAGCTCACACAAGGAACATCTGTGCCAAACACTGATAATAACAGCCGGGCAACGAACTTTGATGTGTAGTATTCAAATCAATTTTAGCCTGAGCTGCTCTTGCAAATACCAAATGGAAGTGTTACAGAGACAAGGGCATTCTTGACTCATTGAATATATGTGATTTCACTTTGCATGAATGTAATTTGTTTTACTGAATTGCTTGAGACTCGTTCGTATGAGTATCCTATACAGATATTTGTATGTAGAAAGAAATGTGCAAATCATGAATTGCTGTCATGAGTATATTTGCACATCTGTTTTCTTGTACTTCAGCTCACTGAGGAACTGACAAATGGTGACTTTCCAGCACACATACAGACAGCAAAACAAGTGTGAGTGAATATGACAATTAAACATGGTTTACCAACACTTTTGAACATGGAACTGCCATTCCAGTAGAAAATTAATTTGGCATGCCCTTACTTTATGTGAAAGCAAGAATATCAGTGGAGATAGAAACTATAGAATTACATAGAAAGAGCACCTAGCTAGAAACCACTGTGAGGAAACTCAAAAACAGTTTCCACTGAAGTTTCTTGACAACTTCTTCTCAAAATCTGGGGGGGGGGGGCATTCACTGCTGGAAATGCACAAACGCCTAGGTAAGACTACCATTGGTGGGGGGGGGGAGAATCTTTGACATTATTTCCAAAATGCATGTGAACCTGCAACAAAATGCTGCAGTGTGCAGTGCTCCTTTTCAGTCTTTCAGATACTCAGTCCATTTCCTTTCCTATACAGATTTTCCAGCATGTCATGTGCTAACCACCTGATAGGGTAATCTGAGAAATTTACCATCTTAGGACTTTTCATCTCCCAATAATTTTGTGCTTCTGCTAAATCTTAGAATTACTTCAAGCATGTGGATAGTTCCCTCTTATGCATGACAGTAACAGTTATCACTCCATAAGCAATAGTTCATAGGGAGCCATGCCCTATGAGGATCAGGTTAGGGAACTGAGTATGTTTAGCCTGGAGAAGAGAAGGTTATGAGGTGATGTTTAAATATTTGAATGGATGTCATATTGAGGATGGAGCAAGCTTGTTTTCTGCAGCTCCAGAGACCAGGACCCAGAGCAATGGATGCAAACTACAGGAAAAGAGGGTCCATCTCAATATTAAAAACAATTTCCTAACAGTAAGAGCTATTCAGCAGTGGAACACACAATAATAATAATAATAATAATAATAATAATAATAATAATAATAATAATTTATTTGTAACCCGCCTTTTACCGTAGCAATCAAGGCGGCCTACAGCTAAAACAGATACAAACCCAACAATGAACATAATACCCCCCATTAAAAATATATTAAATATAAATCTCAATTAAAACAATTTAAAACAATAGACAATTAAAACAGTAGGGACTCTGGGGCAAGCAAAATAAAGAAAAGGAGGATGTCTAATGAGGAGAGACTTACTTGAAAGTGATTTTATTCTGGATAAGCCTGCCAAAAGAGATCTGTCTTGATGGCTTTTTTAAAGCCATCTCAGTTGGTTATCTGACAGATCTCTTCCGGCAAGGCATTCCAGAGTCTGGGAGCAGTAGTGGAAAATGTCCTCTGGGAGGTTGCCGTCAATATAGTTCAGGGGTAGGCAACCTTTTTGAGCCGGGGGCCGGGTTGCTGTCCCTTAGACAATTGGGGGCCAAAGCACCATAAATAAATAAATAAATAAATAAATAAATAAATAAATATTTTTTTTTAAATTTAAAAGTTTAAAAATTTAAAATATATATGCATGCACACTCTCTCAGCCCCAGAAAGCCATGGCAAAACCCCTGTGGAGATTTTGCCAAGAAAACCCCAAGAACAAGTAATAACAACAATAATCAATATCATCATAGTGGGTGGTGGCGGGGGTGGCAGGACCGGCCTGGGGCCAGTCCAAAGGCCTCGGGGGGGTGCATCTGGCCCCCGGGCCTTAGGTTGCCTACCCCTGATCTAGTTCTTATCAGTTGAAGAATCTTCCTCCCAGAGGACCTGAGGGTGCGGGGCGGATTATATGGAAGAAGGCGATTCTCAAGGTAAGTTGGACCCAGGCCATGTAAGGCTTTAAAGGTCATCACCAACACCTTATTCTGTGCTCGGGAAACCAATAGGCAGCCAGTGGAAAGATCTTAAAATCGGTGTAATATGATCACTCCTGGATTTTCTGGTGATCAGCCCAGCTGCCATGTTTTGTACTAATTGAAGTTTCTGAGTTAGGTATAAGGGTAGCCCCATGTAGAGTGCATTGCAGAAGTTGAGTCATGAGGTTACCAGTGCGTGTACTACAGTTTCTAGGTCCCTTACTTCCAGGAAAGGGCGTAGCTGGCATATCAACCGGAGCTGATAACAGGTGCTCCTGTCTGTCACATTCACCTGATCTGTCATATGAAGCGACAAGTCTAGGAGCACCCCCAGACTGCGAACACAGTCCTTAACAGAGAGTGTGACCCTCGTCCAGGACTGGAGGTCGCAACCCAATACCTGGTTTGGGGCCCCTACTGTAAGTACCTCCATTTTGTCCAGATTCAGCTTGAATCGGTTATTCCTCATCCAATCCATTACCGCTTCGAGACATTGATTGAGGGGAGAACTGCCATCTGCCATCATGGCTGCTGACCAAGACATGGAGCAGAATATTTAAGTGTCATCAACATATTGATAACACCCTGCTCCATGTCTCCTGATGATCATTCCCAGCGGCTTCATATAAATATTGAACAACATTGGGGACAAGATGGTGCCTTGAGGAATGCTGCATTTTAGCTCCAGTTTTGAGGAGGAACTGTCCCCGAGTGACACCCCCTAGAACCTGCCCAAGAGGAAAGAGCGGAACCACTGAAGAGCAGTGCCTTCTACTCCCAACTCTCTCAGGCACTCCAAGAGGATGCTGCGGTCTATTGTATCAAATGCCGCTGAGAGGTCCAAAAGCACCAACTGGGTCACGCTACCCCTGTCGGTGCTAAGGCAAAGGTCATCTACCAGAGCGACCATGGCTGTCTCCACCCCATATCCAGGTCTGAAGCCAATTTGAAATGGATCTAGAAAATTGGCTTCATCCAAGATTGCTTGGAGTTAAAAGCAAAGCAAAGCAGCTTCATTTATATACTGCTTCATATTGCGCTATGGGATGTCTAAGCGGTTTACAACTGAAAACTCATTGCCCCCCCCCCATTTTAGCGACCTCGGAAGGATGCAGGCCTGAGTCTAGCCTGAGCCCTGGCTAGTATTTAACTCTCAACCTTGTGGTCTATGAGTGAGTGGCTGCAGTACAGGCATTTAACCACTGTGCAACAGCTCACTCAATCACCTTGCTTAAGAATGGTAAATGCGAGACTAGTCTATAATTTTTCAGATCCGGGGGTCCAGGGAAGGTTTCTTCAGGAGTGGTCTAACTACCGTCACTTTTAGATTTGGTGCAACAATTCCTTCCCTAAGGAATGCATTGATGACCCTCTTAAGAAAGGCCAACAAGGCATCACCCATCCACCCCCCGGATGATCAGCCAAGATGGGCAGGGATTGAGGGAGCACGTCATCTTCCTCACTTTTCCAAGGATCTTGTCCATGTCATCAGTACTCACCAACTCAAACCGATCCAGTTTAATCTCACAAATGGGTTTACTGGACACCTCATCAGTCACTTCTGTTATAATCCCGGTATCTAAGTTGGCTCTTATCTGAGAGATTTTATCTGCGAAATAGTTGTTGAAAGTGTCATAGCAAGTTGTTGTTGGGTTAAGTAAAGGATTCTGCACAGGTGGAGCCAGTGTCAGTTCCCCTACCACCCTAAACAGTTCCGCTGGACGAGATTCCGCAGACGCAATACATGCAGAAAAGAATGAATTCTTCGCTGCATGTATTGCCTCCCAATAGGAACGAAGAAAGTTCTTATGATGAGTCTTATCAGATAAGAGTCAAGTTTTCCGCCAGGTACACTCTAGTCATTGTCCAACCCGCTTCATTTTCCTAAGTTCCTCTGTGAACCAGACATGACGGTTTGGAGCGGGTTGGAAAGGACACGTGGGAGCGATCGTATCAATTGCTCTGGTAAGATCGGTATTCCAGGTATTCACAGAGCTTCAACAGAGTCGTCATCTTTACTAACCAAGACACCCTCCAAGGCTTTCTGGAATCCAATTGGCTCCATTAGCTTCTGAGGGCAGACCATTTTAATAGGCCCTCCACCCCGGTGGGATGGACACCCCGGTTCTTAGTCCAACCTTGACCAGGAAATGATCTGTCCATGACAGTGCAGAGGTGTTTATTACCTCCACCCACAGATATGCCTGTTCCGTACTAAAGACCGCATCAAGAGTATGACCTGCTGAGTGCATAGGCCTGAAAACCAATTGGGATAGGCCCATGTCTGTCATGTCATGTCTAAACCTTAGAGTGTTGTTGAGTCTCCTTCTTTGGAAGTTTTTAAACAGGGGCTGGATGGTCATCTGTCACAGGGGGTGCTTTGATATGTTTCTAAGACAGGCCACTAATACTTTGGAAATCTAAATCTGACCACTGGGAAGTCTAAGTCTGGGATTCTAAGTCTGAACACCTTCTCTACCACTACCCTGCATTCCTATTCAAGCCATTCCCTTTGCTTCTTCTCTCTTCCATATGATTTTCTGTTTTCTCTCAACAACGTTCTGTGGCCACTGAGTCTACGCACATCTTCATTTTGTTATTGGGGTCCCCACACCCACCCATGCCAGTTTGTTGTTTTTTTTCCCCCTTCATTAGACTGAGAGGGTCAATGCCTCACTCAGATGTGTGGGTGTTGCTATTGTTACTACCTAAGCACTCAGGAGAACTGAATGGCTATTAGACTATATATTCATAATTCTCTAAACAACCTCTCTTCCTTGCATCTTTTTATTATCCATGTCTCTAACTTCTCTCCCCCTCATTCTCATGGTCTCATCCTGGGGTGCCTCCACCTCTGCCCAAAACAACATTTATCTTTCACAAAAGGTTCTGAGGCTAAATGTTTAAGTTAATTCACCACATTAACATTCAGAGCTATTACAGATGCTGAAACAGAAAACATTCCATTTGTTTGATTTTATGGCTTCAAAACTAATTAAAATTGCTATCCAGCATCATTTTAATTAATTTTATCATACCTGGCAACATTACTTTAGTAGCAGGAGGGGGTCACAATGCACCTTTACTCCAAACTGAGCCAACAAATCTCTCAAACAAAACAAACCAGCTTTAATAATTTAAATTTCATTACTGACATCTTGGTCTAAATGTCAATGATACTTACTTTGAAACAAGTATGTTTAGAATCTTAATGGTAGTAAAGCTGAACTGGATTCCTTTGAATAATTAGATTTGGGTCAAAGGAATTGTGTAATGACTGATTGGCTAATTCCCTTTTAGGACCCACTTCCATTTGTGAAAAGCAATGAATGAATAAAGAGGAAGAGCCAGTGTAGTGCAGTGGTTTGAGTATTATATTATGACTCTGGAAACCAGGGTTCAAATCCCTGTTCAGCCATGGGAACCCACTGGGTGACCTTGGGAAGTCATATTCTCCCAGCCTCAGAAAAAGGAAGAGGCTGGGCAAATCTTAATAAAAATAATAATAATTAAAAAAAATTATTTATATCCCACCTCTCTGTGCAACACAACTGGGGCGGCTTACATGATAAAATACACAATCCCGTACCCTAATAACCTACCCCCCTAAAATACAATTAAACAGTATACAGATTAAAACATACCTTAAAATAATAACAAATCAACAATGGCTGTCGCAGAAATCAGGGAATAACAGGTTCAACTTATTTAGTGGCCGGTTATCTATTCAGGAAAGGCCTGCTGGAAGAGATCTGTCTCAACAGCTTTTTTTAAAAGCTGTTTAAGGTGGTAATGTGATGGACCTCACCCAATGGACCATTCCATAATCTGGGAGCAGTTGCAGAAAAGGTCCTCTGGGCAGTTGCAGACAATCTAGTTGTTATAGGTTGCAACAAATTCCTTGCCAAGAAAACCCTGTGATAGGTTTGCTTTAGAGTCACCATAAGTTGGAAACTATTTGGAAGTGCACCCAACAACAACAATATCAACTACAACAAATAAAGAGGACTGGGTCTAGATTTCCTGTGAGCTGCACTTTGTTCAACAGTATACTTCCATAATGACTTAATAATTCACAAAGACAAATAAACCTATCAATTCCAAATTCTCTCAGGGTGAAACAAGAGACTAAGGGGAATGCACTATTCCCTCTGATTAAGTTGGTTTCTCTCCCATAATGAGACTACATGAGCACACACGCACACACACACGCACCAGGATTTCCCCACATGAAATACATGACTCAGCAGGAAGTATTGCAAATTAAATCCATATTTACTTAATCATAAAAAAGCACAAGAAATACAAGAAATGTACGTGAGGAAAATCACCTGCAAAATAAACGAATGTCTTTCACCACATGGGGAAGCACTTCCTTTTAAAAAATCAAGAAATTTGGTAACTGTATTGTCTAGTTTGATTCATTTTCACATTATTCTGAGCTACACTTCATCTCTTGTAACTCTGCAGGGAGGGGACCTCTCAAGCATTCATAAGCATTTTCATGTGTGTTGTTTCTAACATATGGATTAATATAAATTTGTCTAAAGGGGTTACAGACTGCTTGAAATAGTGCAAATTGAGCCCACTTTTAGGGTTAGGGTTAGTGCAAATTGAGTCCACTTTTAGGGTTAGGGTTAATGCTAGGGAATCATGGGAATTGGTGTTTTTTTTTTCTGAGACATTGAGCCTTCTCTGTCAGAGAGCTCTGGTGCCACAATAAAATACAGTTTCCATGATTCCCTAACCCTAACCCTAACCCTAAAAGTGGACTCAATTTGCACTATTTCTGGCAGTCTGCAACCCCCCCTAATATGTCTAATTTTGCAACCAGTTTTTCCTAACACAATGCTTTTAAAAAATATTTTTCAGCATATGTTTATGTGCACTTACCTTTAATGTGTGCATTTTAAATATGTTTTTAATAATTGCATCACTTATATATGAGAAATGGAAATAATGAAGAACTGCATTCTGGTGCATACTGATTTGGGAAGCATAGATGTGGTGATAGCTTAAAATGGGTACTACACCAAGTTCTCTGCAGACTGTATCAGTTCTTCATTTTCCCTGTAGGCTTCTATGATTTCTAAAGAGTTGCTCTAGAATTGTGTGGGGTTATAGTAGGAAGGGAGGATCTATGAATATCACTTTCTCCCCTCTCAGCCACATATAGCTGCTAATAGATCTTGGTCACATCCTCAAATGGGGGGGGACACCTCAATTCATGGAACAGCAAGTCTGGATCCAACTGATATCATTGGAAGATCCTTTAGTCTTAGGCTACCGTCGGTCCAGTAGTATAAATTAAATATTAACATTTCACTGTAGGTGCTGGCCACCAGCTTATAATCAAGGCTATTTAAAGAATATGAAAGTATTTGAAGCTTTCTTTTTTAAATCTCTCAGAATGCACTATCTAGCCATCTATCTATGGACATTATTACACGGGGGCAAATCTGCTGGTTAATCCACACA
>CM034703.1:240082416-240100355 GCA_020142125.1 Phrynosoma platyrhinos
TTTATTGACATGATGGGATAGACCTCCATGGTTTCAACAGATACAGCCAGAAACAAAGCTTAACAATGGGAGTAGAATCATAGAGTTGGAAGGAATCAATGCAGGATCTCCAGCTAAAGCATCCCTTGTAGGTACCTGTTCAACCTCATTTAAAGGTTTCCAGAGAAGGACACTCTTCCATCTCACTAGGCAATTATTTCCATTGCCAAACTTCTCTTACTGTCAAGGAGTTCCTTCTAATGTTCAACTGAAATCTAGTGCCACCCCCTCTCCCAATCTATGCAGCATCAGATCACTATCTCATAATCCAATGGCTCTCATGCAGAAGCATTCAGCAAACTCTGACACAGACAAGTTGTTCCCACATAATCTGTTTAGTCTAAGATGGCTGCCTTCTCTCTCTTCCTGCCTTTTCTCAATGTAATTCCAGAAAGCACAGGAATGAAACAGGATGAGGAATGTTCTGTCTTTGTGCCTTTCTTCAGACAAAATATGTGGTTTTAAAAAAGTTAATAATTCAGTTGCAGTGTTAGTTTATCTCACGTGGAATTACATACTGCAGATATGGCAATAAATAAGTTTCTAATAACATTTATTCATGTATTTGAGTTTTAGCCACCTTTTCCCCCCAAAATAGAATTCAAGTTTGTTAATAAAATGAATAAAAAATCTTGGAGTCTTAAAATGCTGGAATATATGGAAATTGACAGACTAACTGGCCTTATCCATGGGTCAAGTTACGATAAGTTTAAGAAGGATTGGGAAGCAATGATTAAGTACTTTAAGCAAATAGGAATTAAAATATCAGTTTAATATGAAGATTTTACAATAATCATGATAGGTCTATTATTCACACTGGAGAGGAAAATCTTTTTGTTTTTCTTGTTTTTTATGGACATATAGCTATGTAGTTTGTAATAAGCATGAAAGTATTAATGCAACTTAATAGAATATAATAGAGATATTTATAAAGCTACTGTCCTATAGTTAAGGTATCAAATTGTTTGGCATTGATAGAATTAAGTAACACTTTAGAAGTCGTAAGAATCAGGCTAAAAGGCAACACAGAAGTTGTTTTTATTATTTTAGTGTATGTTATGTTTTGTCTTGTCTTGTTTTTGTTATTAGCTATACATTTATATGTTTTTTGATATAGAAGATTGTTTAGATGTTATTTTGTATAGTGACAACTAACGATTGTCTATAATTTTTGTATGTATTGTTCTATTTTTAAAAAATAAAAATCTTTTTAAAAAATCTTGTCTACACATTTAAAAAATGCATACTGACTTTGTAGTTGCTACAATCCATGATGTTCTTGAGGATTCAAATTAAAGTCACAGAGAATGTGATTCAGAAGGCTTTAATATGATTTTTTAAAAGCCAAAACATTTTTGTAAAATCCGGAATTTCCAGAGTGTGGCCAGCAGTCCAAGATGCCCAGTGTGAAGCTGGAAGTGAAAGATGTTCTTGGTGGGCAGCACTGGTTGGGTCTGGCAAGGTTTGTGTGTGTTGCCACATTATTATTGTTGTTTTTAAATCTGTGTATGTTCAGTCATGAGATCAAGTGTGAGGCATTAGATCAGGCTCTCCCCTCCTTCTTCCTCCCCCCTGTTCAAGTGTCACATTCATTTCTACTGTTTTTACTCTTCCCCCTCATCTTCTCTCTTGCTCCCTCATGTGGAGATCTGCAATATATGTATGCAGATCCCTGGACCAGTGAACAAGCAAATGATTGGGGTGGATGATGGGGGTGGAGTGTGTGAGATCTCTGCCAAAGTAAGCAGGCAAGCAAGCAAGCAAATGACAGAGGTGGGATCAGAGGAGGGGAAGAGAGAATGTGTACACCCCATTTACTGAAGTAAAATCAAAGAGGACACAATGCTGATTGGGCAGTGGGGAGGATTAGAGGGAGGTAAGAGTGAAAACAGTAAAAACAAATGCAATACTTGAGCAAGGTAGGAAGATGGAGGGGGTATCCCAATCTAAACCCTCAACACTGATCTCATGGCTGAACATTTTCATAAATAAAAGATAAATAAAATAAAATAAAATAAAATAAATATTGTTTCTTTTTCCACCATGTGTGTGTGTGTGTGTGTGTGTGTACATTTACTCTCACTCACTCAGGCAGAAAAGGCAAAAGTGGGATTTGATGGGGAAGAATCAAATCAGAGTGTAAGGTGATTGTAAGACTGACAGGAAAATAATAATTGTTATTGATTGATAGGTTGATAAATGCAGGGAAAGAAAAAAAAAGTTGAGTAGACAAAGCCTTGTGGCCAAAAATTATGCAAAAGAGAGGACCTATGCCCCCTTGCCAAAGTGAGTTTGCCAGCGTAAATGTGTGGCCAGATAGACCCATGTCAACTCACTGTGTCTGTATGTGTGGCATTAACCGAGTTACAACCAGGAAAATGTGAGGTGAGGCTGGATTTTTTTCCCCTCCATGTAGACAAGTCGAAAATAGCAGTGGGCCTTTACTGGATTTACTTCAGAGAAAAACATAGAAATATTTTGTGTATACAAACAGTCTTTAACATTTAAGAGTCATTCTATGAAGTGTGCACATGGGATTGCTGTCTCCATGCTGATTCTGGCTGACTGCTTAAAAACAAGCCTGCACCAATACTAGAGGATGCTGGTGTGGAAACAGCAAGTGACTGGAATGACCTTTCTCATTAGATAGGTTCATAAGAAACTTCTCAAATATCCAAAGCATACATACATGCTTTGATCCTGTACCAAAGCATGTGCCAGCTGTATCCCCTACTGGGCATACATTTGGCAACTATGAAGACATTCTGTTTATGTACCAAAGGCACACACCTTCAAACAGAGGAGCCTAACCCTACATAGGCATAACAACACTTTACACATTACCAATATACAGACTATCAAGAGTGAGGAGAGCTGACACAAATCCTCATGGGTTTTTGTTATGGGGGGGCAAGTTAACTTCCTCCATCTAAAATAGTTCTTGAACTGATTCCAGTTATTATTCCAGTTATGAAAAACTAGTCTGAGCAGAGAATGCACATGCTTAATATATCTAAAAGCAGGTGTTTATTTATTCATGTAAGTCATATCTGCCACAGCTATTGGAAACCAAAGGAAAAGTACAATAGAGAGTCAAATGATCCTGAGATTTCTCTATAGCAGGTAAGAGAAGTACCCTTCCCTATTTCTCATAAAGATTCCTTCATCTCTATTTGTAAAGCTTCACAGATACCACAAAGCAGTGTATAAGTGTTCTGATGTATCAGCTCAGGGCCCTCAAAGAGAGTTGGGGGGGAAACCCTCCAAAACTAGATACTAACATTTAAGGATTCTGCATTCGTTTTTCTCCCTGATTTTTTTTAAAACTGAGAAAGATATTTAGATGTGCCACCAATGCTAGTTTGAAGTAGTAACCTGAAATAAAAGTTTTACCATGTTATTCTACTGTTATTCTATATGTTATTCTATTCCACTCATATGTTATCTGTTCTTAAGTGTCAGCTAGCATATAGTGACCATCTAAAAACCAAAATCCATTCATGGCAGTGCAATTATACATCCCATTTGTTCTTGCAATATGATGCCCATACTATAAATGCAGCTGCCACAGGTAGGGAGGCTTACTGAACTGGCCTGGTCTGTAAACAGATTTAATCTAATCCAACTTCAATTGGACTAAAAAGACTAGGAGCATGACTCTGTGATCTATACCCATTTAAATAGGCATATTTGAACTTAAACTAGTTTAAAGCTGGCAGCTTCCTTCAAGGGATCTAGAGGAGTGAATGCAAGGCAGCTGCAGCAATTTGTGAATCATGCTGGATGGCCTTAATAGCCATAAACTGCAACATACAGAACAGGAGGATGACCTGTGGCTAATGCTTTAATCAATCTCCAAATCCACTAACATGATCATTAATCCCACCCTGCCAGGGCTCAAATTTTCACAGCATGATTATTTTTTTATCGCTTAGACTTCAAAAACCTATCTTCTCCAAAATGAGCACAGAGGCTAAACATCAAGAAAGCAGAGGTTAAAGCATTCTAAGCCATTGAATAAGACACACAAGTTGTGTGATTTCTTAAGTATCGATGTGATCTAAACACAGCCATGCTAGATTAAGATGGCTGTGGTAAACTTTAGCATATGCTCCACCTGAGCCACAGATTCATTGGGTAGAGTAACTCCTAACTGCACAATTGAAGAAGAAAATTTTCCTCTCATGAGGATATACCAACTTTCTTATGTTTATATCTATTTCTAGAATTTATAACTCATCTTTTCACCACATATAGCACCCAAGGGAATACTAACAGGAAAATGCTAAGGCCAAGAACTGACCTTGCACTTTTCCACTTTATAAAACCAATGGTCCTGTCTCACCTTCCTTCCGGACTGCTTTGGCTTCACAACAGTATCCAAAGCAATCGTTTTATCAATTAGAGCAGAACTAAACTGTGCTTGTGTGTGAACTACTCTGAAATGCCACTTAAGTCCCTGGCACCTTTGCCGCTTGATGTGACCACATGAGTCCTGCCCTTTCCACCTCTTCACTGACTGTCACTTTCCTGGATGAGTGAATCTGAATGTTCAGTCACATCACATAATTTATTTTATATTATTACATGGTACCAAAGAAAATTCAGGCATTCTAAGCATCAGGACTGTGTTTCTAGTGATTTCTGATTCTTGCCTAACCAGTCTCCAAATCTGGGAGCTGAGAGAGGGTTTTACTAGGTCCTGGCTCCCCGATACCAGTATCTGCACTGACCAATCTTCCTCTCCTTTTAGAGATAATACATATTGGACTAGTGAACTGTAGTGGTTTAAACATTAGACTAAGACTTTGGGAGACCAAGGTTTAAATCCTCACTCAGGCATGGAAACCCACTGGGTGATCTTGGATGTCATACTCTCATCCTTAGAGGAAGGCAATGGCAAACCTCCTCTGAATAAATCTTGCCGAATAAACCTTGTGAGAGTGTCACCATAAATTGGTGTTGACTTTTAGGCACATAACAATAGTAACAAATGGATTGCGCTCAATGGGAGAAAAAAAGGCATGTGGAGATTACTTCTCCTTTTCCCTTCTCTTGCGACTGCTCTTGCAGTTGTACAAAGTAATACCAAGGAGTATAGCACAACAGAACTAGCTGTTGGGGTGTGAATCACTAAATGCAAGTTCAAAAACAGGCTGAACAGCTACCCCTTAGAGATGCTCTAGCTGAAGATCCTGCACTGAACAGGGGGTTGGGGCCCCTTCCAATACTATGATTCTATGAATCTATGGCTCATCATGTTCCTTCATAATTTATTTTACTGAATTTTGCTGAAATTGGTATCCCATACAGTTTGCTAACCAGAGCAATCCCTGCTCAGCATGGTGTTCTCAACATTATTGGGCCCATCTGACTTATTTTTAAGACTGTATAGATCTGCCTTATGCAGTCAGAGTATCAGTACATTCAGCTTAGCATTAATTACATTTGTCTCCTTATCAAATTCCCCCCAGGTATGCTGAATTACAAGTCCCATCATTCCAACTATTATGGCCACTAGTTATGATGGCTGGGAATGATGAGAACTGTAGTTCAACACATTTAAAAGACAAATGGTAGAGCAAGAGTATCATTACAAGATCATTCTGGAATTTCAGTAAGAAATGTTCCCCTGGAAATGCTCAGGATTGAACCTGGGGCCTTCTTGCATTCTAACCACTTCCTATTCCCAAACAGCTCATCCCATAAGATTTAAAAGAGTTTTACCCTTTTTGTTGAAACAAACATATGCAGGCAATGCCTGGTGAACCCTTAGAAGTCAGCAGTCAAGGAGTGGACATCTAGCATGCTAAAGAATTCATTCCTTTTCTTTAGACCAAAATCTTGCTTTTCATGGTACAGTATCTGGTTTACTGTGGAGCAGAATTAATTATAATAGTTCTCAGCATAAGATGCACATAGATCTAATCATACTGTTGCTAAGATTGAGGTCTGGACAAAACTGATTTAATGGGAGCCAGAAGGAACACTGAACTGCCTTCAATAGTTGACAGTTAACTTACCAGATGCACCTTTTGTGCAAAGACTGCTCTCAACAATAAATCTTCCTTAAGTCTTCCAAACTGGGCAGAAGAAGAGCTCCTTCCCCTTCCTCAGTGATGCCAGCTAAAGCTAATGAACTCAAGGTCAGAGGTTTTCAATCTGTTGCCTGTGAAAAACTGTCGGTTCTTGAACTCTGTTCAAATGCCACTTTATTATGTTTATACTTATTGCAGAACCTGATCTGTGCCTAAATATGATGAATGTTGCACCTGATTTGATAAAAGATGAACATTTGCCACATTAGAATGGCAATAGTGAAGCTATTAAAATAAAGTTGTGTACTTTGATATGTAGAACAAACATTAAAAAATTAGAGGATTTCCTTAAGATTTTTAGCAGTTTTCAGCTGCTCTGTGTGGGGGAAATGGAGGAAGCCACTCATGTAGGTGTTTCTGAATAGGAAAAAAAGACAAAAGAAAGGTTTGTTAAGGAGACAGAGAATAAAGCTTCAGGCTCAGCAAACATTTGGGGCTGCCTCTCTGTTGGAATGGGAGGCTGCTGTCCATTGCAGTACTTTTAGGCTACATCTACATTCAACCTATATATTTGTGAACTCAAATAATACAAAAAGCCTCAAGCATCCAGTGAAGTCAATCCAAGAGAAACCAAATCGAAATAAGTATTATACCCCTGAAATTCCTCACTGCTCAGACAAGAAGGCAGAACATTTAAAAGATATGATACATTTCTGTACATCCTTGGTACAGTTAGATATGCCTTTTATTTTAAAAGTTTCAGGGAAACCAGTGAATCTAAACAGTTGGAACCAACCCTTAGGGCAAGGATGGGAATAGTGTGGCTCTTAGACCCACTTTTGTGCCCTCTGAAGTTCTCCAAAGCCTCACAACCTACTCAATATTTTTTTTAAAAATCAGCATTTTGCCCCAAACACAAAGTTCCCAAAAGTGTGAAAACACATTAAAATACCATTACCACTAATTCCTGCAAGCAACCCTGAACACCTCCACTCCAGAGTCCTTCTCAAAATGGCAATAGGAAGTGGTATGATTACTTCCTATCACCATTTTGAGAAGGACTTCAGAGAAAAATGGAGGTACCTAGACTTGCTATAGGGCGAAGGTCTGGAAGGGAAATTGGCCCCTGGCCCCACTCAGATGACCACCCCTACCTTGGGGCCAAATGACACATTATAGAACAACCATGTGTAACTACAATTATAATGGACCATCAGGTGGAGAGTGCTTTACAGCCTGCAAGGGAGAACAGGTTTTTTTAGCACTTCTTATGCTACCCATCTTACCAGGCAAACATCCTTCCTTCGTAGCTCTGTTTCTGCTGCAAGTGTTTCTTGTCATGTTTATGTCTTAAGAAACAAACATTTACAATAACTCCAGGGTAAAAGCAGCTGGGAGAAGCATTTCAATAGAATGGGTGCTTCTCCATCTTCTTTCTACCCTCATGAAGCATCCTTTCTGTTGGAGCTTTGCAACAGAGAGGCCATCAGAGAATTGGCTGTATTGTAACATGTTTTGACCCTATGTTTACCCATGAATTAACATGGAAAAAGTCACAAGTCATATCAGCCTTTCTCTGAAATCAAACAAAAAATGCCATTAGAGCACACAGTATTCAAGATGTTGCTCAGATAAAGCATTGTCTAAACATATTAAACATGCACAGCATGTGCATAAATGTAGCTTCTCTCCATGATATATATCCATTCATGAATAAACATGTTCACTCTTGGCATGGATGCAATGCTGACTACATCTGAAGGCACTGTTAAGTATCTGGAGGCATGCATCATGGATTCTCAGCATCTGCAGAATTAATAATAGGGAACAGAAATCAGAATGAGTAGCTGGTTACAACCCTCCTTATAGTTTATGTTCATACAGCAGAACACTGGATTACAGAAAATCATACTGATCCAAGAAGCCAAAGTATGAAGAACCTGGGACCAAATCTGATACAGAAGAGCACAGGGTAGTCCTAGGAAATTAAATGGGACACTTAAGGAATGCAGTCTGAAGGAAGCCAGGAAGGAATTGCTTCCATGATGCCCATCTCTTAAAGAACAAAAATTAAAACACCACTTGGCATCACAAATCTAAACTTTAACATTTCAATCTTTTTTACACTATCAGTTTTAATATTACTCATGATCTCCAATGTGACCCATGTCCCAGAGTAATTTTTTAAAAGACTTCTGATCAAGCAAATCTTAAGGTCAACCCATGAGTCAGTCCCAACAAAGGAAATTACAGAAATATCACTGAAGCACAACATGTTGGCCGAGATTAATGTCACTTAGGTAAGATCTGTAGTCCATGATCCATTTCAAGAACAATCTTTGATGCAAAGCAAATGGTACATGGCTGTCAGGACAAGATTTACCCAGCTAATATTTTTTCAATTAGCTATCATATGATTGGTGTGTGTATTTTAATTATTAAACAACATGACTGAGATACAACCATAAAAACAGCAGAACTAAAAATAAACTTTGCAAAAACTGTGTGATAAGCAAACAATTAATTTCAATCACACACACACCCCAAATTTTATTTGCATTAATGCATCAGACACAGCCAGCTGTTATGTCCTGATGCCATCTTGTGGAGGAGAGGAGAGAGACTAGCAATGCCATCTTATTACTTGTCTACTCAGAAGTAAGCACCATTAAGTTCAATGGAACTTACTTCCAGGTAAGTGCCCAAATGACTTACAAACAGGAAAGGAATTAAAGACTAGCTCTTACTCTTTTGAGAGGCAGTGTGGCGATGCAGAAAGTAAGTTCAAATCCTCACTCAGCCATGAAAACCCAGTGAGTGGCCTTTGGTAACTCACATTCTTTCAGCCTCCAAGGAAAGCAAAGGCCCCTCTAAACAAATCTTGGCCCCCCCCAAAAAAAAAAACATGATAGGGTTGCTGTAAGTCAGAAAAGGCACCACAACAATTTTATGTTGGGCAGGAATGAGTAATTATGGCTCTTCAGATATTGTTGATGATGGCAGCCCTCACAGCCAATGGTGAAGAATTATATCAACAGCTTCTGTAGGACCACAAGTATCCATCCCTGAAATAGGGTGATGTCAGTTGATCACCAATGCTTATATCATGACCACATTTCACCAAATATTTCAAAAAGCCCAGAATGTTTCCTTTTGAATGGCATCATAATCTCATCTCAAATCAAAGGCAGGAGTAAAGGCTCCTTATGTTCCCCAAAACCCCAGGATTCTCGATGTGCCCATTCTTACAGCTTCGTGTGCTCCATTAAGGAAGAAGCACCTCTTGCACTAATCTACAACCAAAGCTGTCAATCAAACTGCCCTTGATCCTTTTTATTGTTCTGAATAAATGTTGTTGTTTGATCTCACTTAAAAAAAGATTTACAACTATGAGGCTTATTGCATGAGGCAGATAAATAGAAAATAGAGCAGGATAATTGTGCCATCGGTTGGGTTTATCACATGCTGCTGTTCTCCTGTTATTCCCTCATGAGATTGTCTTAAAAGCATTTGTATTGATTGAAAAAATTCATTAATGACCTCCTTTCTCACAACTTTCCTGCTATGATTTGCACTATAAAAGTTAAACACCATTTTAATTGTGATTTTCAGTGGTCTGGAGTGGTTAATGGGCATGCAATGGGCAGAGAGATATGTTCAGAGAAGAAGAATGAGGTGGACATTTTAATTGGCAAAGCAACAGCAAGAAACTTCTAAGGAAAAAAAATCTTTGCCAAATGACCCCCACCTACAGGACTTGCCAACTTTGCTTACTATCCCACGACCACCACACCTTCTTTTCCAGACCGATTTTATTACTACAGCACTGCAGTATAATGCTATGGTGTGCTAATGGTGCCCTGATTCTCTCATACATACACACACCTGGAAAAGTAAGGAAAAGCCAAAACAATCTTACAGTTTAACAAAAGAATTTATTTCCTATGTTTCCTTCTGGCCGTTTTTTTCTTCAGACATAGAAATCACTGCATGGGGATATATGAGATATATAGATCAGTAGCTGTCTTCACCTGCCATTGATTAGTTTAGACGAGTGCTGAAAAGTCTGATCTATCCTGATGGGGGGGAGCAAATACACACACCCACACCTGGAAATGTAAGGGGGAAAGTCCTTTTTAAATGTAAGACTGTGTGTGATTTCTATTTCTGTGGGGATGATCTGTGTGTATGTGCACAAACCAAACTAGGAAAAGGAGCAGTACTTTGTGGGCAGTGCCAAATGCTTTATGTATTAAGGTTTTTACAGCAAATGAAGGCTGCTATGCCAGAATGATAATGAAAAAGACCAAAAATTGAATAGCAAAGAGAGTAGTCCTGATTTCATTGCATCTTTGAAAATAGCACTATTTAGTTGGAGGAGAGCCCATTGCAACAAGGCTCTATCTGTTATCTTCACATTTATTTACATAGATTTCATAAACAATAATTGGTGTCAGGATCCCTAACAGATACTGCCAGAAAATGGTATTGCTGACTTTCCTTTTCTTCGGTTATTCTATGTCATAATTAATGGGTATGATGGTAATATTGGTTGGGTGGTTTAACTTGTCTTTTTTTTTTATCATAGTTATGCTCAAATAGTATCATAGTGATATCCTTATAATGTAATGAAGGAATATATATTAGTGTATGAGAGGACATGTTGTGTTCATACATGGTGGGGAGAAAAAGGAATGCCTGGCTGAATAATGAGTAGCTGTGTGGGTGAGTAGTACTGGTACTAGCAATTGCCAGGATCAATCTCTAGAAGGAACAGCAGGTGTCTGAGAAAAGAGCTGTGTAAATGGGCAGCAGCAGATGTGTAAATTTTTTCAGGAATGGGAAAATGGAAAGAAAGCTTGTGAAATCCTGGGAGGACATAATTGCTTTCTATATGGTTGTAATAGGGGTTTAGTAGTTCTGTCTGCAGAAATTAAGCTATTAACTTCATTTTGGTTGCTGAATAAAAGTTTAACTGTTATCACACAGATGACTGATTTTCTGAACCAATGAAAGCAGTTTGACTACAGTGTCAATGCTCTGATTTGATTGCACTGCAAGTACATAATTAACCTAAATCTTTAAGTTACTAAACTAATAAATGGACCGCTTAAATGTTTGATTAATATTTAGCCACAAGTATTTTTTTTTTTACTGATCCAATGACCAGCCCTACATAGCTTGCCTTTGAAATTTTTCTGATTATCATAAAACTATAGCAAAGCAAAGCAAAGGAGCTTCATTTATATACCGCTTCATATTGCACTATGAGATGTCTAAGCAGTTTACAACTGTAAGCTCATTGCCCCCCAACAGTTGGGTATTCATTTTAGCGACCTTGGAAGGATGCAGGCCTGAGTCTAGCCTGAGCCCTGGCTAGTATTGAACTCACAACCTTGTGGTCTATGAGTGAGTGGCTGCAGTACAGGCATTTAACTACTGCTCCTAACTCCTGTAAATTCCCCTGCTATGTGCTTTATTCAACCAATGATGTTAATCACTATCAAGGATTGTGGATACCAGTATTATTTCCAATATCTCATTTGTAAGTAAAAACATATATATTACCAAAAGATAAAACATATAGTGTCTCCAATCCAAAAAAGAAAAAATAAAGATTGTACACCATTCCATCCAATAACAATTTTTGTCAACCCATTGGAACACAACCCCAAACAGACAAATTTTTCAGTACTTTCTAAAGCTATGAAATATTAGTACACAATGTATTGGCCATTTAAACCCAGTGACTCACAACTTAATATGTCTACTGCTTCCATTGAAAAGTAATGTATAGATGATAGTTTTATGTGTGGCATTTGACTATTCACACTTGCAAGTCACCAATTCATGTTGCAGTCTTAAAGTACTAATTACACAGGAACTAGACCTTAGCACAAAGTGAACTATATTATAATTTATCTCAAGTTAAAGCAGTCTCTCACTGCCTGGCCTACTACAACTTACTTCACCCTTGCATTAATCTCTTTGTAGTGGAACCTGGTCAGAGCTTGAAATTAATTGTCTCTTATTCAATTATAATATAAACAAGGCATAAACCTCTCCCACACCTTGAAAGGCATGGTATCTTTAAAAACTCATATTTCTGCTAATTCACAAATAGTAATAACATAGCATTTTGCATGTAAGGAGGAAAATACTTCCAGTGCACAGAGAGGCAAAAACATTCCAACTAATGGCATGTGACAGCATTTCCCTCCCCATCCTATTCCAGTACAGCCCATTTATGTACCACAGTCAAGAAAAAAGTATCCAAAAAGTCACTGACAGTGCAATGCTTGGGTACTTTCCACTTGAGAGAGATTTTTGATTCACTGTCAGTGGTAATCTCTCCAATGTGAGTAGAATCTGTACATTACTACTGAAGTAGAACCACTAGCATCATGGCATATCTTGCCTTTGTCTTCTACACAGCAGCTACAGTGATGGCTGCTTCATTCACAGGAGAATGCATGACAAAGATAAATGTGAAAAACTCACCCACTGTAGCACCAGGCATGCATTCTCTTTGTGCAGAAGGCTTTTATTCAAAGTAAGAAAAAAAGGTCAAAATGTCTCTTGGCTTTCCTTAGTTTTAAACATAATGTCAGGCTAATATTTTCTTCAAGTGGATTTAAATTGACAGTGTTTTTATTAATTGCTTGTGGATAGCTTTTATTTCATATCAGTTTTAAGATGCCACTGTGGGAACTCTGAATCCTTGAACAGACAAGCTTTAGCTGCATTTAAAATTTTTGATGATCAGCCTCCAGGCATACCATTCTTTTGCCACTTATACCTTCATTATTCATTGACTCATTAATCACAGCCTTCCCTTGTAAGACAGCATGGATGACCAATGGCAGCCTATAAGAAGTGCTATAGAAATTTCATGCCTATTTTATTCAAACACAAAACTCTAAAGAAACATTCATCTCACCAGTGCTATACAAATTTAAATACATACACCATTTTTTTCCAAACAATTTAAAAAGAAAAAGCATTGATCCATTTTATTTTATAGGCATCATTAAATCTGATTCCATGTAGCACAACTGAGCAGTTTGGAGTAGGAGAGATCATTGGTAAGCAATTCAAAATGAGGAAAGAATCTAATATATAAATGTTATATTCTGAATTCGAAACAGATTCTGGGAGGAAGCATATGCAATAGCATCACTTTCAACAACAATGAAAAAGAACCCTAACAGACTGACATTGAAGGAGACTCAAAATAATAGCAATTTCCAGTCACTGTGAATAAGCACCTTAAAGTACCTAGATCCAATTCTGACAGCCAGTGATACACAATGTTATTATATGTGAAAGAATTTTATTGATTACAAAGATGTAGAATAACATTTAAGAATTGCCAAATAGAAGAAATACTCGGGAGATAAGCTCAAGAGATGAGAATAAACCCAACAATGAGAGAAATTGCAGGTGGGTAGAGGAAACAGGTTTATAAATAATGAATGAAACCTTTTATTTGGATAACTGATGTACAGAGAATGGTAGATGTTTGTATATGAATAAAAATATTTATTTTAAAAAATAACGAGACTTGGCCTGAGACTTGACATGAAAATTTCTCACAAGAACTTGAGACTCAGCTTGAGAATTGAAGGTAAAGACCTGAGATTGAGTTGAGATTTGGAATAAAAGATTTGCAGACATCACTGTTGAAAAGCTGGTTGTCATGTGTGTGGGTAAGCTAACAGCCATTACTGGAGATGGACCCCATGGATACTTCACTCGCAGACAAAAGGAAGAAAGAGACTACTAACTTTTTGAAGAAGGAAGTGACCTCAACAGATAAGATGGAACAGCATATTTTTATAAAATTATCTTCATTCCCTGCCCGTCCTCACTAGTATGTATTACTTGAGCATAAACAAAGGATTGGCCCCACACCAAGTAGTAGCTCATTGTGAGCTCAGGATGCATTTCTTTTTAGCTATGACTTTAAAAAAAAATGAGGAATGAGTCACAGAACACACTGAGATAACTGTTGACTGCACTGAAATAAAGGTCCCAGCAGAGACAGTATTTCAGCTGGACTGCTGGTTGATTATATTTTCATGTTAAAATTCACCCCAGCTCCATTCAAGCTCATATAATTTTATTTCCAAATCACAGTATCTTCCAAAATTAATGCAAAATCTGGCCAATTTGCATTTCCTAAACTCATTGCTCTCTCCCCTGCTCTCCCTGCCCTGTTTCTGCACATGTCACATGCAGTTTGCAACTGAAACGTCCTGGGTTGGGGAAAGATGGCTCCATTTAATAGAGGCAGCTCCTCCTGCCACAGTTTATAATAAAAGAAATCACATCAGCCTGTAATAATTTGCAAGATGTAAGGACACACCTTGGAGGAGCAAATAGTTTAGCCTACAAAAGCCACACTACTAGCACTCAGCAGGGTAGGCAGCTACTTAAAAGATTAATATTCACATGTGCAGATTAGAGGAAGCAGTCATTATAGAGTCTCAGTTTCTGTTTGCTCTAAGCAGTTCTCTATCCCTCATTTCTTACACATTTTTATTGTACAGAATCACATATGCGCACATTTCTCTGGTAATCACTTTGCAGAAATTGAGGCCATTGAGCTAATCTCCTGTTCATCATGAAAGCTTTTTCTTTTTTGATAGCCCTTATTAATTTTATATGATATCATCAAGCAAATTATGTATTTTAATCAAACTAGTTTTTTTTTAAAAAAAAAGTTTTCTCTTACAAAACTAATACTGTTGTGTATGAGCACAACAGTATTAGTAGCGCCCTGTTTTACAGAGCTTCAAAACAACTATTAAATTTAACTAGTTATGTGCTGATTAGTTAATTCTTTTCCACAAGGAAGCTTAATGAGTTAATTTGTTGGCTGGTGACTTTTTCTGAATTTTAAAAATAACTGATATAACAAAATCCAAAATTCAAAAAGTGCAATACCTTTATTGGCCAACTGAAATGCACAAAATTCATCACACAATCTTTCAAAGCTTCACTGGCTTCATCATCAGTCAAAGGTGTTAAAAATCATACAGGAATGGGAGGAAGTGATAGTGTTAGAGTCACAAGCCTACATTTTGTCTCAGATGTTACTTCTGTTGTAAGTTAAGATGATCTGGAGAGATATCAATGCAGGCAGAAGCCATTCCATTCTTGGGAGACTGGAGATATGATGCATTTTGTGCATTTCAATTGGCCAGTAAAGGTATTGCTCTTGCGTGGATTTTGGATTTGGTTTTGTTTTGCTGCAGAGCCAAAACAGATACTCCTGAATGTGTTTCCTGATTTTTTTAGTTAAATTTGAGTGGCTGTTTAATTTTACTAATTGCACACTACTTCCTTTTTCACTTTCCCAACAGGGTTTAATTAAAAGTGCTCCCCATAGCAGGTGTTTCCTTTTTAAGTGTGGCAGCAGGTGGTGCCAGAAGGAGGAAGACATGATTCAGGGTGGCTCAAAAAAAAAAAAAAAACACAAAGCTTGGTTTGCCCAAATCCAATTGTTAGCCTATCCAGAGTAGTTCCATTGACCCAATGGGGTTTATATAAGCTTGAGATATCATTCAGCAGCTGACTCAATAAGAATACCCTGGCTTGGATCAGCAAGAGCATTTAGAGAGAGACTTTGGAGAACTGAATGGGAGTATGAGTGTGAGAGACAGACAGAAGGAAATCCCCTAAATCTACCTAAGGTGATTAGTCTTCCCAGGATCCTGTAGGGATATATGGCATTTATGTTAGCACAGTACAATGGGCTAGTGCTGTGTGTGTTTATGGTGGAAACTAGGATTGCCAGATGAAATAAAAGGAGACAGTCTAAGCCTTTAATAGTTGTGTAGAAGGTATGCCACACATGCTGAAATTCCTTCTACGAAACCATTAAAAGGACAGGAGACCTGCTCCTTATTTCATCTGGCAACTCTAGTGGAAACAGAAATTTATTCTGAATGCTCTGCTGCTGTTGTGTGCCTTCAAGTCAAGACTTATGGTGACCATAAGGACTTATGGCGATCATGGGTTTTTCCTGGAAAGATTTGTTCAAAGTAGGGACTTTATCACACAGGGGAAATCCCATGGAGAGACAGGGTTTTAAATAGGAAAAAACCTGCAAAAGTGGGTAGGTTTCAGATGATGTTGCTTTTAAAGCGTGCTTAACCCGAATGGAAAGTAGTCAAAAGCTGCTTCTTTTACTTTTGGAAAATCCCGAGAAGCGGTTTTTGACTACTTCCCATTCAGGTTAAGCACACTTTAAAAGCAATCTGTGTGAAAATCTATCTGCTTTTGCAGGTTTTCCCCACCTTTTAAATCCCGTTTCTGCATGGGATTTCCCCCATATGATAAAGTCCTAGGTTTGTTGTTTCCTTCCCCTGAAGCTAGGAGTGTGACTTGCCCAGTGTCACCCAGTGGATTTCATGGCCAAGCAGGAATCGAACCCTGGTCTCCAGAGTCATAGTCCAACATTCAAGCCATTATGCCACATTGGAATGCTCTAGTGAGGGTTTGGTTTTTTTAAACTAATTTATTATGTCAAGAAATTCATCCAAGGATAGGAACGATAATAAAATATGGAACAGAATTAAAGTAAGGGCCTTTGCAGACTGCCAGAAATAGTGCAAATTGAGGCCACTTTAACTGCCCTGACTCAGTGCTAGGGAATCATGGGAACTGTAGTTTATTGTGGCACCAGAGCTCTCTGACAGAGAAGGCTCAATGTCCCAGAAAAACTACAATTCCCATGATTCCCTAACACTGAGCCAGGACAGTTAAAGTGGCCTCAATTTGCACTATTTCTGGCAGTCTGCAAAGGCCCTAAGTTTGGTTAAAGGAGTATCTACTGCTGGCTTCTATGCATGGGTCAGGCTAGCACTCGTAATTGTGGATTAGACCCCATGAAGCTGTCCCAAAATGTTACTTTCTTCTTCTATGGTGGAGGAAATGACTTCAAAGGGGGCATTATAGTTCTGTGATTCTACTTTAAGTGGCATGGCAACATCCTATGGAGTCTTAGGATCTGCAGTTTAAGGAAGGATATTTAGAATTCTGAGCCAGAGAGATCTTGTGTATCACCAAACTACAAACCATACATATAGCAAGACAGTTTTCATTGGTGGGAATAGAGACAGAAAAAAAAATAGGAGGACAAAAGGATTTGGTCATCAGTCACTATGAAAGATTTCTGTAGGGAAAGGCAATGACAAAAATACCACTCAGTTAATGCACTTTAATTAGGAAGCATATTGTGAAGCTTTCAAAAAAGCAAATCAGTTTAAAATATATTTTCCAGATGCAGACAGTTGTGTAAACTCAAGTGAATAACAGTGACTAAGAAGTAAATGCATATTGTGGAAGTCATCCTACTGTAATGATCTGAATGGTTATATAGTATAATGATCTGAATGGTCTAAAGCAACATGATTTCTCTGCAAACCTGCAGACAAACTGTCCACTTGAAATATATTACTTTCGAAAGCCTGGATTACTAAATTTGATTTTGTCTGATGAAGCACTGAATGCCAGTCTGGTGTCAGCACATGTGTCAAAGTTGAGAATGAATTTTCTCATGCAGCTGTAGATGTGCCAAAGATGACTCCTGCAGCATGCAAAGTATACATGCATGGAAAGGCTTTCTTGTATATATACAATGTTTTAGTAAGTTCAGTAAGTGTTAGTGTTGGGATTTTGCAGGACTCTACCATAGCTTTTGGGGGTGGAAGAAGGATGTCATTGCAGGGAGAGAATTTCTATCAGGGAGGCAATGCCTTAATTCCCCCTGCATTACTACACCCCTCCCACAAACAACAGGAGACTATAGGAAGTTGACATGGCAGTTAAGGTGGAGTATAGCACTGTAACTAT
>CM034703.1:240131198-240144681 GCA_020142125.1 Phrynosoma platyrhinos
TCAGGATGGTTTAAAAATACTTGTACTTATTGCAAATTTAAACATTCCCAGTACAGTCATGTCAGACAGACATAGGTTAAAAAGAAAATTGAATTTGTATTTCATTAGATTGCAGGTTGCCCTGCTGTCCACTTAAAATACAGATACATAAAACATATAAACTCTTATTTGCTATCTAAGACATCACTTTTTTTCCAGACACATTCAAATATGTCCACTTTAAAGACTGGAAATTTACATTTTCCTTAAAACAAATCACCTTGTACATGGTGGCCCCAAGATGTTTTTATTAAAACTAACTTTATCAGTCCGATCCAGCATGCCCAATTGTCAAGAAAAATATGAGTTGCGGTTCAAAACATCTGAAGAGCATCAGGTTAGGAAAGGTTCTCTTCAAACAACATTAGGTAAAGGCATCTTTAATAGCAACTATCTTTTTCATTGATGTTATCTTTGACTGGTATTGTTTATTGTTGTGTATTGAAAAACACATATAAATAAATGAAATAACTACCTGCATTTCTTCTACACATGTTCATGTCTGCTACTTGTTTCCAAGTATTTGTTCCAGGATCATACACCTCCACACTTTTTCTTACCAAAGGACCATCATGCCCTCCAGTAGCATACAACTGCCCACTAAGGACACCAACACCTGCAAAGCAAAGCCTCTGTCAGAGTTTCAAAACACTCTTGTCATGAATTGTGTCTACATCATGGATAAGCAACATGAAGGCCATGGGCTGCATGTTGATTCCAAGGGCCTCCAGAAGTGAAAAGGGTTTTTTTTGAGGGGGGGGGAAGAATCAGGGCATTTTTACCATTTTTGAGGGGAATGCTGGGCCAATTTAAGTCCAGGACAGTCTTTCTATAAAAAAAAAAGAAAAAAAAAAGAAAAAAAAGAACATAATACAAAAGTGAACCCTTCCACTGCCTGCCAGTCTGTTTCTGGGCACAATTCAAAGTACTGGTTATGAGCTATAAATCTGTATATGGCTTGGAAGTTCAGGCTATCTGATAGATCACATATCTTCCCCTAGAAGCCTACCCCGACTGAGATCACAAGAGAGGTCCTTCTTTCAGTCCATCATCTTCACAGGTAAGAGCAGAAAATGGAGCCTTCTTGATGCCTATCCTTAAACACTGGAACTTCTTCACTACAACGCTTAGAGCGGTCCTTACCCTCAACAGGTAAAAAATATTATTCAGACAGAGAGACAGAAAGACAGAATTTTAGAACTGAAAACTTCTAACAAAAGGGCTTGGAGGAAGGCGCTGTATTGTTTTAAGCTAAACTGTTTTTACTACTTTTTATTCTTTTGAAATATAAGTTTTAAACTGCTTTATTACTAGTAACTTTTTAATTCTATTTTAAAGCTATATGGTTTTTGTATGGTTTTAACTATACTGCAATCATTTTAATTTGTAGGCTACCTTGAGCTTCAACCTTATGAGAAAGTTAACAAAAACTGGAAGTGGCTTTCAGGACACTTCCTGTTATTATTTTTAAAGGCCTTTCCTAAGCTTAAAATTGCCTAGGGAACCCCAAAACATAGTAAAAATGCTCACTGTCTGAGAGAACATTTGGGGACCAAAAAAAGTTTGAATTTTTGCAGGGAGGGTGCAACAGGAGGTGTAGTCCTCCAAGGTCTCCTGAGGGACTGGTATGGCCCAACAGGCTCTGACAGTTGCTTACTCCAAGTCTACGTATTCAATGAAGAAAGCCTTTTACAGTCTTCGTTTATGAGCTTTGCACAGATAGGTTGGATACAAGGGTCCTAATGGAAGCAAAGAGAAACAATTTGTGCACTCAGTCCACCACTGGTACACAATCCTATACTGCCTGTGGGGCCTTGAATTTATGAGTAGTATTGTAATATCATACCACTATACTTTAACACAGGGGGAAGTCAGCTCCAGCAAATCTGAAGGCCAATTTTCTTCTCCAGAAGCCACACAGACTGCTGAAAATGCCTTCCCAATGACTTAAGATATCAGAAGTGGTTAGAAATCTACTTCTATAAAGCAGTGCTGGGGGGTGGTGTGGGGCTGCAACCTGTTCAAAAAATTTATCCTTTTTTTCTTTATTATTTCCCTTTTCCTTTCATTTAACAATCAGAAAAGAATGGGTCACAGAGTCTGAAGAAGGACCAAGGAAACAGTCTGGAAGGCCACTTGTGTTTTTAATAGTTAGAAGGTAAGATGTTAATGTCCAATAGCTTTGTCTGCCATACCTAATGAATTTTTGTTGTTGTTATCGTTTTGTGCCTTCAAGTCAATTCTGACTTATGGAAATCTTATCTTAAGGCTTTCTTGGCAATGCTTACTGAGGTTTAAGGAAGTTTTCCATTACTTTCCTCTGGGGCTGAGAGAATGTATCTTGCCAAAGGTCAGCCAATGGGTTTCCATGGCTTAGCAGGACTTCAAACCCTGGTCTTCTGGCTGAATGTTAGTCAACAAAATGGAAAGAAGAAATGGCAGCATTGGGCGTGAAAATCCCATACACAAAGCCAAATGCATTGTCACTTCTCTGTTTTCTTTCTGCACTGTCACATCTGAAGCTACTCTTAGGACAGTTTAACCATTTCTAATGGGTAGGAATCGTGTGGCCCTCCAGATGTTGTTGAACTGCAACTCCTAGCAGTTCCTCATCACTATCTATACTGGCAAGGGCTTATCTAAGGCTGCTGGAAGTTGCAGTCCAGCATCCCTAGCACTGGCACAATTCCCATCCCTGATATATAATAATGGCAGATGCATAAGGAACTCATTCCATTTTACTTCAGAGCTTGCTATTCAAAGTTATTTTAACTTTCTTTTGCGTTATTTTTCCAATTGTACTATGCCTTCAACAGTATTTAGCCTCAAGATGCCCTGTATACTATCTACCTGGGCTGGATTTTTAGCAAGTGCAATCTGAAAAACAGTAAATGCCAAGAAAAAGAGAACATATAGGGAAAATATATTCAGGAGCACATGAAGGTCTTGAAATAAATTTACGGACTGTTCAGAGATGAATGTGTGTGCATGCATACACAGGGTCAGGGGTGGGGTGACATTTAGAATAAAGTACCTGCACCACTGCGCCGTGTACTCATATCTGACACATAAGCCCACTCGTTTGTAGCTGGATTATACTGTTCTACAGTACTAAGGCACTGACGTGATGCCCCATCATAGCCACCAACAGCATATAGTTTACCTAGGAGAAATGAATATGCAACACTGACTATCAACAGAGGAGTTAGAATAGAGTGAGTGCAAAAATTAACATTTTCAAACCAACATTTCATCACTGCTGATTTGTATGATATAATTTACATAATAAACCCACAACAATTTTGATAGGTATCAGTATTTATGTTTCAATTAACCTTTATCATGTATATCAAATGCACAGCCCAATAAAGCTCTCAAAAGCTCTTGCTGAATGAGAAACTCCTAAGAGGCTTTAGCTATGAAAGATGCCTTTTTCAGTTTTTACATTATTATAGAATGAGTACAAATCTTTTTAAATGCTTGCTCTGGCTGCTGCAATACTAACTCTTAAGGAAGGCCTTTGTTACTTTGTTGCCATTTTAAAATCAAACTAAAGAAAACAATGATTCAGTTGGGGACATATTTACCTGAACATAGTTAAGATCATATTTTTGATGACACAGAGATAGTGAAGTTTAAAATCACTGCAGGAACGTACATCAGCAAATCCTAAGGTCAGATCCTATTAGAGCTGAGCTCATATGAGAATGATGTTTCAAATACACCTAATTTCCATAGACAAGCATTTTGTTCAGAACAGAGAAATCAGTGTTTTTTGGGGGGTGCTATGTGTACAAATTCAGGGCTGGCATTCTGTTTGTAACTTACAATGGCCCAAATACAACTTGAGCCATCATAAGTCACATTTTGACAGCTGTAAAGGTATGAAACTGCTTCCTCCATCAGGCAATGACCAACCCCTGCCACCAAATTCCCTAACAGAGCCATTTACTGGCTGATAGAGAATTGGGGGGGGGGGGGCACAGAGAAGCATCCAGCTATGTGCTTGTAGCTGGGTGCAGAGTAACCATATCACAATAAAAAGATAGGTTTCAGGGGGGAATGTCTGAGGAGATGGAACATAAAGCTCCTGATGCAGGATCTCTGCCACTGTTCAGTATTTGTGATGGAATTCCCAATTGCATAATGCACAGATGCGTATTGCTCCCTCTATCAGTATCATGATTTTGGTCAGGCCAGAGAGTAAAATGAAAGTGACACTTTCTAATACAGTAAGAAAAAATGTCTCCACTCTTAACATCTCGGAGTGCCTCTGTCAGCACTGCACTTACAGTTCTCAAGGTGGGGATTTATTTACAGAATATCCAACGCAACCTGACAATTTTAACTAGCTCAGTGTCATGTCTAAAGTAATGCCTGGAGATACAATGTCACATTTAATAAAGCTGTTGCAACTAAAATGATAGTTTGACCTTCTTACCCTCCACAACTCCAACTCCAACACTGCTCCTTCTTGTATTCATAGGTGCGACAAAAAACCATTCATTAATTTTGTAGTTATAGGCCTCCACGGATGCCAAACCTATTTTCAAAGCAACATAAAAATATTTCCATTTCAACAGCTTAGCAGAGAACAGTTCCTTCTTTGTCAAAGGTGCCATTCTGTTTTAATACTTCCCTTGCATGCAAAAAGTAGGGGGAAGCACAAGTTGAGACTAGGTCAGCAGACAGCAAACTCCCTTACTAGATATTAGAGCTGTGGCAATGTAGCCTGCTGCTTACAATAGTATATGACAAAGAGAATTTACACTAGGAGCAGCATCCTAGTTGTCTTCACTTATGTTTACTCAACAACAATGGGTTTTAAAAGCAGATCTTTATTAATAACAGTGAAACAAAGTTTAAATGGCATTTCTGTAGAATGTTATCCACTGACAAGATAAAGACAATGACCACTTCTGCTAAGTAACTGTTCTAGTTAAGTTCCTCGTCAGATAAGTGAAGTGGGTCATCATTATACAAATTAGCAACATTTTCACCAGATGACTTCTAAAGCCCAAGGTGTCCTATGACACACAAATAAGCTTTTGCTGATTACATTTCCAAAGAGGACATAGTCTTAATGAGTCAAGACATAAAAAAGATATACAGTGTCAAACGGTTATTAAGATGACCTAAGAAGCCTTCAAATTCAACAGCCGAAGCACTTAATTGAGATGAATATCTAAAGCCCTTGGGAAGTGTTTAAGAACAAAGAACAAAATGAACAACAAAATGATCCTGGCCAGGTGGAAAATAACAGCCCTCAAGTTGTATGTAGCCTCTGGAACTCCTCAAGAGATCACCAAATCTCCTCCACCACCATCAAAATATATCTGTATTTTTTTGGCTGTTTTTTTAAGATGTTGTGCTAACTGCCACAAAAATGTAGTAGTTGATGTCCTCTTGCCCCCCACATCTCCCAAAGTCTTAGAAAAACTGTGAAAATTGGCCAATCATAGGCCAAATTTCAGCACCAGAAGTGACTTTAGTTCTGGTTGTGATGGTATGTGTCATGGAGGGGTCATGGGGAAATGGCCCCTGCCTCCGTCACAGTTGCCCGCTCTTTGTCTTGGATTTTGTCCTGCCACCTACCTGTGCTTCCATCAAATCCACCAACAGCATAAAGGAGCTCATTTAGCACAGCTGCCCCTAAAGTGCTTCGTCTTTCCTGCATGCTAGCTATTGATGTCCACTGGTCTTTCACTCCGTCGTATACATCTACTGTTCGGACCCGTAAAGAGCCATTAAAACCTCCTACAGCATAGACTTTGCCTGCCATGAATACCACCCCTGTTAAAAACAAATTGGAAGAAAGAAAGGCTTTAAGCAAAGTTCTTCTTTTAAAAATTCCTGTCCATCATGCTATGGCAGTCACATGAAGGCCTGCAAGAAAAATTCCTGTACAGTGGTAGTTCCATGTGAAAGCTTTAATGTTTAGATGCTGTTCAGCAGTCATTATCAAGTCCATCACTGAGTAAGCATTCAGTCTTATAGTTGTTGACAATGGCATGGATTCTCTATGTTCCACAGGTCCAATCTATGTGGAACGAAGCTTTCAAATGTTATCACCTCCTCATGAACCAACCTCCATACAAAGGCAGATTTTATTCATTGATTCACACAACAGAAAATCTCTGTTTGCCATCACCAACTGAACACTCAAAAAGGCCTGCAAATAATCACATTTCCTTGATGAGTTCACACTTGCATGTTGCAGAAGTGTTGCAATCACAGATCTGTTTGCTGCACTTATGCTATGTATTTTTAGGTATCTGCCTCATATGTGAAATGTCTCTCAGTTGTGATGTGTTGTGATCAACAGAAATGTGTTGTGATCAACAGACAGCAGTTGTTAGTTGAAAATAGCAAAATTCTGATATTCATTTATGATATGCTATCATGTTATACAGTCTAAACACAGCAGCTGGAATCCTTGTGTTTCATTAAGCTGGCATAACCCTCAGGTATGCCACCACAAACATTATGGAAGGAGGTATCTAGAACCTGTTTACAGGGTTTTTTCACCAGCTGTGCAATGGCAACTGGATAGAGCCTGGGTGCAGCTCTATGATGCTCACCCAAACAACAGAGGTGATGTATAGTGAAAGGCAACAAAATCAGCCTTCACACTCCCAGACATCCAGAATATAATGGCAGAGCTTTATGCTCTACCAGCATGCAATCTTGGCCTCTAATTTCACAATTTAATAATTGCTATGAAATGATCCCATCTGATCTTGGAAGCTAAGTCGGTCCTGGTTAGTACTTGGGTAGTCAAGGAATATCAGATGCTATAGGCAATATTTCAGAGAAAGGCAACAACAAAATATCTGTGAATATTCCTTGCCTAAGAAAATCATATGGAATTCATGAAGTTGCAATAACTTGATAGTTGTTTTGAAGACACATCCACATACATTAAAGGCAGGACAAATAATATTTGGGATTCTGATTGATTCCATTAAAAAAAGTTTTACCTGCCCTACATCTCCGGGAAGGAAGTTCAGCAACTTGATCCCATCGTTCTTCCTCAAAGTCATAACATTCCACACTCCGAATGGCTTTGGGTGCTTGCCCACCTACAACAATCATTACCTTGGGAGAGAGGTAAAAGAGCTCCAGGATAAAAAAAGGAAACTATGTGTGATCAGAATATTTTCAACATCAAACGGAAACCTTAAACACCAAAATCATTGGTCTTACTGGGGGTAAAAGAGTATCCCCAGCAGAATAAAAAAAAACCCAAAAATATATTTTGCTTTAGAACCATGAGAATTAAGCATCTGGAAAACATTAATAAATTTGGGAATAGTGCCAGGAAATCATTGGCTAAAATGCTGATCATAGCCTTTGGGCAAAGCCTATGCACTCTGACTTTCACAGATTAGCTAACTTGCTTTGCAAAAGATAATTACTTAAAACCCCAAAGGAGCTACATTTTAATAATAATAATAATAATAAAAGATGTGATAACAGCCTAATAGGATATGAAATTTCAATTAACAACAGAACAGTAAAGATTTTTAAAATCAGGAGGGACAAGTTTTAACAAAGGTAGATTAGAATAAAACCAAGACTATGAATAGAAAATTAATTCAACAGGGATTTAATGGCCTTGTATTTGTTTATAATCTGCTCCACCTATATGTAAAGCTAACTACCATCAAAATGAAAGAAGACTCCAGAATTTATGACTGCTTAGAACCGCAGTTCTCTTTTGTTGGTTGGATGCTTGGGAACCAAGCAAAAGGAGATGTTCATGATCACACACGGTATCAATATGTAGCATTTCTAGCCTGGCATACAGAGGCAAGGCTATAAAGTACCCCACCCCTTTTTGCTTCCTTTGTGTCATTCACATGACATACAAAGCCTTTAGCTACTATTTTCCATTCGTTACTAATGGCACAAAACCAGGTTTTTGGCATGCAGACAAACTTCATATTTAAATGGGGAAAGAATCCTTTACTGGAATATGACACAAGATTTCTCCAATTGTAAGAAACTGCTTTCAATATACATGGAAATAATTACATTTCTGAACTGTCCAATGAGTTAACACTGCCTGAGTATCACAAGAAGACACTTAGCTTACCTTTGGCAGACTAACTGGTGTTCTTGGTTTTGTTCTAGGATTCTTTATCAGCTGTCTTTGATCCAGTGGCAGTAAGTGATACTTCATGGCTTCAATAAGGAAGTCTTTGCATGTGTTATTATTCTTAATTAAAGCTTCTTCTTCAACTGTCTGAAAAGGTCAGCAAAGATTAGTACACTGCATTTCAGTAATAAAAAAAACCTTTTGTGGAATTATCACAATGTTCTTGTTTTAACAGCCATTAACAATTTTTGGTGTAGCAATACTAATGCTTTCCCCACATCTGGCTTCACTATCTCATTTTTATATTTTACCCTTTACAGTATGATTTCATGCAAATGGGACAGGGATGCTTAAATTGTGCTAGCTCAATCTAAATCAGGGAGTGGCAAACTGCTCCAGGAGCTGCATGTGGCAATACACTGGGGGTTAGTGAATGGCCACATATACAGGGCCTTCCTCTTCACACCCTGCACTCTCAAAAGCACATGCAGTACTCCCTTTCCCCGTATATACAAAACACACACACACACACACACACTCATGTGTCAGAGCATATCCCTCGCTTTCAGAGACACTCCTTCCTGGGTTGAAGGGCAGACCACAGAATCCAGTGGGAAGATGTTGTGCTCTCCCTGGCCTATCAAAAAACTGTCTGGCAGTGTAAGAGCAGTGCACTCATGGAACGAGGGCACAGGGATTATACTTTCTATGTACCTTCCTCTCCATCACCAGTAGGGAATTTGTGGAGGGGAGAACCATTCTGGGTACCTATGCAGCATGGAAATGCTATGGCTCTAATATGTGGCCAGTGGGACAGAGATGTATCAAAATATTGTATTGTTTCAGACAGAATTACATCACTTGCTGGTATCTTAATACAGACTCCAAAGAGTGAGAAGGAAGTATTGGACATTACATTGTAATCTCAGAGGCCACAATGTTCAGGAGTGCAATATTCTACTCCATCAGGAGTGGACAACTTGAACCAATTTTTGCCCCCACAGTAATAATAATAATAATAATAATAATAATGATAATAATAATAATAATAATTTATATCCCGCCCCTCTGCAGCACAATCGGGGCAGCTTACAACATTAACATTTCCATACAGATATATTAATATAATTATATGGTACTGGGCCTAGTGTCTCTCCCAGATGACATCGGATGGAATGGAGGGAGGGCTCTTCTTCTTATTCCAGGCCCGATGGTGCTGGGCCTAGTGTCTCTCCCCCAGATGACATCGGATGGAATGTTATCAGTGAGCTATAAGGTTGAATTTCGTGGGGTGGGGGTGGGGGTGGGAATCAGCCAAAACTGAGATACAGAAGAGGATTCCAGCTTGAACTTCCACATATGTGTCAGAGGTTGTGGGGTATTTTACCACATAACATTATTACAGCCAACACTTTTGGCCATTCTATGAGCAATTTTTCACACACGCACACCCCTGATAAAGGGAGATCTTGGGGGACATATGTCCCACTTGCTTGATTCTTGACCCATATGCTAGTATATGCATACACATAGATGTACACATATTTCAAAAAGGGACTCTAAATTAGTGCTTTAAACATTTTGGGCTCTAGCCATAAGCCATGGAAAAGCAAATCACAGGTGCACACTGTTCCTTCTCCTTTCCCAACAGTGAGGAAGACCTTGGTTTGTGTTGTCAGCTGTCCACCTGAACTGTGACTTGTATAAAGGTATGCTAGAAGGTCCAGACAGGAGCCAAAGTGTTTGCATACTCCCTAAATCAATGGAGAAATTGGCAGCTATACCAAAATGTCTTTTTCAGCAACTCCAATGCCACAAATTTCTCCTTAAACACTGGGTAGTTGTGGGGTTTGGCAAAGGGGCTGTGGAAAGAGAATCTCAAAAGAACTGCAATGACCACAAGAACATCTCACAGATTATGGCCATCTTTTCATTAAAAAAGACTTTTCTTCATTGCTTTAACATTCAACCCAAGAGTGAAAAAAACTGTATAATAAGAGTACATTAAAGAAAGAATTATCAGATTCCTGTTATCATCAGGACCCAGAAAAAGACACATGGGGTAGTGCTATTCTGGATAATTTTATCTTCTTTTCTGTCTACCTGAACTTTCAAGGAGACAGGATTCAGATTATTTCATAGGTGGGTAATAGACAAGAGCTACTCTTCTTCAGCACATAGTACTGAAGTAGCTGACAAGCCACAAATAAGCAGCTCAGGCTGATATGATTTTAGTATCAATCCTAGTTAGGAATACAAACCTGTACAAGATAATCTCTGGGCAAGAGAGGGAGTCGTACATGCTCCATCAGCTTTGCCATGTGTTCCAAGCGAGACTCTTTCTCATAATTTATCCACGAAATGACAGCTTCAAATACCTAAAAAGGAGAAAAAAAGGAACATATATGTCAAATACTGTCATATACAGTCACACACACACAGAGCACAGAATCTGGTAAACTATGCTACAAGTTTGCACAAGCCAAAAAAAGACAACAACAAATAATAAAGTCTGGTGATAAAAGGCAAAGACCTTTTTATTCAGTCACACATTTGGCACTTAGGTTTGTTGTTTGTTTCTCCCACCTCCAAAAGAACAATTAATTTGACTTAACTTTTACAAATTTATTTTATATTTGCATAATTTGATTTTATGGCTAGCCATAAAAGGGAGAGGGAGAAAGGCAGGGTACAAATCTAATTAATAAATAAATTAAAATACAGCTAAAAGCAAGAATAAAAACTGGTATATTTATATCAAGTACAAAAAATAGCACTTCCAAATGTCTTAGAACTAAGCCTTTTTTCAGGCTTCAAATTATGCAAAGAACATTCAAGCCAGAACATCAGAGTTGTATTGTTCAGTGCACAATGCAATATAATAAACATAAATTATAATCATGAGGTTTAGCATCCTGGAACTAATTCAACAAAACTCCCACCCTGATTCTATAACTAGAATAATCATGTAAAGTATGTTGGGGAGAGAGGTCCAATTTAATTTGCATGCCTTGTTCTGGCTTCCATTTGTTTTCTTGGCAGGCTTTGGATAATGTTAAAGCTAGTGAAAAGAAGAGAGAGGCATCATATAAGGTTACAGGAGTCACAGAGACAGAGAATGCACATTTCAAAAGCATGGGAAAATCCTGGAAATTTGTGACAGAAAGATGTGAGCCACTGAAATCTCTTCTAAGCCACTTTTCCAGATAATAGATGGTCACTTTCCTTTCTTAACTATAAACACTGTTTTGCACTATTTAAAGATAACCAATGATTTTCTATATTGCACAGGATCTATCATAATAAGTTCCATCTGCCATGGTATTGAAGGGGATGTAACTTTAGAAGAAATCAAAAGACTAGGCCTGGTGAATCAAGGATCCGACTTTAATTAAGGAAAGAAATACATTTTTGTATCCTACTTTAACAGACCAGAATCTGAAGAGAGCCCTGATAGACTCTAATGTAGTTTATCAAGATTGCCACGTCACTACGGCAAAGCCACATGTTGGGAAAATTCCACCAAGATAACACATTTGACATTTTCACTATAGCCTAGGCATCAGCTGGCCATATACAGTCTCCTTTAAATTTAACAACCTTTCCTGAGTCTTTGCTACATAAACTGCTCCTTGGCCTCCTAGGGAGCCATATAAACCACATAACCTTCACAATGTCAGTTTGTTCTTCTAGAGGAAGACCAAGGCAATACAAAGGCATTTTGCAGAGTTAGCCCATGCAAAGCCGTGTTAGTTTCCCCTTCAATACACAAACCCTTCCCATGCTGGGTGTCCTCCAGGGTACATCTATTATCCTCAGCCTATCATCCTCAACCATCATAGCCAATGGTTCATTTCTAGACTTATAGACAATACACATCTTAAATGCTGGTCCATGCTAAAATCACCAAATGCCCAAGAATCTGTTTTGCTTGGTCATGCTTGGTACAAACCTCCTGCTAAAATATTAATTTTATCCAAAGGTAATAAAATGGGGGGAGGGGTCAAGAAGGAGGATGTTCCACAACAAAATGCATGACTTGCATGAGATTTAGATGAAAAATGATTATGCCATTGGGGCACATGTATATGCTATTGCTTTTTAAAAACCATGTCATTTGATCAGTGTAAATTAGTGATGGAAAGTTAAATTTAAATTAACATAATTGCACTCTATCCAGTTTGCTGTACCTTCAATAAAAAGTTAAGTCCTTATCTATCTCTGTCTGAAATTCAAGTTTCAATTCACGGATAATCTTCTCACCACTGCAGAAGTTATTCCCCTGCTTCTACACTATTTTATCCTACAATGTTTTAATCTATTTTCTTGTGCTACAGTAATCAAAACCTTATTGGGACAACTGATACTACATTAATTTCATTTACATTTTACCCTTTGCTGAAATCCCACCTGTTTTCGACAGTACAATACTTTTAAATACAAGGATATACGATGGCACTTCCCTTTAAATCCCTAAGTAGCTTGGGACCCAAATACCTTAAAGATCATCTCTCCCTACACCAGCCTGCCTATGCCTTGGGGTCACTGGGGGAGGCAGTATCTAAATACTCTTGTAGGAGAATTGTGTTAGGTGACAAATGAGAAAACCTTCTATGCAGTAGCACCATGCCCATAGCATAACCTTATCAGCTTTCATGTCAACTTTACAATCTGTTCAGCCCAGATGAAACAGTTTTATTTGACCAGGCATTTTACAAAAAGGGAGTGTGGGTTAGCCTGTCAGTTTGTTAGAAATGTTTCATTATAATCATTTTATGGTGTAGCTTGCTTTTGTATGATTTGTTTTGGCCACAGCCATTCTACGCAACCATTCTATGTATCCATAAGTATGGGTGGTATGTGCGTGTCTGTGTGTGTATAATTTATTTAGCCAAATAAATGAAATAATAAATAATAATTCTACTAAATAGACTGATTGGTTAACATTAGAAATATCCTTTAAACTCCACTTCATATAATTACTTCACTGTGTCTTTTACTGGACCAAAGTCATACTAAAGGAAGATGACCCAGTTCTGTTGCTGAACTTCTACTAAGTGGGCAGAAAACTATGCCACATGTAAGTCACTTTGAACTCTTTAAATAAAACAGCTTGAAAGAAGAGTAATAAATAATACAATGTACTGCCATGTTATAAAATATTCCCAGATCCAGCATTTGGGAGCCCAAAGCCAAGTATCCCCTGTGGTAGCCCCTCCTCAGTCAATGAGCCCTAGGCAACTCACACAGCTATGGTGACAGTGCTCCATGCAATTCTCCAGTTAAAAGCTCTAGGCTGTACTTTCAATAAACGTTTAAGTCAGCGGTAGGCAACCTAAGGCC
>CM034703.1:240149055-240171017 GCA_020142125.1 Phrynosoma platyrhinos
CTCAATTTGCATTATTTCTAGCAGTCTGCAAAGGCCCATGGAAAAGCAATGGGTTAAAAAACTGTATTCGTGAACCTGCTCCTCAGTGGATGGATGGATTCATACAGGTGCAATACTGATAATGACAATTTCTATTAATCCATTCACATCCTATTAACAGGCCTTCAAGCATATCATCTACTTTAATAGTGCAACCCTACAAAGTGCACATAGGATTTCAAAATAAGGTAACATCCAAAATCCACAAAACAGTGATAACTTTATGGGGCCCACCAAAATGCTCAAAATACATGTCACATGTGCATTTTGGTGGGCCCCATTAAGGTATCATTGTTTTGTGGCTCTGGTGTGTTACTGTACTTTGCTATACGGCCAACATGGCTATCCTTGGATACGTTTTGTAGGATTTCAAATTAAGTGTCCCTCTCCACCAGCTTTCAGAGTTTTCTCTTCAACTCTCTAAAACAGGGATGAGGAATCTTTTTTTTTTTTTTTCATGATCCAGAATAAAAAATCAAGCTAGGGATTCAGCCAGCTTGTGTCTTTTTAAAAATATATTACTATAACTGCTAGTAGTAGTAAATTAGACAATCTGTAAGTTGAATTTTAAAAAGAAATTGTGTTTGTGTGTGTGATTAAAGAACAGGAGTTGGGCATGGATGGTCCTCCAAAAGTTGTTGGATTGCTGCTCCCAGCAGCCTTAGCCAGCATAGTCAATGATAGGAACAGCAGTTCAATAATCTCTAGAACCACAGGTTGTCCACTCCTGCTTTAAAGTTGACCCTCGCCTCCCTCTCTGTCTTCTAGACTTGGACTTAATACCACACAGAGGCATGCACTCATTATTATTTCTGTTTCTGAAAATAGCATTTAAAAGCAAAACATTTTGTTCTGCTTCCACTATACAGAGTATTCATCAGACTCTACCTTTTCCTCTGATGAAACTGTGAGCTTGTCACTTGATATCAAACTGCAAACTTGGTCCAAGCTTAGGCTAAGAAATTCTTCACCAAGCATCACCTCAGGAAAATGCTGCTCTGTTCAAAAGAATCAGAAATGGGGGGGGGGGGGGGGGGGGGGGGAAGAGAGAGAGAGAGGAGAGGAAGATTATAATGGCATCCATACTGTAAGTCAGTTATACTCAGCCTGCAAGGACAGGATCACCAGCAGGCGTCAGTTCTCTTCCAAGTGGACTTCAGTGCTGCAGCTCACCCAGCAGCTCCAGCATGAAGAAGGAACAAAAGAAACTGGCAGTGTTGCAAGAAGTTACCAGTGAAGAGTAATAATAATAATAATTTTTATTTATAACCCGCCCCTCTGCATGGCAATCGGGGCGGGGAACAACAAGTGTAAAAACAGAACAAGGTTAAAAGTCAAACCCTTATCCCATAATCCCACCCTCCCGTCCCCTTAAAATAGAATTAAACAACAACAAAATTAAAATAGCCACGTTAGTTAAAAACAAATAAGAACATATAATAACAAAAACAGAATCAGCGGCATCAATTTAAAAACTCATCTCCCAGCTGAAGGTTATTCCGGGAAGGTCTGCCGGAAGAGATCCGTCTTTACTGCTTTCTTAAAAGCAGCAAGAGTGGTAATCAGACGGATTAAGAGTAAAAAGGGCAAAATGACAGGAGATGAGTACAAGTACTCCGAAAGGAATATGTGGGGTGGAAAATAATATAAAATAAAAACTGCCACTTACAGGTGGGATACACAACTGTGGTAAGGTTGAGGACCAATTTTTACCCACTGGGAAGGCTGCAACACCTGATCTTTAACCCGTGTGGTCGGACGTTAACTCCCAGTTGCAACTTCCAAGTTCCTCATCTAAACTTGACCTTGGGGGTACAAGGCTAAGATGGATTCAGAAATATACCAATAATCTGCTGCCCCAGGAGATTTGTCTCATTTTTCAGGCAATCTCCCACACACACACACACACACACACAAAAGTATCTAAACAGAGGACAGGGGCTAGTAGTGAGACAGGAGGTACTTGGAGAGTAGCAAAAAAAAAAAAAATTAACTGGGGTCACATGCAGCCCAAGGGCCTCCACTTCTCCATGGTAAATCTCTGTGTCAGCAAATTCTGCCTAGAATGAGGATTATTGTGATAAAAGAAAGGTAAAGTCCATATATGAGAAAAGTAATCAAACATATAATAGCTAGTACATATCCCCGACCTAATACAAACTTATGGTATTACTGACTTGGAATACTATGTAGAGTCCTGGCCATAGATTGCATCTGATACAGGAGAGTCTAATGCTGGAAAAGGTACAGAAAATGACAATCCAAATGATCAAGGGGCTGGAGCTACCCTCTGAGAAAAGATTATGACTTTGTATGATGTGAAGAAAGTAGGTAGGCAGCAGCTTTTCTTCTGTTGTCATATTTCTATAAACTGGGATTATCCACTCATGATGAATGTGGGGAGATTCAGTGCTGATAAAAGGAAGTATTATTTCACACAGGAATAAATAAATGGGAATTTGCTACCACAAGGAGGGATGGCCCTTGAAAGGCCACATGGTTCTCAAAAGGGACTGAACAAATTCATAGAGTATGGAGTTGTCAGTAGCTTATACTCACAATGGAAATGTATTTTTCCCGGTATAAGGAATAGTATGTCTTCAGTTGCTAGACAGCATGAGCAGGAAGGATCTGCTGCATAACTGCACATCTTATAAGCTTCCCATAAGCAACCGGTTGGCTTCTGGATAAACAGAATGCTGGGCTAGATAGGTATTTATTCTGATCCAATATGGCTTTTCTTATGCTTTTATGTAGCTGAGCCATGATACCTAAAGAACCAATGTCTAGCCTTCACTTGAGGAAAGCTGAATTTGGAACTCCTTGGCACATGGAAATCACTGTAGCAAAGAATTTCCAAAGGAGGATTGGGTTTTAACATAAAATCCTATCAGTCAGCCAGTAATTCTCAATTCCACCTACACTGTCTCTATTTTGTAACTAGGTGTACTTCTACATTATCACTGTGTAACTGGTAAACGATTTCAGTCATTTATCACTATCTGAATAGAGGACAGAAAGTTTAAGAAGTTTTGGTTTAAATGAAAACAAGGGAACTAGCAAAAATAAGCTAATTATGGTATCACTGTACAAAGAAGAGCTTGAAATGCAGGCTGAGATGCCTACATTGCATTATCACAAATGATGAGAGAGGGAGCTCCTCAGGTACATCATTGGGTTCAGTCTGCTCAACCTTTATTTGGCAGCCCATGTGAATATCTTAAATTTCACAAAGGTGCTATGGAAGGCCAAACAGCTCATAGGTTTCCAAGTGGACTTCAGTGCTGCAGCTCAACAGGGCCTAGTTTCAATCCCAGACACTTCTCAGTAAGGCAGGGAGGGGGAATCCTCTCTGAAACCCCACAGAATTACTACCAGTCAGACCAGACCAATCTTCCTAATATTGGATAGAGATTATGAGTCTTACAAACCAGCACATCTGAAAAGCAGCAAGTTGGGGAAGGCTAATGTAGACAATACCAAGTTAGATGGATCAAAATCTGACAGATGTTTTTTGTGGACAGAACCAATTAGTGTAGTACCTTCAAAATCCACATAGTTATTATTAACTTTATTCATATCCTACCTTTTCTCCAAAACTGGAACTTAAGACAGGCATAAGGATGCCTTATTTTCATTTTTCAGAATATTGTATACAGTTGCCCCTTCATTCTCGCAGACTTGAAATCTGCAGTTTTGAATATTCACAGAGGGGCAACCTCCATTAAGATCAATGGGGTGCGCCTGCGTGCATTGAAGGGGTGTGCCTCATTCAAGCCTATGGGGCTTGAATATTAGTGAGTCTCCGTTTTCGCAGGTGGGGTGTCCAGAATGGATCCCCATGAAAACGGAGGGCCGACTGTATACTTGACTGTAAGTTGACCTCAAGAGTAGGTTCTGAGGTGAAAATTATGGATTTTGATGTGACCCATGGATAAGTTGAGGGTAAAACTTAGGGGAGTGTATCAAAGGATCTAAAGGATGAAGCAAAGGAAAACAATGCTGAAGAACCAAATCCAGCTGGCATAACTGTTTGTGCTCACATTGAAGGCTGGATGGAATAGAGAGTAGAGGGGAATCAGTGCTTCAAGGATAGATTACACTCTTGTCTTTTGCCAGGGGTTGGCTCCTTTTTTTATAAGAGTTAAAGTACAGTACTTACATTGATCCATGGATAAGCTGACTTGGGGGTTTCAGGGTTCAATTTTTTGACTAAAATTTCTAGACTTATCCATTAGTATATAGAGTACTTCCCAATGGTGAAAAGAATCATGTCAGTGATGTGTTCACCAATGATACACAGAAAGAGATATTACAGTACTGGTCCTCTACACATGTTCAGCGTCGTCCATACTACATTTTTCTATAGAACAACTACGTTTTCCTTTTGTGTAAGGATGCTTATTCTTTCAGTTAGGTCTTGGCAATGTTATACCTGTGTTTACCAGCAGATGGCACACAAAGATACAAATTTCAGCTAAACCTTACACTTTCCAATGGCCTACAAATCACCCTAAACTTTAATTCAGGGGTAGGCAACCTTTCCCCTTTAAGGGCCGAAGGACTTCAGCTCCCAGAAGCCTCAGCCATGTTGGCCAATAGTCCAATGTTGGCCAATAGCTCCTGGGATTCTGGGAGCTGAAGTCCCTCGGCCCTTAAAGGGGAAAGGTTGCCTACCCCTGCTTTAATTAAACAGGAGAAAAGGGCAGACATGAGAATACTGTGTTCCCAATCAAACTGTCAATTTTACAGTGATAGGAACTTATATATTTATGTAGGCAAGTCACTATCTTTTGCTCTGAGGCACCTTTCGAAAAGGAACTTTCTATTAGGTGAACACGTGCTCCTTTCAGTTGTTTTAAGGTACAGCATAGTTAATGTACAGCCAAAGAATTTTGATAGCATTTTTAAACAACATTTCATTAATGTTGCATCATTTGTTAAAGTAAAAAAAAACTTCATGATTGCCAATAAAGCCACAAAAGCAGTCCTTGTAATTATCCAATAGCCAAGTATAAATCAAATGCAATGCTTGTCTAGTTAAATATTAAATGGTTCTTTTAAAAAAAAAGTCAAGGCTTCTAGAGCAAGTCACTTGTCCCAGCACAGCTTACCCAAAGCTTGTAACTGCTCCAGACCGGGTATCTGAAAAAGTTTTACCTGGATCTGTAGCTAATATGGTTCACCATATAGCACTACATTTATAAAGGCATTTATAAAATGTTCTGTAGAAGCCACAGAAATGTTCAAGTGACAATAGGAAATCTTCATAAAGAAAGAAAGATTGCTTCAGTATAAAATATTTTCTGCATACTTGCTGAGAATGTAGTATCAAAACTATTAACAGAAAGTCCAGTGATAGTCCTAGGATCTACATTCTTTGTTTAAACAAAGCTAACTCAGACAAAACCATATTCTGACTATTTTTACATATGATTCTCCCCAGGACTGTGTACCAGTTCGGGCTGCAGGTGACAGACAAAACAAATTATCAGGATTATTTTGCTCTTTAAAAACTGCCATGTCAGGGACAAGGCCTCTAATAAACTGGGCTTTCCATGAACACAGTTGACAACTCTGCAGTAAAAGACTGCAGCTCCCAATAAAATAATGTAATTTAGCAAGCATGTATCAATGCCATTGTGCTTTCCTGCTCTCTAACGCTAAAACTTGGGAAGGCGGATCCTGAAGTACCTGCAACCAACCAGCCCAACATTGAGGGGTTTGACAATATTAGGATTCATGCATCTAATTCATCCACAAATCTTTTGTCTTCCAAACTGGATCCACAAAAGCATGGAAACTCATGAAAATGCCTGTCCTTGGACCCAAGGCTGGGGAACTACTGGCCCTCCAGGTATTGGAGGACTGCAATTCTTACAGTCCTGCACTGTTGGTTGACAGGTACTAAAGTACTAAAATATCTGCATTCCTACATGTTCTCCAGCCTCATTTGACCCATTCTGAATGGAAAACACAAAAGAACAATGAAGTGGTGTCAAATGTGATCCTGAGAAGGAATGGCATGGGAGATGTCAAAAAACATTTAGGCAGTTGCAGCAAAAATACAATTGAGGGAAGGATTTCCAAAACAACTCAACTGTCTCCCATTAGATGCTGCACTGTCTTTTGAATTACATTCATTGTTAATAGTGACATAAAAACCAAGACAAGAGAAACCTAGATCATCTTAGATAAGCACTGAATATGCTTCTAGGCACAGTACCACAATCAAAGCAAGTGTCTGAAATATGGAGAAAGCAAAATGGGAGATCATTAGCTGCACAAATCCTAGAAATGTTTATGTAGAAGTCCTTTGTAACTTCATTTTAAGATTTCAGTGTAAGCCAGTATCATTTTTTTTTTAAAAAAAGTTCAGATTGTATTAGAACCTACAAATCCTATGAATGTGGAATTTTTAACAGCTATTTGCACTGAATGTGAACCATCCAATCTGTGATGGTTTTGTCCTCAAAATTTAACATTCTGGCTCAAAGGAGAAAGGTAGAATAATTTGGTTCCACCCAAGTTTGTATGTTTATTTGTCTGCCTTCTCATATTTCTGATATTTCTGAAGTCTAAGCTCTTCCATAATAAAGACTAGATCTCAAGCTGGTTTAGTGACTAGATAAATTTTTACAACATGGGAAATCCTGTTTCTATTTTGATTGCAATCTTTTCCTAACTTCCCTGCTATTCTTTATACCCATTTTGGGGAGTAAATGCTGGTAGGGTCTTATTTTTCTCAGTTTATTTTGGTTGGTTGGTGTGTGCTTTTGAGTCATTTCTGACTCATGGTGTCCCTAAGGCAGTTTTCTTGGCATGATTTGTTCAGAGGAGATTTGCCATTGCCATTGCCATCGCCATTGCCATTGCCTTCCCCTGAGGCTGACAGCATATGGCTTGTCCAAGGTCACCCAGTGGGTTTCCATGGCCAAGCGCAGATTTGAACCCTGGTCTCCTGGGTCCTAGTCCAATGCTCAAATCACTTAAATCACTATGTGACACCATGCAGGCTGAAAATTTTAGATATGTAATATATCACTGCTATTTTGAAAATCAGTAAAACGTCCAGATGGTAGAAAGGAAATAACTACTGATTAAATAGAAATAGAAACTGCTGATAGAAATGGAAATAACTGCTGATCACTGAAGTGTTCCATCTCTTTTTCTTCAGATATACACCAAAAGCAAGATATGAAAGGCTAGAATTTGCATGTAAACCAAACTATAGTTCTAGGAACAAAAAAACTGCATTGAGTTGCACTTCACTACAATTAGAACACTCAGCTAAGTTTTCAAATATCACAAGATTCTTAATGTTTCTGTTCACACAATGACGGTCATAAGCAACAAATCAGTCCCCCCCCCCTTTTTTTTTTTTTTTTTAAATGTTGAAGCATAAAATTGACCTCTAGGTATCCAGATTTTTATATTTTGAAACAAGAGACATTTGGGAAGCTGCTGTGATCACCTGCATAGGCATTGGCTTGTTGCAATAGTTCCGAGCAAGTATGCACATCTGCAAAGGCGCGGATTCCAAGGCAATTTGTGGGATGGAGCTGAGACTGAAGAAAGTCACAGCAGTTTTGTCGAACATCCATTAACTGTAATAAACTGGCTGCTGGCAACAAAACCTGGAATACAGAGAAGAGAAAGGAAGAATTAACAATCCAAGTCCTAGATTGACTTCTCAAATAATCCAGTGAAATTTGCTCCAGCAAACTTGGAAGGAAGACAATTAAAGCACAAATCCATTCCAGAGGTAGTCATTTCAGTGAACAGAAAGAACACATTACCGAAACATTTTTTTAAAAAAAGGAAAAGAACACATGCAGTAATTCTTTTTACACTTCCCAATCAACAAGCACTCTATGTACTGTAGAGATAATATGCCCTAATCACTCAGTTTCTCAAACTATTAGTTGGAGGGGGTAGTGTTAAAAGAGGGAACAACTAGAAAAAATAATGTGTTTTTTTTTCTTATGCATTTTTAACTTACTCTTCCCTACCAGTTGTTCATAACCTCACTGTTCACAATGTATTGATTTAATAACTACATTCAGCTAACTGTTCTCACTTGTAGTTCATATCACACCATTCACATTCACAGCATCCTTACAGCATCACACTGGTCAGGCTACCATTTTTTACAACCCCTTGATGTTTAGAAAACTAGACCAATATACTAATTTATTTGCCAGACAGTCATTACATATCACAGAAATGACACACAATCACTGGAGTTTCTTGATTGTCATGAATATACTGAATATGGTCCATCGAAGTCAAACAGTCCAACCTCCCAGTAACTATTTCCACAAAAACACTCTTCATTTGTACATTGATGGAGCAACCATACTGTGCTGACAGACCAACTTCACCCTAAATTATTTTCCATTACAGATAGCAAACTGTTTTCATATCCAAAGGCTAATACTGCACAAAGAATCATATTGGTATGCAACATGCTGGTGTTATCAAAAATGTTGGATACACTTACTGAAGATGGACTGAGAAGATGGTGTGGGTGCACGTATATTTTATTTCTATTCAAAAAGACTTCTCTCTAGTTCATTAGATGAAAGGGGAATTTAAAAGCTAGAATTTCTGAAAATCCTAAACAGTATTAATTTATTTTCTTTCTTCTCCCTACATGTCTGCAAGGAATGATCCAGAGAACTATGGCAAAAAATGTTAAAGACTTAACTTGCTATAACACTCTGCTGGCAAGAAGAGAAATGTATTCATGCACTCCCTTAATTCAGTTTATCCAAAAAGAACAGTAAGTAAAGCTGCAACATGCCCTAGGGCACATTCACTGTACTGTTCCAGCAAGAAAAATCCAACCCAGCTGGATCTTACGGGAATATTACAAATCAGTAACATTTTTAGAGAACACTATCCCCAAAAGGCAACAATAAAACATCAAAATTAATTAAGCTATTGGTTGATTCCTAGAACAGATTAACTGAAACTAGCGAAGGAAAACTAATAATTATTTCTTTTTTAGCACATATTTAGGAATTGTTTCAGGATCTTAATATTCCAATACAATGGTAGAGTTTGAACTTTAAGTGCAACTTACGCAACTGTCCACATCTCTGTTATATACCAGTGACTAATGTCCTATCAATGGCACTACCTTTCCGTGGTTGTGGGACTGCGTGCCCGGTAAGGCAAGAGATTATACTGATGGCAATGTGTCAAACAGCTACTGGGCACCACTAATGGTAGCGGGTGACACTGCCGGAGGATCTCTCAAGAGACAATGACACTGACACCACAACTTACATTTATTAGTAATGCACAGAAGGAAGCATAGTAAAACCCTTTTGAATGTCTTTTTACTACAAAAACCCTATGATGAAACAAAATGAAACAAAGAGACAGGGCCAGAAGATGAAATTCCCAGATCAGATGGCAGTCAACAAGCTACTGGGGTACAGCATATGACAACTACAAGTAGCTCTGTGGCTAATGACACAACTGGACTGAAGCCAAAAGGACATTCAGCTGTTGACATGCTCAGAGGTGAAAGTCTGAAGATGTACAACTGAAAGAACATGGAATGTGCAAAGTGTGAATCACAAGAAGTTAGATAGGGTGAATCAAGAAATGAAATGTATAAACATTGCAATACACAGGGTGAGTGAGATAAAGTGAATAGGAATAGAACATTTTGAATCAGATAACTGAACAGTGTTTTACTCAGTACATGAAAAAATAAAAAGAAATGGGATGGCATTAATAGTGAGGAGAGATGTAGCAAAAGCAGTCAAAGGATATAATACAAAGTCTGACCAAATTCTATCAATATGACTTCAGGAAAAAACTATCAATTCAACCATTATCCAATTCTACGCTCCAACAACACTGGCAGAAGTAGAAAAAACTGAAAGATTCTATGCTGGAGTCCAGGAAGAACTTGATCACACACCTAACCAGGACTTCTTGTTAATCACAGGCAACTGGAAGGCAAAAGTAGGAAACAGAACAGAATCAAAGATTATATGAAAATTTGGTTTAGGATCAAGATATGAAGCAGGAGAGCAATTGACTGAATTTTGCAAGGCCAACAGTTTTATTCATCATAAACACATTCTTCAAGCAAACAAAGAGGCAAATGTATACATGGACACCATCTGGTGGCCAATATAGAAATCAAATAGACCACATAATTGGAAGCAGAAAATGGAGGAGCTTCGTGCTCTCTGAAAAAAACAAGACCAGAAGCAGATTGTAACATAGACCATGAGCTACTAATATAAAAAATGACAGTAAAGCTAAAGAAGACTGCCCTCCCAAACTGCCCTCCCAAAATAAAACCTGAAGAACATCTCCACAGAATTTAAAGGTAATGTTAAAAACAGATTTGCACTATTAAGTCTAATTTACCCAGACACAGAAGAACTCTGAACTGAAGCCAGGGACACTGTCAGGGAGGAATGCAAAAAGATACTACCTTTAGCCAAAAAGAAAGAGAAGCCTCAATGGATGATAGATTAAATGCTTTACACAATTAAGGACAGACAAGAAGTAATAGCAAAAGGGGACAGAAATAGTGTCAGAACCCTGAATGCAACTGTTCAACGGCTTGTGGGCAGGGGCAGGGACAATGAGAAATACCATAATAATCAATGCAGAGAAATAGAAGATAACAATAAATAAGGAATAACAGGAGACCTCTCCTACAAGACCTGAGAAATCAAAGGGAAATTTATACCAAGAGTGGAGATGCCACTACCTTACATGATCACGAGATAAAAAGAAGATGGAAACAATACACAGAAGAGCTATATGGAAGAAATGAAAGGATAACAAATTCATGTGAAGATGAAGTAGAAGCTGCACTCAAGAGTATTTGAGTGAAACAAATCACCAAGAACAGATGGCATACCACAGAGCTGCTTCACTCTACAGAAACAGGATCTAGTTTCTCTAGTTCTAAATAAATTATGTCAACAAATAAGGAAAACAAAACTATGGCCCACAGATTGGAAAGATTCAGTATATATTCCAATCCCCAAGAAAGGGGATAACAGGGATTGCAGTAAACACAGAACCATTGCATTAATTTTTTAATGCAAGCAGTAATCCTCAAAATTCTATAGCAAAGACTTTTACCATAGATGGAGTAAAAAATGCCAGATGTCCAAGCTGGGTTCAGGAAAGGACCATATTGTAAACATACAGTAGCTAATGGAACCCACCAAAGAATTTCAAAAAGTCAGCCTGCGCTTTATAGAATATAGCAAAGCCTTTGATTGTGTAGATATTCCCAAAGTGGGTGGTATGCCCCACCCAGGGGATGGTAGAAAGATCCAAGGGGACAGTGAACAGAAAGGGGCAGCAGGAAGGCCTTCAGTCAAAGTATCAAGAAAGTGTACAAGAAAGACAAGGGGAACCAGCAGTCTTTAGGACCATTCTGGGATGAAACATCGTTTCAGGGTCCCTTAAAACCACAGGGCAGCCTCACGGAGCATTACATGGGGTAGTGTCTCCCGCTCTTTGCCTGCCCACATGAACTCAGTCCCTTAGCTGCATCTTTCACTGGTGATGTAAGTGGTGGTGGAAGCTGGGGAATTCTTGTGAGGCTTTGACGCAGAATGTTGTGTCTGTGGCTCAGACAGAATGACTGACTGACTGGAGCAAGGAGTCAGAACACATGGCAGTAGGGGAGAAGTGGTAGCAAGAAGGAACTTTCCAATCTGGGACCTTGCTTAAGCTTTGTGAGCTTTGCTAAGACTTGGGTCACAGGTTGGAGCTGCTCTGCTGCTCCTGTTTTCTTTCATCAGATAGGCTAAGAAAACAGAAGAAGCAATGTTTGTGTATGTGGCTCGCAGGCATGCTTGAAGCTGCATAGGAAAAATATGTCTCTGGGGAAGGAGGGAGAGGAGTATCTGGGGTCTGTTCTTGGAAAGAGCCCTTCACCTTGGAGTGGATCCTGCAGTTACAGTCTTCCCTTTCCCCTCTGTGCCACTCTCCAAGCCATGTGGCCTCTGTAAACCCCCTACACACAGACCAGCTGTGCCCAACAAAGAATGATTGAGAGTCCTTCCTTGCCAGGGAGAAGCTTCTCCCTTTGCACCTGGTTGCTTTGGGAGTAACATGTGGCTGAGCAGCAACCAAGAAGACTCTTGCCTGCACTGGCCTTTGCTGGAGGGTTGGCATGGGCAAGAGGCTTCTTGGTTGCTGTTCAGCCAGCTTGCTCAATTGCTATTCCCAGGGTGATCAGATGTGAAGGGAGCAGTGACTAAGACTGGTTGTTTTGAATTTGCAGTAGAACAGTAGACCAAGTATCAAGAAATATGCATGGGGGGGATGCTAGGGTCATCGCCCAAGATGAAAGTTAGCCATAGCCAGAAAAGGTTTGGGGACCACTGGTGTAGATAATGAAAAACTGTGAATCACTCTTAACGAAATGGGTGTGTACAACATTTGATTGTCTTAATGTGTAACCTGTACTCAGGACAAGAGACTGTCAGGACAGAATATGGAGAAACAGAATAGATTCCAATTGGCCAGGAGGTCAGGCAAGGCTAGATTTTATGACCCTATTTTATCACCCTATCTGTTTAATTTGTTTGTTGAATATATCAAATACAAAGCTGGATTAGACTTTCAGGAAAGAGTTGTGGAAACTGGGAGAAGAAACAAACGCATGCGCAAACGTGTCACGTGGCCACGATTTGGACTACCAAATGGCCACGATCTGGACTACGATTTGGACTACACGATTTGGACTACCAAAATGGCAGCCCACCCTCCCCTTGGCCCAGCCGGCCCAGGTCTCAAAAAGGTTGCCTATCCCTGTCTTAGGGCCTGTACAGACTGCCAGAAATAATCCAGCTTGAGATTACTTTAACTGCCCTGGCTCAATGCTAGGGAACCATGGGAACTGTAGTTTATTGTAGGCACTAGAGCTTTCTAACAGAGAAGGCTCAATGACTCAGAAAAACTACAGTTCCCATGGTTCCCTAGCATTGAGCCAGGACAGTTAAAAGTGGTCTCAAACTGGATTATTTCTGGCAGTCTGTACAGGCCTTTAGTTCCACTTTCTTTGCTACTTACCTAATACTTTATCTTCCTCTCCTTCTCCTTTCCTCCATTCTCTTCCCTCTTTTCCTACACAACTAATTCTCCATCCCTTTTACCATCCTTACACTTACTCTAACCTTCTCTCACTTTCTTTTGCCGTTTTTCATTCATATCTTACTTCCTTTCCATCAATTACTGATTTATCTATTTCACCAATATTTTGACTTTCTGTTCTCCTCACACCTGTTGATACTACATCTATAGTACTTAATATTATAATCTCCATTCTACTCTTTCAAATCTTTCTTCCAGCTTACTTTTGTAACTAAACTAAATCCATTTAATTTCATTCAGGTTTTACATTTTAGACTGCCAAAATGAATTCTCTGCTTCTAAAAATTGTATGAGAATAAAAAATTGTATGTATAGCAAAAAAATACGCTTATAGCTTAGTTTCATGATTACTGAAATGTGTATGAATTCTGACAGACCAGTATACATTTGAATAAATATTTAATAAATATGTATGAATGAGGTGAACATAGATTTAGCTGTGTCACTAAAAAAAATGTAGAGGTACTCTTAAGCCTTTCAAACTTGCATGGATCCATATCATGCAACCCTTCAATTAAGCACACAAGCCATATTGCTACATTAATCAATAAGAACACATGAGCAAGAAAAGCAAAGCAGATTCACAACCACCACCATCCTGCTCCATTTCTGCCATTCTCCATACCTTATGAGAAAACCTCTGCTGCAGCGAAGCCTGTATGCTATATGTAGACTCCATGTGACATTTAAAACCCTGGAAAACCAGAATCCTAAATTACACAGTGAGTTTACATGAATAGAAAAGGCTCCTTGTAGCAGACATTCACTCTCAAGATGAGGAATGCAAGAAGGCTCATAATGGAGAGGGTAGAGAATTAGCATCCTCAATCCCTCACCCTTCAAGGTGAGGGCAATCAAATGTAAAATGCATGATTTGTATGCATCCTGATAACCATCTTGCCTAGCTAGTTAAATTATATACTAAATGGTCACCCCTTTCCCCAACAATCCTTAACAGTGCTCACTATTCCTGTGTTACAAAAATTAAACCTTGACTCTGCACACAAAGCATGTATTTGTACACTGATCTTTGTACATTCTTGATTCCAAGTGAGTGGGGAGGTAGAGCATACAGCTGTTTAAGGGAAATGTTCAGTATATGCTCAGAAGCATTCAAAACATTTCTGCCCAAGAAATCTCCAGCCTTGATTCACTAAAGGATCTCATAGCTGCCCTTCAGAATTGTATTGGGTCACTGTCTTCTAACTGAAATAAAACATGTCACATTACATGGGAGTAAACCCCAATGAAGTGAACATAAACAGTGGGGGTGTGCACTGCAACCCAGTAAGCACAATAACAGAAGCATTCAAACTCATTAAAAGCTTTGCAAAATAATATGTCTTCAAAGCCTGTTTTCAAAGCAGAAAAAGAAGGACCCTTGATAGCATTTGTGAGGAAGGGAGCCACCACCAAAGAAGCCCCCATCACGTTCTCCTCACCTGAACATTCTCTTCTGTCACCTCTATTTCAGCGGTGTAGATGTAATCAATCAGCTTACTCAAGGTTAGTCCATCAACGTCTTTGATCTCAATCTTCTTTGCTTTGCTTTCAGTCATATCTCCTGAAAATCCATTTTAAAAACAATTTTAAACACATTCATTTGTGTCTTTGTATTTCTCCCCTTAGGCTTCACTGAGCCATCTCCTTTCTTTTCAAAAACCTGCTACCTTTAAAACACTGTAAACAGAGACTCCATTTCTTCAGATCTAAGAAACGCTTCAAGTGTGTCAGTGTCAGAGTCAAAACGATTTTCAAATGAAAAAAAAACTACTTCAAAGAATCTGTTCTGCGAAGGGAAGGTTCTCTGTTGCAGGGCGGGAAAATCCACTTACTACAGTTCCTTTCCTAACAGCTGGTCCTGTTCTAAATCCATTCATTCTCTTCCACAAAGAAAGCCAGAAAAGCTCTTTGTTCTCTTTTCTATATTCTTCAAAAGAACAGAAATGAAGAGTGGCCATCACTGTACTTCTTCAACAGGATCACTGTTCATTTGAAGAACACATCAGTCCCTTTCCTCTTCAAATGAAATTTTAACATCTAATGCATGGGTTTTGTGCTTGCATGTTCCACTGGAAAGTCCTTCAGTTTGTGTGTTCTCTGAGGTATGATGTCAGAAAAGGAGGTTTGTGTAAAAGGGCCTGTGCACTGCCAACTAAACAGAATCTCTAGAATTATGGAATTATACTGGCATGCAGTTTCTGGATAGCTTTTATATACCTGCATGTGGAAAACATGAAACAAGTTGGAATGATGCAAGCTATAAAAATCAAATTGCAGTTTTCTATTGGCTTTGTTGGTGAATAACGATGCTGCAGGATTTCACAGCTCTTAGTTCAGCAACATAAGCCCCCAAGTACTGAAATGTTCAATCAAATCTAAAATAAGTAGTAACACCCTGAAAAATGTTTTTCAGGTTAATTTTAATTTCAACAGAGGAAGAAACTGAACCCTCCTTCCAATCCATTGGCTTGCCTCCAAATACAATCTCCCTCCCATCTCTGGCTACCCTGCTTGCTGCTACTGCTTCAGAAGGAAGAAGGCATGGATCTGCATGCTATCTCTGCCATTCTTGGAGGGCTAGCAGTTGTAGCAGCTAGTGAATTGCAAGAAAACAGAAGGAGAGAAGCATCCTCTTTATCCTTCCTGACACTACTGTCAGAAAAACAAGGAAAATCAACTGATAGGTGGGGAGTACTTTGGAAGTTTGGATTAAGGAAGCCAAGCAATAGGAGAAAGCAGAGCTTTGAACTAAAGGCCTTTATGTCTCTCTCCCATTCCCCTGCCAACATGGCTACTGAGCATACTGGCTGGGGATTATGGAACCTGTGATTTTTTTTTAATTTTATTTTTTAAAAGTTATTTTGATCATCTCTGAGAGGAAGATAGGGTGGATGAAGGACTGGACTTTAAAAATCCTCACAACATAATCAGGGGTTCACCAGGGTCAAAGCAGAGATACATTCGAGTTAATAATTGCTGCATACACCAGTCTTTTCTTTTAAATTTGGGGGAATAGCTTCATTTTCTGAGGCAAAATTATGAACTACTGGCAGGTCCCTGCTCCACGTCCATTAATGTGAATGATACATCATGCAGAGACATGGGACAAAGTCTTCTCTGCTGTGGCACCCTATTTAAAGAATGTCCTCCCCTTGGGAGTCCTGGTTGGGCTCAATGTTGGTCTTAGGCACCAAATTAAAACATGGCTTCTTATGAAGAATCCTAATCTTATTATTTCTTAATGTGTACATGTACATAGTTTTAACTGTTTTACTGCATATCTTCATGTATAAGTCTACATATTTCTTTCAAAAATCAATCCCCAAAAATGGGCCAATTTATCCATAGGTCAATGTAAATACACTTGTCCCTCCACTTTCACTGGGGTTAGGGGCACAGGACCCTTGTGAATGTGCAAAAACCGCACACAACAAAAGCACTTTGTTTTTACCTAAGAGAACACCTCTCTAGGAATCTCTAGGTTCTCCAGTGCTACTCTATGGTCAACATCTGCCAGACATTGACCATATAATTGCGCTTGAAGAGCTACTAATGCCTTGAGGAGCGTTCTCTCTAGGAATCTCTAAGTCCTTCAGTGTGACTTTTGGTTAAAGTTGACCATAGAGTTCCACTGGAGGACCTAGATATTCCTAGAAAGAACATATTAATAAAATCCGTGAATAATCAAAGCCGCAAAAATCAAAGCCACAGATGTGGAGGGACGAGTATACTGTAATTTAACTCTTATCAAAAACGGAACCATCCCCTTCTTTGAGTTGAGTGTACAAAGACGACAGCTTAGTCCATCTCAGAAGTAACTAAAAAAAGCACCCACTCCATCTACTCTCTCAGCCACAGCACTACTTCTGACGTTTTTCAATGCTTCACTGGAGAAATAGCAGCACTGGCGGTGTTTGGCTACTTCCCCTCAAAAGAGGGCTGAAAGAGCAGAGGATGTCAACGCTCCTTTTAGGTTGCGCCAGAATGGATTAAACTCTCACCTTTTGCCACTCTACTCAGATACTGTACCTTATCTCTTGCCATTACATCCTTTTTGATATATTCCCATTTTCTTAACCCTGCCTGCACCTAGTCACCCCCTGCACATATCGCACAGCCACAATTTATCATAGTTCCTCATCCACCAAGCCTTTAGGGTGAGCAAAAGCATAGCTGTCCAAATTTTGTTAGTTCTTTAGCATTGTCTTCCTTTGTTTCAACCTTTACATTCTTTATTACATGCCCTTAAGTTTTACTCTTGATTTACTCTTGATTTATCCACATCAAAATCCACAATTCTGGTCCTGAAATCTTCCCTCAACTTATATGTGAGGTCGACTTAAACACAAGTATATATAGTAGTTTCTTCTGCTGTTTTAACCTGAAAAGATTTCTTTAATATGCTTTTATCCTTTAAATTTTGTTTTGATTTGGAATTAAAAAAAATGTTTCTATTTTGAACTGTAAGGGGTGGGCAACCTTTCCCCTTTAAGGGCCGAGGGACCTCAGCTCCCAGAATCCCAGGAACTATTGGCCAACATGGGACTATTGGCCAACATGGCTGAGGCTTCTGGGAGCTGAAGTCCCTCAGCCCTTAAAGGGGAAAGGTTGCCTACCGCTGCTATAAATAAACAAATTTAACCAGGAGTGGCTGGTAGGCATGTTCACCCTTGCACAGGGGTAGGCAACCTTTCCCCTTTAAGGGCCGAGGGACTAGCTCCCAGAAGCCTCAGCCATGTTGGCCAATAGTCCCATGTTGGCCAATAGCTCCTGGGATTCTGGGAGCTGAAGTCCCTCGGCCCTTAAAGGGGAAAGGTTGCCTACCCCTGCCCTAGCACTTACTAGGTATCAAACAATTGAGTTTACATGGCCCTCCATTTTTTGAGAAATGTCTCCATCCTCTCCATGTATTCATATCATAAGTAACCATGCTATTTCTGCAACTTTCCTGCAGCTGTTCCAACCCTCAATATGTAATTTTTTGCTTTTCTGTTCTCTACGTTTTCCATTGTGTTTACTAACAGATAACTCCTTTCCCTCTAAATCATAAAGATTACTCCTTTTAGTCCTGGGCTTTTAAAATATGCTGTATACAGATTTTTCAAATTTTTATCTGGCATTCAAGGAAACTGAAGCTTGTTGCACAGTAAAAAAAAATGCAGTAGAATGACTGCATTACTGCTGATACTCTTTACTGTATGCATATGCTTATCCACAGTCACAAGTACAAGTGAACGTCCCATTAATCAAATTCACAGTTATTTCAATTCTCCATGTAATCCATAAAGAACTGAACAAATACGATGAGATGTGTAGTTAGACATATTTTGAGAGCACCAGTTTAGAGAAAGCTTATCTAGGTATTTCAAATATCATTTAAGTAGTCTAAAGCAGCCCTTCTCAGGCTATCCGACATGGGGGGCTGGCAATTTTTTTCCTCAGTATGCCAGGAACTAATATCATATGTGTGCCCACTGATTACAATTATTTCTTTCATGGTAATTTGCCAAAGACTGGCAATCACAGGCTGGGGGAGCAGCACTAGTCCATGAACCACCACTAATCTAAACAAACAAGAGCAAGCTTTTAGAATTCACACTACCATCTTCCCACTTCGTATTTCCTAGTTACCTTAATTTTGTGATTATGTGTTATGCATTCTGTAGGGCCATAGGCAAGGATGTATATGATAAGTAATAAATGTGGATGCTTTGCGCACCAAGGCAACCCAAATTCTGCATCCTCTATCAAATATGCATATGTGTGGGTGTTCGGCATAATTAAATTGATTTGGAATAATTAACCAAATTCTATTTCTGTGAGTCCCAGAGAAGCCTCAGTGCTGAGATCATAAAAATGCTGCATACTGAACACTTTGCATGTTGCTTTCATCTATTCCCATCCTGGATTTTATTAACTACTAACTGCATCAGTTCAAGCCTATTTTGGGGTGAACTCCCATGGGCAACCTGCTACATAGGTAAGGTTTTCTTACACATGATTCATGAGTCACCTGTATTAATGCAAACACGCACAGCTGATTTTTCCCTATCACATGTACTGTATGGGGTAAACACTGGAATCTTTATTGCACAGTAAGGTTTCCCTGAATTTGACATATGAGTTGGTGATCATCTATGTTGGTCATTCATAGGATATAATAGGTGTACCAAACTCCATGGCTTCCTTTTTATAAGGGAGTGGTGGCCACCTTCAGCAGATCTAGCAGGGTTAGCGTCCTCCTGGATAAACTGCAGGTTGCACCACTTTTCTGCCACTGCCACACACACATGAGATTTGGCAATGGAAAGCTGCTTTTAAAAAAATATATTCTTGTCATTGTTGTTGCTAAAACAAGATGGGAATAAAACAAAAAAACTCTATAAAGCACTGTCAGACTTCCTGGGCATGATTCTGCCATGACTGGTGTAGTTTATAGCAAAGGATGTATACGTCAAATATAAAGGTGCATTGGATGCTGAAATGTTTGTATGAAACATGTATGAGTGCTGTGTATGGGAAACAGCAGGGACAAATGATAAGCAGAGAAAAGGAGTTTATAGTTTTATAACTCCATCCTTCCTGCAGCAATTCTGGTATGTGGAGGAAGAAAGGACTATTAGCATTTGATCAGGATCAAAAGTCAAGCCCCAACAGTCAGGAAGGGAGGCTGGATAACTTGCATTTTAAAGCTATGGTTGGGACTGGAATTTTCAGTTCTGGCAAAAACCCTTTACTGGTTACTTCTGTCTCAATGTCTGGAATAAAAGTATTTTGTTTTCCATCACACTAAGATGTTTTCCTAGTTATTGGGAACTGAGTCCACTGGTTCTGACAAGCATATAATCACAGTGGAATAATGAAAGGAGACAAAAGTCTCACATGCTAGTCAATGGTGAAAACTTTAATTTCTTATAAAGCCCGACACATTTCTAACTTATCACCAATTGGCCTTCTTCAGAAGCAATTTAATTTTCAAATTTCTGGAACTGCAGTCTGCACTCTCTACAGAAGTGGATTGTTAGTTATTAAAAGAAAGGCTTCTTATAATAATCCAAGCTCTACTTCCACTCAGTACAGACTACAAGTCCAGAAATTTCTGAGAATTGAATAGTCCCTGAAAAAGGCAAATTTGTGATTAGTCTGAAATGCATTGAGCTTTTTAAGAAATATTTTGATCACTGTATGGGACTTTGGTCCAAAACAGAATGCAGAAATAATCCAATTTGAGACTACTTTAACTTCCCTGGCTTAATGCTAGGGAATTCTGGGAACTGTAGGTTTGTGAGACATTTAACCTTCTCTGTCAGAAAACTGGTGCCATAATTAACTTTAATTCCCAGGATTCCCTAGCACTGAGACAGGACAGTTAAATTGGCCTCAAATTGGATTATTTCTGCAGTGTGTTTTGGTCTATTGTTTCCTTTCAATCTTCCACTGCTTAAACAAGATATATAGGGACTGCATACCTTTTACTCAATTCTCCTTGCTTTACTTCAAAAACAGAATTTTTTAACCTCCAAATGAAGAAGAAAAAATGCCAGACAAGATACCACAGAGTTACTAAAGTTACAAATTACTAAAAGCTACATATTTATTTATTTATATATACACACTGCTTTTCACTTTTCAAAATTCTGAAAGTTTCAAAAATAAAAAGGAATGTTTTAAAGGAACAGTTTATCTTCTATTCTAGTTGAAACAGGCAATTGGATTTAGGCCTTCGAAAGATTCAAATACTAGCAGTTTTCTTGAGGTGTATTTTGCAAATTCATGTATATTTCATTATGCTTTAGGATGCTAATGTTCTGTTTCAAGATATGCATGGGGATTTTCCCTTTACCAGGGAATTATATTGTGAGATCCCTAATAGCCTGTGTGTGGTGTGATGGCAGTGATGAGTAATTTATTGTGAAAAATGTCAAGGGGAGGCTTTTCCAATCAATTCGACCTGCAAATTCTACTGGGATAGCAAACCCATGAACACAACAGAGGAACCTCTTGAAAAAATAAAGCAAAAATAATTGAATAAGAAAATGCTTGTCTAAAAAACATTGTATATATAATTTGGAAAAAAGTGAACATAACAATTTTCTTCCTCTGTGACCATTTTAAGACAGCAGGAGCAGAATAATCCACCTGCTTCCCAGAAAGAGAAAATATGATGAGCCAAAAAGCAGGAAATATTGGTAGAACACTCCAAAAATCTCTAGTGATACAAGTGGAACTAACACTTTTATTCCACAGCAACAGAACTAGTCAGTCAGTGGAAAACACTGTGCAAAAAGTGCAAAACTAGCCATAGTCCTGTGGGCTAGGGCATTCTGGCCTATATTTAAGAAATATAGGCAAACATCCCTACATTTCCTTCACAACATGTTGTTTCTCTATATTTCTCCAAAATAACCCTAAAAACTGGAGCACTGTCATGCTAAGGTGAGAGGGAAGGAAGGTTGAGAAGCTAAGACAACTGACATGTTGCCCAATACCAATTTAATGCATGGATGTAATTGTATAACTGGAATAAGGGTGTTGCAGCAAAAAAAATCTGCAGTTGGCCCTTTTGCTAAGTGGAACATTTTGCCATTTTTATCACTGCCCAAGTTGCCAATCCACCGGGGGAGCAGCTTGAGAGTGGGTGTTTTAGCTTGCACGGCATTTATTTTTTGCCACCTCTTCTGTACAAGTGCTATAGAGAAAAAGCTGATACCAGGACAGACTCACTGAACTCTCTCTCTCTCTCTCTCTCTCTCTCTCTCTCTCTC
>CM034703.1:240218298-240231071 GCA_020142125.1 Phrynosoma platyrhinos
GGGGTAAAGTCAGGAAAGCCAAAGTGCAGAATGAGCTCAAGCTTGCTAAAGGGGTTGAGAACAATAAAAAGGGCTTTTGGGGGTATGTCAGTAGCAAAAGAAAGAAGAAGGAAATGGTAGGGCCACTGCACAGAGAAGATGGAGAAATTCTAACAGGGGACAGAGAAAGGCAGAACTACTCAGCACCTTCTTTGCCTCAGTCTTCTCACAAAAGGGTGTTCACCCTGAGGAAAATGGAGCACAGGACACAATAGGGGAAATGCAGCACAGAATAAGAGGGAATAGAGGAATACCTGGTTAATCTAAATAAATTTAAAGTCTCCAGGACCAGATGAACTACATCCAAGGATATTAAAAGAACTGGCAAATGTAATCTCAGAGCCACTGGTAATAATCTTTGAGAACTCCTGGAGAACTGGAGAAGTCCCAGCAGAGTGGAGGAGAGCAAACATTGTCTCCATCTTCAAAAAGGGGGAAAAGAGGATCCCAACAACTACCTTCCGGTTAGTCTGACATCAGTACTGGGAAAGATACGAGAACAGTTCATTAAACAGAGAGTCTGTGAACATTTAGAAGGGAATGCCATAATCGCTAAAACTCAACATGGGTTTCTCAAAAACAAGTCATGCCAGACTAATGTGATCTTTTTGATAAAATTATCAGCTTGGTAGATAAAGGGAATGTGGTAGCCATAGCATATCTTAATTTCAGTAAGGCTTTTGACAAGATCCCCCATGATATTCTTGCAAACAAGATAGTAAAATGTGGGCTAGACAATACAACTGTTAGGTGGATTAGTAACTGGTTGACTGACTGAACCCAAAAGCTGCTCAGCAATGGCTCCTCTTCATCCTGGAGAGAAGTGACCAGTGGGGTGCCACAGGGTTCTGTCCTGGGCCCATTACTAGTCAACATCTTTCTCAATGATTTGGATGAAAGAATAGAGGGCATGCTTATCAGATTTGCAGATGGCACCAAATTAGGAGGAATAGCTAATACCCCAGAGGACAGGATGAAAATTTAATATGACCTTAATAGATTAGAAAGCTGGGCCAAAGCTAACAAAATGAATTTCAACACAGAAATGTAAGGTACTGCACTTGGGGGGGGGGAATGAAATGCATAGATATAAGATGGGGGGCACCTGGCTTAATGAGACTATGTGCGAAAGGGATCTAGGAGTGTAGGAGTCCTAGTAGGCCACAAGTTGAACATGAGTCAACAGTGTGATGCGGCAGATAAAAAGGCCAATGCAATTTCAGGCTGCATCAATAGAAGTATAGTATCTAGATCAAGGGAAATAATAGTGCCACTGTGTTCTGCTTTGGCCAGGCCCCACCTGGAATACTATGCCAGTTCTGAGCACCACAATTCATAAAGGATGTTGAAAAACTGGAGCATGTCCAGAGAATGGCGACTAAAATCATGAAGGGTCTAGAAACCATGCCCTATGAGGAACAACTTAGGGAACTGGGTATGTCCTAGCCCAGGGGCCGGCAACCTACGGCCCTTGGGCCAGTTCCAGCCCAGGTCACCGGACTTACCGGCCCAGGCGGACCCCTGCCACCGCCACCGCGCGTTTTCGCCTCCGTGCAGCTGCGCACACCGCAGCCGCCATTTTGATTTCCAAAATGGCGGCCACAATGCGTTTTCGCATGCGCAGGAGTACTGCGCATGCGCAGACGCACCATGGCCGCCATTTTAGAAATCAAAATGGTGGCTGCGACATGTGCGGTGGCGGCAGCATGCGCGGGGGTTGCGCGCGCCACCATTCCTCCCCCCCTTGGCCCAGCGGAGAAGAGGACTTCGGGGGACCGGCCCAGGACTGAAAAAGGTTGCCTACCCCTGGTGTATGGGAAAGGAACCAGAAAACTATTGTAACAAGGAGTTAAGTGGTGTGCTTCATTGCTATGCATACCCAAGAAGCTACAGGGTTAAACTTCATACATGCGTAGCAGAAATTGTTAGTTACTGGGACAGTACAAGCTTGAAAAATTAGGGAAGAATCCTTATCTTCTGACACTTCAGTTGGTATAAAAATCTACAGCTGGGGAGATGTCCAAGGACAGTTGATAAGAGTTGGAAATATGACTTTCAGTGATAAGGTCCAGATGAGTTTTTCTCCAGTCCTGGCTTTCCAGGTGTTTTGGATTTCATCTCCCAGAGTCCCCGGCTATTGGCCAAGATGGTTGCAGCTTCTGGGAGCTAAGGTCCAAAACAGCGACAGGCAACCTTTTTCAGATCTGGGCCTGTCTGAGGGAGGGGGAATGGCGGCGCGGGTGCTCACGCGCGCATGCACACCCTCCTCTGCCGCGCGCGATCCCCCCATGCATGCGGCCGCCGCGGCCACTACCGCAGCCACTGCCGTAGCACGCACGGCTCCAGCCGCCATGGCGCATGTCGCGGGCGCCATTTTGGAAGTCAAAATGGCAGTCGCAATGTGTTTGCGCATGCGCAAGAGTACCACGCATGCTCAAACGTGTCGCAACCACCATTTTGACTTCCAAAATGGCGATTGCTGCGAGTGCGGCCGAAAACACGCTCCAACGGCGGCGAGCGGCAGTGGCACACGGCGGTGGCGACGGCAGCAACCTCCGGCCTGGGCCGGTAAGTCCGGGGCCCGGGGCCTTAACCGGCCCCTGGGCCGTAGGTTGCCGGTCCCTGCCCCTGCCATACACCACTTGAGTTAGCAGGTATGGGCTGGCTGTGTTGGTGGCTTCCTGGCTGTTCTTTCTGAACCCACCTGCTGTATCTTTGTTTTTGGTGACAGAGCCTGGGTGTCACACAACTTGTCTAGGCTGCTATATTTGCCTGCTGCCTTCAGTATGGTGGAAGACACTATCATATTGTCACATCAAGCAATGAGTCAAATACCAGTCAAATCCTCTTCTTTATATGGAGCACTAGCTTATCCTTTTCCTGAAGCAACAAAATGTCTTGGGCTGGCCATCAGTACCCCACACCCAGCTAAGCAAGGAAGATGGGATATGTTTCCTCTTCTTTTCAGTATACCTTTGATAAAAGAATTACACTTAATAATTCCTGTAGTCTTGCCTAAATAACATCAACATTTATTTTGACTGACTGGTTGGTTGGTTGGTTGGTTGGTTGGTTGGTTGGTTGGTTGATATCCCACTTTTCTCACAATACAGGATACAAGGCAACAAATCCTACTTACAAGGTCAAAAGGCAAGGTTTAATTTGCTACTTCAAGAGGCACTAGTGCCAACTTGGATTGTCTGACTTAGGGACTGGACAACTTTGTGAAAGAAGGGTGAATGGATGTAGCCCCCTGTCACCAGGTAGATGGGTTCTACAATCCTTACCAGCATCATAACTAAATTAACAGCTGCCTAGTGGCATAAAAAGTATTGTTTTGTGTTCAGTATGCCCTGCGAGATAGCTTACATTTTAGCCTGAAAGTTCAAGGATATAGTGGTGATCAGGAAAAGACCAAAGAAGTAAACTTTCCTGTTAGCAACTTGCTTGTACTGTTTCATATCTGCATACCTCCAATTATCTTGATTTGGCAGGGACATTTCTGATCAATCCTCTGCCATCCCATTTTTCAGCTGGTTTTAAAATGTCACAGTTTCTCTCTCCTCTCACTTTCTCTCTTTGTCCTCAGCTTACTTCAGTTACTGCAAACTGAGTTGAAAGTGCAAAAGTAGCTTGCATTCAGTTAACTCAGCAGGGGGGAGAGGAGAGAAAGGGTGGAATCTTGCTCAGACAAAGGCAAACTGTTCCAGCTCTTATAACTCTTCTTTCTCACAAATAACATTTGCCATCTTGACTATGCTCTGATGTTGCTTGGCACCATGTGTCCTGGTTTTCATCTGCGAAATATTGGAGGTTATGTATCTGTTAGGATGTACGGTCGGTCATGCCTGCACAGTTTAATTTCCTTGGTTTGGTTCTGCCTTATATAACCCAGGGGGTGCACCCCAACTCCAGTGACCAGCCACATGGATTTATGATGTTGGTCTTGAGGTGGTCTGGGTAGAATCTGTCTGGTTCTGCCATCTGCAGTGAAGGAATGTTGGACCACTTCACCTGAAGAACTGTGGAGATTTTCTTTGTTGTAGACTACCTATTTCATCAATTTACTACCAATAAAGTTTATTGTATAGCAGTGATTTGTATCAGTTTTCAATACTAAATGAAGGGCAGATGCAGACCGGCACTTTAGGTCAGCCTGGGGGTGGAGTTGGGGTGGGGAAACCACATGCCGGTCTCCCCGACTCCACCCCGATGCCGCGCACCCATCTTTACAGTGCACAGCATCAGGGCGCCCTCTTGGTGCAGTGTGCATGCACACTTAGTCAAAAGGGTGCAAAAGAGGCACAGTGGGGGCTCAAAGGGCGACTTTTTGCCACCCCCAAAAGGAGCAGCATTTGCTTGCTCTTTGGGGGAGCGGCAATATGGAGGAGTGGGGCCATGGCATGTGGTTGCTGTGGCCCCAATCCACCACTCCCAGGGGCGGCCCAGAGCCACCACTTACGGGCCATCTGCATCGGCCCTAGGTCTGAGGAAGGCCAGGCATTGCAGACAGTCACTGTTGAGAAGATGCTATATACTCCATTTCATACTAGAGGCAATATATTGCCTCCAGCAATCAGCTGTGCAGAAGAACAAACAGAAGGGTGCTGTGGTACTCATGTCCTGTTTCTGGGCTTCCAGTAGGCAACTTGTTGGCCATTATATGAAGAGAATGCTGGATTTGTTTTGATTCAACATGATTCAGATTCTGAAAAAGATTTTAAACAAATTGTAACAATGGTGGCACTCTTCCCTAGTACAAACTACATATGTTAAGTGTACAGGTTGAGCCTTCCTTGTCTAAAATTCCAAAATACTCCAGAAACCAACATTGAGATACTGACACCTTTGCTTCCTGATGGTTCAGTGTACACAATCTTTGGTTCATGAACAAAATTGCATGAATTTTGCAATTTTAACAATATTATATAAAATTACCTTCTGGCTATATCTATAAGGTGTATATGAAACATCAGTGAATTTCATGCTTCGGCTTGAGTCCCATTTCCAAAATACATCTCATTATGTATGTATATGCAAGTACAGGAATGCAAAAATCCAAAATCCAAAGCACTCCCAGTCTCAAGCGTTTTTTATAAGGGAGATTGTAATGCATTTATGTAATAAATATGTGACTTTATACAAAACTCTACAGTTGTAACAATGACAATGAGATCTCACTGTGACAATGAAAAGTGTTTGCTTATATCTCAGTCCTGCTGTAACTCTGCTCTCTTCTCCTCCATTCCCCCATCTGCAATATTGGAATAATAAGCCTCATCTCTATTACAGGATTTTTGTAAGGGTTACTAAGATAATGCATATAAGCAGATAGTATAGATCCTAAATATCCTGAATCTTCACATCTATAGTTCCAAATGGGCAACAAATGCTAGATGCATGCACGGTACATTGCTCAAAAGTCAACTGAAAAACAATCCCAGTTGACGTGAATGGCTTACACAAAAATTTACAATAGGAAAAAAATTAATTGTGCCACCAGCAGTGTCTCACAAAGGAAAAACAACAACAAAAAAGTGATCTACCATGTATGCCCCATATTTTGACACCATCACTTTCTACAATGAAGCAATAAGCCATTTGTAAATATTTGCAATGTGTGAAATCCAGCATGGATTCTTTCTTTAAGTAAATAAAAATATGCTGTGGAACAGATAACTGCAAATCAGGTTGCAAGATAACACCTGGAAAAACATTCATAAAAAGATTGTCCCCATGACTACTGGTCTCTCCTCCCAGCTGCCTCCTCATTGGTTTTTTCTCTCCTTTAGAATCTGGAACTTGCCTTATTTCTCTGTTACTCTCTCAGCAGCGGCTCTTCACTGCAGTAGTTTCAGTTCCTAGTGGGAAATCTCCATCAGTCAGTTCACTTCAGAAGGCACAGAACCGAAGAGGATTTCCCTCTTCAGCTTTAGACAGCATGACCAATGTATTTCCGAGCCCTTTGGACACTAAACACAAACTTCTCGATTTTGTCAATACTTAGTATGAAAAGGGAAAGAAGATCAGTCAAAGCAAAAGAGAGGAAATTGTATCTGAAATTTCCCCAAAGGTAAGAATTTGGATTATCTGTATGACTCTTTCTCTTTCTCTCTCTCTTTTTTTTAAAAAATTACTCTGTGGACAAGGGTCTGGATAGAATCCTTCTGCACACAAGTTTGTAATATTTCCTTCCAACAACAGCTCTAAAAACCTCATAGATGTCACCCAATGCCAGAAGGGGAGTGGATGATGCTGGAATGGGAATAAGAAAAGCTCTCATACACGAATGAGACAATGGAGCCACTTAGGATGTCTTTGTCTTGCAGAAATGGACCGTATTTCAAAGTACCACTTCATCCATATTTCAAGAAGTTTACTTCATTTGAAAACTTACATTGGTTCTTTCTGAGGAAAGTGTTATTTAATCCTAAGTAGTTATGAGATCAATTTTAGAAAGAAATTACAGCAGGAATGCTCAATGTGAATGTATTAGGCAAATTTTCTGCATTCACTTACTCATTCCATGGATCTTTTTAAAAATGCCTTAGCAGCTACTGGAGTAAAGCTCTGTGGTAAGCTAAACCCTTTGCTTTTCTACCACAATTAAACACCACCAGTGTGAAAGAAAGGAATCTTTTGTTAATGTTTTATTTGTGGAGAATTCTTTTTAAATTATTATTATTCATCATACATTGTGACACAGGTTACTTCTAAAAGTGAAAATAACTGACACAAAAATACACTATTGACTATAGTCAGAATAAAGTATTGATTTTATTAATTTTTGTAAACCTGATTCTATGCTTAAAAAAGAAATCCCGATAGTATAGATTGTTTTGTGTTGTTTATAGGCACTGGAGAAAGATGAGAGTATAGAGAGATAGGTTATATGTCTCGCTTTAATGAATGAGACTTGTCACTTCTCCACATTGATTAGTCCTTTTGCATTTCCATGCAATTTTTTTCAAGAATTGTATCCTTAACAAAAAAAATTCCATGCATTTTTTTTCAGGAATTGTATCCTTAGCAAAAATTTAGCTTCATTTTTTTGATACTGGACTTCCACATTAGCTTTAGGTGGCTTTAAGTAGCTTTAGAATTGCATCCTTACTCCAGAGGAATCTCAGCAGAACTGTTGCAACATTACTCTGTTTTCAAATCTTAACATTTCTTGTAAGAACTAGTGATATGAGTTCTTGACTATGTATATGAACAGATACACGCAGTTTTTATTTTCAAGTTTTTCATGATATATAAGAAGTAGGAAAATAATACAAAATAAAGAAGCCAAACTCCCATATACCAAGAAAAGACCTAAGATATAAAAATGATGTAAAATCTTAAGAACAAAAAAGTACAGCCACTGGTTCAATGCAATAAAAATAAAAGATCCTATAGGTGTAACTATTTTAGGAATAAAATACTACTATTTTTTTATCATTGAAGAAAAAGATGTGTTTTCCTTTTGTTTTAAGTTTGCTGGGTTTTATCTATGCTACCCCCCCTCCACAAAAACCACACAACCACTAGTCATCTTCATATGTAAATTGATTTACACATCATAAATATGAGTATGTGCAGTGGCATTGAGACTAGGCTAAAAAAATGGACACAGCTACAGGTTTAACACATGGCTGGTGATAAGTTTGTTTGCAATACAGCAGCTGTACCTCTGTGTGTACACAGTGTGTGTGTGGGGGGGGGTACTGTTGCTGGTTTCACCTCCCTCCCCTGTGTCTTTTGCCCTCTCCTGACCCAATGAAAATTTTCTCCTGAAGTTTGTAAGAAGACCCTCCAGAATGGCTTTTGCTGAGATCCAAGGGACTTCAATTGACAAGCTGAATCAGTTTCCCATTAAAAAAAGATGCAATTTTAAATGAAACATCACATTAAAAAATGTAAAATGCTATAACTCTTGTAGCTTTAAGAATAAAGAGAGAAGTTTCTTGACAAAGCATATATAAAGACTATATAAACTTCAATTAGAAAGGTGTAGAGCAGAGAAGTAGCATGGAGGAATTAACCTTTTCCCGCATCTGCTCTTTCTTTGCTCTCTCATTAGAAGAGTTTGGTAGGAGAAGGGTTAAGCTATCCCCAATATCTACTCCAAATTGTCCCCATCAAAGCTTCTCTCTCCCTCTAGAAATATAATCCACCTTTTATATGTATCTACATACACAATTTGACAATTTTGCCAATGGGGAATACCTTTACCTTTATTTAGGCTCTAAAGTTCCTTCAAGGTTTTAAAAAAGGATTGAACAGTAACTACTAACTGAGGCATAGTTTTCAGTTCTGTTTAGTTTTGACATAATAAGCTCTGAAGGGATATGTATATGAACAGAAAAAGTATTTCCAAGTTTGGATCTTTGTAATACAGGCTACAGTCAAAGGGGAAACTTTTACCTTACCTTTAAAACAGGTTGAGTATCCCTTGCCCAGAATTCCTAAATAGTCCAAAATAGTCCACCTGAGTGGCTGAGATAGCAACACCTTTGTTTTGTGCACAAAATAACTAAAAATATTAGGTATAAAATTACTTTATGCTATGTGTATCAGGTCTATATGAAACATAAATGAATTTTATGTTTAGACTTGGGTCCCATCTCCAAGATATTTCATTATGTATATGCGAATATTCTAAAATCCAAAAAAATCCAAAATCCCAAACACTTCTAGTCCCAAGCGTTTTGGATAAAGGAAACTCAAAACTGTATTTAAAAACCTGCATTAAGTATACTGCCAACTGCAAAGCTACAAGGCATGGCTAGCTTGAACCCTAAAGCCTGAAATCCCACATATGTTCATATGTGGTGGAGTCTCCTTCTTTGGAGGTCTTTAAACAGAGGCTGGATGGCCATCTGTCGGGGATGCTTTGATTTTGAGTTTCTGCATGGCAAGGGTTGGACTGGATGGCCCTTGGGGTCGCTTTCAACTCTATGATTCTATGATTCTATCTCTTGTTGACCATGTCATTCAGTGATCACTTGCATGTTGGAATGAATGAGCCATAAAGAAAAGTACAGTTGTCCCTCCCCATACATGGACTTGAGGTCTGTGGTCTCGCTCTTCACAGGGAGGGACAACTGGCATACTTAAAATGGGCGTACACACCATTAGTTTCAATGGGGCTTGAATATTAGAGAGCTGCTATTTTTGCAGGAGGATCCAGAATGGATCCCCTACAAATTGGGAGGGGCAACTGTAATCACTTTTCCATACAGTTCAACATTGGGTGAAGTACAATGTCATTCCCTTCTTTACCTGTAGATCATTTAGTGGTGAACCAATTCAAACTGTAGGCCAGCTCTGCTGGATTGCCTATGGAACCATATAGCAATATCATTCTGCAGGCCTGGAAACCATCCAGAATCTTGTGATGCCAGCTGAATGAAGCCGCTCCTGCCAAGTTCAACAATTTCACTAGCCCATCACCACCCACAGGAGCCAATAGTCTCCTACACTGAATTGAGATACCTGTTTGTAGAACTGTGTATGACTGCAGCATGGTTATATTATGAGCACATATTTCCACAGGTGATGTACATTATTGCATATTTTGCTGTCATTGATTAGCGGAGGAGATTCCATTTTCATTATACAGTTTCCATATAGGGATCTATTTTTTGCATAGACCAAGCAAGAAATACAGTAGGTCTGAAACATGGGCGAAGCTGTAGTAGATTTCTACATGTCAACACATAACCAACACCACTTCTGCCTTTAAACAATGGCATCTTTAACATCTTCTTCCACAGTAAATTTAGTACATCTAAAAATACCAGATAGGTAGACTGATAGGTAGACACAATGTATAGTGTCTTCCATTCTAAACACATACTGACAAAACCTAGTCACAATCCCACATTCTATGGGAAAGAAGAAATGGTTAATCTTTAAGATTTTTTGCACCGGGCTATAATGAAGACTGGAAGAACATATATAACCTGTATTTTAAAAAAACAACAACACTGAAAATGGTATATGGGCTATGTTATGGTGCTGAATAGGTTTGGCTGGTCACAAGCCATGTCTGCTTCATGGGGATTCCTGATTTTAGGGAGCTCTGTAACCATGTTCATCATAGACTTACCACTTCATTTCGCTACACAAAAGATTTTGAATCTGAATTGACACATACCAATGGCATATATACGGTATGTCTGTCTTTGGCTTCCACTCCACCAAATGCATCTGAGGAAGTAGACTGAAGTCTATGAAAGCTCGTGCTTCCAACTTCTTTCTTTCAGTTAGTCTCAAAGATGCTACAAGTTCTCTATGCATACTGATTCCACAGATTAATATGGCTATATCTTTGAACTCCAGCACACATATAGTATCAGTGCCCTGGGATATTTTCCCCATCAGCATGGGGAGGTTGGAGGGGCAGGGATACAATGGACACATAGATTGGCCTACACACTTACAAAATTTCAAACCAGAACACGGCTTAATAGACCCTGTTTGAGGTGTTATCCGCACTACAGAAATAATTCAGTTTGACACCACTTTAACAATGCTATGGAATTCTATGGAATTGTAATTCGTTGTGGCACCAGAGCTCTCTGAAAGGGAAAAATAAATATCTCACAAACTACAAATCTCAGAATTTCATAGTATTGAACTAAAAAGTATCAAACTGCATCATTTCTGCAGTGCAGATTACACCTAAGAGCAAAATATTGAAGTTCAATAATACCTTTAGTGGGTCATGAGCTAACATGTAGGTAAAATGTCACAAAAACATTTACATTCTATAGAACGCTTCAGCGGGCTACAAAAAATGGGATGGGAAGAAAGAGAAATTTCAAAAAATCAGACCAGCTGTAATGCCTACATTGTATCTACAGCCAGACTGTCTTCCAAGGTGCAGTCTGCTGTCTTCATAGTGATATCTGTTTACATCTAGTGTTAATGGCTGCTATCCAATTTTGTAGACCAAAATCCTGGTTGTAATCCAGAGATCTGACCTTTCCCTTTGTTGATGCACTGGCTCTTGAACTAGTTTAGAGCAGAAGCATGAAGTAATAGGGCAGTCTTTTTATGGCAACCCTGCATGGACTAATATACCAGACTCTAGTAAAGGAGAAGATTGAATTTAGGAGATGTGTTAAGTTTTTTAAAAAAGTGGGAGGCTTGCCCTATTTTTCTGGCTTTTTTTTTTTTAGCACTGTACTATTATGCATGGAAGATAGAAGATTATAAATCCCATGGTGCTAGATCTTGGAGTACAGTGGGCCCTTGGTGTCTGCTGGGATTTGGTTCCAGGACTCCTGTGGATACTAAAATCTGTGGATGATCAAGCCCCATTAAATACAGTGGCAAAGTAAAATGGTGTCTCTTACATAAAATAGCAAACTCCAGGTTTGCTATCTGGAATTTATACTTTAAAAAAAATCTTAAAGCAACGGATGCTTGAATTCATGGATAAAGAATCCGTGGATATGGAGGACCAGCTGCATTATCTCCACTTTTGCAATTTTTAGAATCATGGAGATGGAAAGGACTGGAAGGGGCCATGCAAGATTACACAGCTAATGCACATCTGAGAGACAGCCATCCAACCACTAGCTAAGGACCTTCTGTAATGAAGTGTCACAAATTGCAATGCTTTGGTCAGCACTATTGAACTCCAGTGTGTGGAACTACATTTGCCCACACTTGCAAAAGAAAAATACTGCAAAGATAAAGTTGGCACTTTATGCTAGCACTGTCCCTTCTTCTGGGTTTGTAGAGCAATGGTAAGGGAAGACAGACAAAATCTGCTGACTCCAGTGCAGCTTGTCTCTACAGATGGGTGGCCGTGGGCCGCCGCGAGAAGCAAAGGATTGGGGCCGAGGCTGCCCCATGCCTCGGCCCCAATCCACCCTTTTGGCAAATGGGAAAGGAGGTGCCAGAAGAGCCGTCGCGTGGCTCTCCCGTGCTCTTCCAGCTCAGCCCGTGCAGAGGCTGGGCCGGGAGGACATCATTGGAGCGCTCGCCGTGTGCAATGGCAGGCACTCCAATGACATCCTCGGGAAGGGGTTGGGGCATCTGGCGTCTGGCTGCTCCTCCCCTTCCCTGGCTCCAAGTAACTACTGCAACTGTAGACCTTTTTCTTCCTGCTGCCCTGTCTACACCAGTGTAGTGCACCAACAGAAAAGTGGAAGAAGCATGCTTCAAGGCAAATGTCTCCTACTAATACTATGTAAAAGGCATTGTGTAGCTTTTTTATCTTTCTCTCTTTAGTTTTATAGAAATATAGGAGTCCTCACTGGAGAACCACAGGAGGGTTACAGTTGGAAGCCAATGATGTATGGATCCTTGTAAATTCTGCCAATGAGACAGAATGATTGTAAATTAAAGATTTCATCTGGAAACACCCTAGCATCTATTTGATGCCAGACCATGAAAGCTTTGTTGTTGTGTGCCTTCAAGTTGTTTCCAGTGAGTGGTGTCCCTAAGGCAAACCTATCATAGGGTTGAAACAGTCAGTCAAAATTAGATTTCTGACCAGCTTCGAGGTGGGATGTTTAGATGATGCATGCCTTGAAGTTGGCCAGAAAGCGCACCCAAGCTGCACTATGTGGATAAAAATCTTTAAAACTGGATTGCTATTTCATTTGCATACATAAAGGATTTTGAATTTGAATTGACATTCTCACATACCAAGGGTGCATATATGTCTGTCCCTGGCTTCCACTCCACAAAAAGCATCTGAGGAAGTAGAGTGAAGTCTACAAAATCCCATA
>CM034703.1:240258146-240268632 GCA_020142125.1 Phrynosoma platyrhinos
ACTCAATTTGCACTATTTCTGGCAGTCTGCAAAGGCCCTATAGTCTTCATTTGATTTCTAATTGCAGCTTCTGTTTTGAATGATGTGTAAAACAACATATAGAAAATATTTTACAATTTTAATGTATGTCTTATCCACATTTATGTAAATGTTCTGTCTTCATTATTTTTGTTATCCTAATATTCAACTGTTGTACTTTCTTCCTTAACAATTTTTACACTTTCTTCCTTAGCGTTCCTCGGTAGTTGTTCCAAGATTTTCCTATTTATTAGTGATATTGTGTCATCTGCATATCTTAAACTATTGGTGTTTCTTCCCCAAATTTTAACACCTCCTTTCACCAAGTTTAATCCCACTTAACATATAATATGTTCTGAATTAAACAGAGTGATAAAATGCAGTCTTGTCTGGCTCCCTTGTCAATAGGAGACCATTCTGCTGCTTCTTATCGTGTCCTGAGAGTGGCCTCTTGTCCACAGTATAGGTTACACTTCAGGAAAATCAAATGATATGGCACTCCCATCTCTTTTAGAGTGATCCTTAGGTTTCTTTAATGGCTTTGTTGTAACTGTAAAGCATAGGCTTCCCCCCCCCCCCGAAATTCTTTAGTGAACTCCATTAACAATGCATGTTTGCATTATCTTTGGTATCTCTTTCTTTTCTTTTTCCAGCTTGAACATCTGACATTCCTCACTCCACGTATGGTACATGTTTTTGTTGTAAAATCTTGAGTTTGGAAATATTCAAAAATATTTAAATATTAAAAAAAAACACGTGGACTCTAAAATCTGTGGATGTTCAAGCCCCATTAAATAAAGTGGCACAGTAAAATGGTGTTCCTTGTATAAAATGTCAAATTCAAAGTTTGCCTTTTAGAATTTATATATTTCTGAATATTTTCAAGCCATGGATGGTTGAATCAGTGGGTAAAGAATCTGTGGATATGGAGGGCTGACTGTATTGCTAAGTATTTGTAACTGATAGTTTTAGATATTTCTGATTTGTGATTTCAAAAATATATTTTAATGTAAATTGTTACTGGCCCTCAACTCTTATAAGAAAGCATAGGAAAAGATTCCACCTAAACATTAGGAAGAACATTATGACAGTAAGAGCTGTTCAACAGTGGAATAGGCTGCCTTAGAGCATGGTGGAGTCTCCTTTTTTGGAGGCTTTTAAGAGGCTGGATGGCCATCTGTCAGGGGTGCTTTGATTGTGAGTTCCTGCATGGTAGGGGCTGGACTGGGTGACCCTTGAGGACTCTTCCAAGTCTATGATTCTATGATTCATGGTAATATCATCATCATCTAGGAGAAATATACCTAATGAGTGAGTCAGACAAAGGGGCAAATCATGTGGATTGGTCCCAGGCTAATATAAGAGCTGGTGTAATTTAGCATTTCTCTTGATTTTGGCATGGGAGTGTGGACATCTGTAAAACCATTGATTGCATTGAGGCTGTACAGACCACATGGAATTCAACTGCTATTTGCTTAATTATTCATATCCAGAAATCATCATTTATACCAGATGGCTGATAGGTACCAACGCCAGGTATCCCAGATATACTGGTATTTTTCTTCCTAAAACGCAAGAACTGACATGCCAGCTCCATTTCTCAAAACTCTTAAGCAAATTCTAAGTGATGTCTCTGCTTTTCCTAAAGCCAATTAGCTTGTTCAGAGGCATTTTATGGATTAACCATAGAATGCTGTGAGAACTAGTGTCTACAAAAAAAAAAAAAAGCTACCCCACAAAGTACCTCTTTCCTATCATTTGCACATTCCACAGTTCCACAGGCTTATTTTTTTCTCTACAGTTCAGCAACAAGGACATTTTGTTCTTTTTAATAGCAAGAGTACAAAAAATATAAAAGTATATCTTCTCTCTGAGAACCATTAATTTCCTGTTGTACAAATAGCAAACTTAAAGTACTTTGAAAAATTAGGTTTACCTGCACACTACAGAGATGGCTTGCAAGACGGATCTTCTTGTGATCATTCCAGGTCTCTCATAAATATAATAGGAAATATCAGGGAAATTTAAAATGGTATTTTCTGTTGCCTAGTTGAACTCAATGAATTGTATTGGAAATGATAATCAACTTTTTTCATATCTACCTCCATCACATTTACGGTCAGATGAGATGGAATGGTAGTAACCCAATGTCAGAACTGGGCCACTGTCATCTTCCTACAAAGTGTGCCTTCTTAATATTTTCTCCCATTCCACTTTGTGTCACCAAGAACAAAATCACCTTGGAAGGGTGAATGTTGGCTGGGGAAGATTTATCTCTTCTACTTGCAGTTTAAGGCTCCATCAATGGTTACTATAATATCCTCTATCTGTCTGAACCTGTTTTAATTCTGAACACTAGCCATATTGATCTGTTGCCTCTTAACATGCAAGATGTTTGGTCTGTGTGTGTACTTGTAAGCCAACAAGTTTTATAGAACAATAGCTTTTTCCCCTAGCCACCATAATGGAAAATGGACACAACAATAAGTTCTCAATAGATTCAACCCAAAGGTAGCTAGTTATTCTCAGTCATGTCTGGGTGTGAAAAAAATCAAGTTCTGCATGCTTGAAGACATCACTCTTTAGATAACAAATCTCAGAATCCACTACTACACTCAATTCTGAGAGTTGCAGTTCAAAAGGAATACTCTCCCCAGCTCAGTGTGCACATTTGCTCTGTGTATAGATTACTCTCCATACATGGAGCTTCTAAGATATTTTTCCAGAAATCTTCTTTCTGACCCCCTTGAGTAGTGTTGTAATGGTTTTTTTAAACATGGAAGTTTTCATTGTACTATTATATATTAAATATTAATACTTTTTATTAAACCCTATTAATATGAGAGTATTGCTTTATGTTGTTTGGTGTCCATCAGCAATGGTTAGTTTGGTATTGGCTTTGTCATGTCACTATTGATGATATTTGTTCTGTTTTGCATAGCCAAACTGTTTCTTATGTTATAATTGTGCATACAGCTCCTTTCCCCCTATGTATAACATTGTATCTGCTAGGGTAGAATTTAATTTTATTTAATTGATATCTGGCAAGAGGTCTGGTTTAGTAAAATCACTTGTATTAGTTTAGCCTGTCCTGTCAAATCCCCATTCATTTGGTTCTCATCTCATCTAACAATGAGATTAATCCTTAAATGCCTGTATAGTCATAGATGCCTATTTAGATATGTGTAAAGGGCCTAAATACCCTAAAAGTGCCAGATCTTCTCTGATCTTGGAAGCTAGGCTGGGTCAGCACCAGTTAATACTTGGGTGGGAGACTGCCAATGAATACCAAATGCTTCCAGATATATTGTGGAGGAAGGAACTAGCAACCCATCTCTGAGTATTCCTTGCCTAAGAAAACCCTATGGATGAAACTGAAGAGGTCACTATAAATTGACAGGCTACTTGAAGGCACATAAAAACATACAAGTTCAACAAGAGGAGAAGGGCTGTAAGGAAACAAGATCCAACTGCCCATTATCTCTCTCTCTCTGGCTTTTCTTCGCAAACAAAGATTCAGGAAAGACTCATCCCACGCTTTCTGCAAGCGCGCTAGCCCATTATACACACACACACACACACACACACAATTACCCAACAGATGAGAATGTATTCCTGAATGGGTTATAGGCTAATTTATATTATTAAAATGGCTATGAACATAATACAAGGGACAGAATTCTGTACATGTAAATGAATTTATGAAATGCCTGTATAATACCTTAGCAGACACTATAGAAAACTATAAAATTATGGAAGAAACTGGTGGTGGTGGTGATATAAAATACTGTGTTAAATGGTTTAGAAAGACCATGTTGTTACATGTGTTAATTATTACAAAGCCTGTTAAAGAGCTGAACAGAGAGATAAAGTTCCTATGTAAGTGCTTATCATCTAGAAAAGTGTATGATGTAATGTAGTGTGATGCCTTGCAAAGTAATTAAATATAGTCTTCCCTCGGTATCTGCAGACTTGCCATACAAGGATTCGATCATTCACGAATGGCAAGCCTGCACTGTCCCCAATGGCAACATGTGCATGCAGCCGAACTGCAATTGGGAACAATAGGACAAGTCCTTCCTTCCTTCCTTCCTTCCTTCCTTCCTTCCTTCCTTCCTTCCTTCCTTCCTTCCTTCCCTCCTTCTTCTTTCTGTGAGACTTCTCTGGGCATGCTGACATCACCCTCCTGCTGTTCAACATCTCTTTTGTCCCTTCTTTTTCCAATAAATTCTATGCTTTCCTTCTACTTCTTGGGATGTACTTTCTGAAAATCAAAAGAGAAACATGGTACCCTGGAATGTTGGCTGGGGAATGCTAGGGACTGTAGCCCACAGCATTAACTTTTCCAAGTTCTGTTAAGGATTAGTAACAACCAAAAGTTGGGGAAGTGGGTGTATGTTGTATCTCTGAATGTTCAGGAATAGCTGGAATTTTGCTCCAAGAGCTGCCTCCAAACTGCATATCATAATGCCTTGATTCCATTATCTCCCCATTCTTACTTTTTGATCTCGGTTTTTAAAATGCTTTATTCTTCACTATCAGTCAAAGATCTAAACTGGAATTCTACCAGAACGTGCCCCCATTAGGTCAAAAAATGAGCCCCTACAAACCTTGCCATGAGGAGCAGGCATACTTCTTCCAATCTGAGGAGATCAAAGCTCCATTGTCTCTCATACAAATGCCAGAGTTGCTCTTTCCAAACCTTCTAACTGTGCACACAAGAAGATATTAAACAGAAACTGTCATATTTCCAAACCCACCCAGCTTTTAAAAATAACAAGCTGCTTTTACAAATGGAGAACAACTATACTAATGATCTGTTCCATTTGGAGAAGATGATAAAATGAATTCTAAGTGAATTCTAAGCACTCCGTTAAGGGATTATTTACAGTTTTCCATCTTTGCAGGTGTCTTTGTTAATTTTATTTTTAATGAGCCTTGGCTTTTCACACTGTGGTCATCCACTATTGTATACCCATTTCCTCTTTTAAGTATTTATTTGTTTGGCACTAGGAACACAAGTTCCAACTGAAGTCTTATAGTGAAAAATGTCCACCATGTGGTGAAGCAGTATATGTGTTGGAGATGGAGGCTGAAGCTCATCCCTCACCTAGATGCTCCAGCTACCTGGAAAAGCCTCTAGAGGAACATTTGTTCCCCACCTACCCACCCTCTTTTCTTCTTTTGCACAACAAATAATTTGAAAGGCTGGTTCCCTGGCAGCTGCCATTGTGTTTGCTTCACCTCCTGTGGGCTACTTCTTCCCTGCCTCCCATCTCCCTTGCTGACTCTCCCTTCAAACAGCTGCCACAGCTTTATCCAAGCCCTGTGGTTCCTGGCCAGCTCCTCTTCAGAGCTACAAGTTATGCATCTGTTCCACCGCTGCCACCACATTTGAGGATCTCCACCTATCCTGCTGCTATGGCACCCAGTGTGAGAACCTTCTAGATGCCCTCACAGTTCTTGTGCATGACTTTTTTTTATATAATCCCACCACAGGACACCACCACAGGCATCCTGTGTCTGAACTCATCCAAACCAATAACATTACTGTAGCAGTCTCAAAAGCACAAATGTGTAATATAAACATTTATTAAACAGAATTTATCTTATAAACACAAGATTTTCTAACAAAAGTTCCCATCATCACATGCTGGGTAACCAGTTATCATCATAGCACCTATTTATATCACCATAGTCAGCAATTTCTCTGCACTCTCTTCCATAGCAGGAGCACAGGGTCAGGACATGGCAGTCTCTGATAACACTCTATTGACCAATTGTTTTGAATGAGTCTACTCTAGTTCACACAAAAATTGGATTGGCCCCACATTGGCTAGGTTCTTTCATCTATTTGTGTCCATGTGTGCACATGTTTGTGCATGCTTTCAAGTCACCTGACTTACTGCTTTCACTGTTGTGGCTGTCTCAACATCACACTGGATATTATGCAATAAAAAGAAAATCAAGATTTGGAAACATATAAAGTTCCAAAGAGGATGCATGTGTTATTAAGCAGACTTGCAGCTAATATCATGTGTGTGTATATACCTTCTGGTCACCTTCTAACCTATGGCAACCTCATGAATTTCATAGGGTTTTCTTAGGCAAACATATGTTGGCTAGTGGAGCCCACCAAAGGATTTCAAAAGAAAATCAACCTATGCTTTATAGCAGGGGTAGGCAACCTTTCCCCTTTAAGGGCCGAGGGACTTCAGCTTCCAGAATCCCAGGAGCTATTGGCCAACATGGGACTATTGGCCAACATGGCTGAGGCTTCTGGGAGCTGAAGTCCCTCGGCCCTTAAAGGGGAAAGGTTGCCTACCCCTGATTTATAGATTATAGCACAGCCTTGGTGTAGATCATGAAAAACTATGAATCACTTTTAAAGAGATGGGTGTGCCACAACATTTTATTGTCCTGGTGCATTACCTGTCCTCAGAACAAGATGCAACTGTTAGGACAGAATACAGAGAAACAAAATCGTTTCCACTTGGCAAGAGGGTCAGACAAGGATATATCTTATCACCCTGTCTAACTCGTATACCAAAAATATCATACATAAAGCAGGACTAAACTCTGAGGAAGGAGGCATGGAAATTGGAGGAAGGAATATCAACAGTTTAAGATATTCAGATGATATTATACTACTAGCAGAAAATAGCACAGACTTGGAAAGATTACTGGAGAAAATCAAGGAAGAAAGTGCAAAGATTTGCAGTTGAATATTAAGAAAACAAAAATCATGACCATATATTATTTACATAACTTTAAAGCAGACTATGAAGACACTGAAATAGTTCAAGATTATTCATACCTTGGCTCAGTCATTAATCAGAATGGAGACTTTGGTTAACAAATCACTACTTTGGCTGCCATGGCTCAATGCAATGGATTTGTAGTTTCATGAGATATTTCACCTTCTCTATCTGAGAGCTCTGGTGGCAAAACAAACTTCAAATCCCAAGGTTCCATAGGATGGAGCCATGAAAGTTAAAGCAGTGTCAAACTGCATTGATTCTGCAGTGTGGCAGTAGCCTAGGATTCAGAAGGGCAGCTATGAAGGAAGTGGGCAAGATCCTGAAGTGTAAAAATATAATACTAATTGAATACTAATGTTAGGATTACCCATACCATCAAAGTTCCCATTTCCATGTACGGTCTGCCTGCCCCAAGTGCAGGCTTGCCCTCCACGGATTTGAGCATCTGCGGATGACCCCACCTCATTCACCCCAATGGTGGTGCATGTACATGGCTGTGCCACTGCAGCTGTGTCATCATTAAAACCAACAGGACTTGAGGTCAGTGGTTTTCAGTATCCATGGGGGAGGAGGGGAATGAAACCCCTGCAGATACAAAACTGAGAACTTGAAAGCACTTACACACACAAATAAATCCTAAAGCAAAGCATATCTGAATTCTCCCTAAAAGTCAAGATGACTAAACAGAGACTATTCTATTTTGGCCATATTATGAGAAGACCTAACTCATTAGAAGATACAATAATGGTTGGCAACACATCTGATAGTCCTAATAAGGAATCTGTACTCAGGACAAGAGGCTACTGTCAGAACAGAACACAGAGAAACAGAATGGTTCCCAATTGGCAAAGGAGTCAGACAAGACTATATCCTATCACCCTACCTGTTCAACTTGTATGTAGAACATATTGTAAGGAAAGCAGGCTTGGACATGGAAGAGGGAGAAGTGAATAGGAGGAAGAAATCAACAAAGTAAGATATACTGACGACACCATAATACAAGCAGAGAACCTCACAAACCTGGAACAACTATTAAGGAACATCAAAGAAGAAAGTGCAAAGGCAGGCTTACTGTTGAACATCAAAAAAACAAAAATAATGATCAGAATCATACAAGCTGGGCAGTCAAGAAAGAAAATAAGAGGAAAATCAGCACATTTGAGATGTGGTGCTGAAGAAGAGTGCTGAGGATTCCATGGACAGCCGAAAGGAGAAACAAATGGGTTCTAGAGCAGATAAAGCCACAGATATCCCTAGAAGCCAAGATGACAAGTCTTAGGGCCTTGGCAGACGGCTAATTGAGCCATCTTCCGGGCCCAGAAGAGGAGGGGCAGCCGCACGAGCGGCGCCCCTTCCTCTCCCTGAGGTCGCCCTCGGAGTTGCCGGCCCTCCGCACAGCCGGCGCTCCGGGGATGACCTCACGCCGCAGCGACAGGACGCACCGCGGCGTTTGAGCCAGGGAAAGTGCGCCCGCCGCTTTTAGGGCGCACTTTCCCTGAAATCTAAAAGGAGCGCCAATTTGGAGCTCCTTTTAGATTCGCTGCAGGAGCACCGTGGTGCGGAGGCTGAGCTCCACTGGCACTCCGACCCGCGGCGTCTCCGGGGCCTCCGTCTGCTGAGGCCCTTAGACTGTCGTACTTTGGATACATCATGAGAACTCATGAATCGTTGGAAAAGACAATAACGTTAGGATAAGTGGAGGGAAGTATCATAGAATCATAGAATCATAGAGTTGGAAGAGACCACAAGGGCCATCCAGTCCAACCCCCTGCCATGCAGGAACTCCCAATCAAAGCATCCTTGACAGATGGCCATCCAGCCTCTGCTTAAAGTAGAAAGAGAGGAAGGCAACATGCTAGATAGATGGACTTTATTAAAGAAACCACAAATATGAGTTTGCAGGAGCTGGGCAGAGCAATAGAGGACAGGGGGACCTGGAGATGTCTCATCCATGGGTCGAGATCAACACGAAGGCAGTTAACAACAACAACAACAATGTAGAAGGCAGTAGGAAAAAAAGGAAAAAAGACCACATTACAGATGGATAGACTCAATCAAAAAAGCCAGGACCCTGAGTGTGTAATAATAATAATAGTAATAATAATAATAATTTTTATCCTGCCCCTCTGCGTAACACAACCGGGGTGGTTTACAACATTAAAAATAGACATTTCATGTCCCACAATCCCACAATCCCACCCATTAAAATACAATTAAACAATGACAATTTAAAACACACTTAAAATAAAATACAAATAAACAAATAACAATAACTGCAGTAGAATCAGGGGAGCAGGCTGGGCTGTCTTTTGATGGCTGGGATATCTATTCAGGAAAGACCTGCCAGAAGAGATCTGTCTTAACAGCCTTTTTAAAGCTGTTCAAGGTGGTAATATGATGGATCTCATCCGACAGGCCATTCCATAATCTGGGAGCAGTTGCCGAAAAAGTCCTCTGGATGGTTGCAGACAGCCTAGTTTTTATAGGCTGCAGCAGATTCCTCTCAGAGGACCTGAGTGCACAGGGTAGATTATACGGAAGCAGGCGGTCCCGAAGATAGGTTGGACCCAAACCATTTAGGGCTTTGAAACACTTTGTACTGGGCCCAGAAACTAATGGGCAGCCAGTGAAGTGATCTTAAGATCAGTGTTATGTGATCTCTTCTCATTGTTCCTGAGACCAACCTGGCTGCCATATTCTGTATTAGTTGAAATCTCCGGACCAAGTACAAAGGTAGCCCCATGTAGATCGCATTACAGAAATCAAGATGAAAGGTTACCAGTGCATGCACCACAGTTTCAAGGTCCGCAGCTTCCAGGAAAGGGCGCAGCTGGCGTATTAGCCAAAGCTGATAACAGGCACTCCTAGCTGTCACATTTACCTGATTTATCATCTGAAGCAATGGATCCAGGAGCACCCCCAGACTGCGAACACAGTCCTTAGAGGAGAGTGTGACCCCATCCAGGACTGGAGGTTGCAACCCAATACCTGAGTTCAGGGCCGCTACTGTAAGTACCTCCATTTTGCCTGGATTCAGTCTCAATCTGTTTTTCCTCATCCAGTTCATTACTGCTTTAAGACAATCATTGAGAAGAGAGATACCATCTGAAGTCAGAGCTGAAGACTGAGACATGGAGAAATACATCTGGGTGTCATCAGCATACTGATAACACCCCACCCCATGTCTCCTGATGATCTCTCCCAGCGGCTTCATATATAAGCTCTTTCCTTGTAGAGTGTCCCCAAGCATCACCCTCTGGAATCTGCCTGAGATGAAGGAACAGAACCATTGCAATGCAGTGCCTCCAATTCCTAACCTTCTCAGGCAATCCAATAGGATGTCATGATCTATTGTATCAAAGGCTGCTGAGAGGTCCAATAGCACCAACAGGGTCACACTACCCCTGGTGATGCCCAGAAGGTCATCAGCTAAGGCGACCATGGCAGTCTTAAATCCATATCCTGTCCTAAAGACAGTTTGAAATGGATCTAGATAATCGGTTTCCTCCAAGACAGCTTGGAGTTGAAGAGCAACAGCCCTCTCAATCACTTTGCTCAGGAAAGGTAGTAAAGAGACTGGCCTATAGCTTTTCATGTCCAGGGGGTCCAAGGAAGGTCTTTGCAGAAGCAGCCTAACCGCTGCTTCCTTCAAACAGGAAGGAACATGACCTTCCCTAAGGGATGCATTGATGATGTCTCTAAGAAAC
>CM034703.1:240275930-240286627 GCA_020142125.1 Phrynosoma platyrhinos
ACCCGTCTATGGCACCCACTACTTGGGGGAAGCCGAGGTCAGTGAATCTGTGATCTGTGGCTGACAAGAAGGGGGAGAAGTGGAGGATGAATGATAAAAAGTCATGCCATTTGCCAACTAATGACGTTTTCCGCGTACCTGCGCAGGTTCAACGGCCCTAGCAGCCAAATCCATACAGTAGGAGACACACTATATGCCAAGTCATGACGTATTAGGCATCCCTGCACAGGTTCAACGGCCCTAGCAGCCGAATCTATACAGTAGGAGCCACACTGTATGCCAAATCATGACATAATAGGCATCCCTGTGCAGGTTCAACGGCCCTAGCAGCCAAAGCTATACAGTGGCAGCCACTGTATGTCAGGTCATGATGCATTCTGCACAGGAGGAAAAAGTGACAAGTGTGTGCGAGTGTCCTTACCTGAGCGGCATCCCCCAGGTACACTGTCTGTGACAGCAACAGCTTCTCCATGGTGAGGGCGAACTCCACCAACACTTCCCCCACAGTAGTGCTACATCTCCATCCCCCTCTACTTGATCTCTGCCTTTGTGGGCGGCAAGTGGGCCATGGCACTGCCATATCACTGCTGAAAAGGCTGCAGACTCATCTACGGGGTGTTGCTCAATGATCTCCACCTCCATAGCAGCCTCCTCCTGCATAGGTGGACACCTATCCCTCATCCCTCTGTCCCTCCACAGCTTCATCCTCCATGGGTGGACACCTCTCCCTCCTCCCTCTGCCCACAGCACCCTCAACATCCATGGGTGGAAAGTGACCCCTCCTCCCTCTGCCTACCACCACAGCCACCTCCTGCTGGCCCTGGGGGATACCCCTCCCTCTACCACCTTCCTGCACACCCTCCCCGCTGCCACCAATGGCCCTCTGGGGCCCCTCTAAGACATCCACAATGTGAGCCACCAGACTCATTCTAGGGACATATATGGCAGAAGGCACCGTTTGCACACAAAACATCTCCTGCACATATCAGGGGGGAGGGGAGAGGTACATGCCAGGGAGGTTTGTGTAGGCACACTGGATACATGCAGGTGGTGGTCATGCAAGGGACATGATGAATGAGACACACATACAAACGTTCCTCCACATGCATGGGTGCGAATGCGGCGTGCCGGGGGTGGAGGATTCTGCAAACCTGTGAACCTAAGTAAAAAACATCACAAAAGCTATGCAAATTGTTTTGCTTTTTGGGGTTTAGGCATACATGCACCGGAATGCATATTTTGTCATTACAGGTGAGCGGTCACGGTGGCTACTGATCCTGGAAGATACAGTGCTCCACTCTGAAGTACGAGATGGTGGCCTGCTGGTGGAAGATGTAGAGGAGAGGGACAGTGCTCTCATGGCAGAGATGTCCATAGCCCTCTGACTGCAGGATGTCTCATCTGAGTCGGGGTGTTCCTCCAGGTCATCTAAAAGTGACAAGAGATGGGGTCATTTCTGCCCTTTGGCACCCTAGTGCTGTCCCCTGCACCCTTTCCCAGGGCCCCTGGCGCATCTTACCTTAAGGGGGCAAAAGCTCCTGGGCACATTCTCCCTCGGAGATGTCCTCCACAATTTCCACTCTGGCTGGTTGGCCCACTGGGACCCTCAGGACTTCACTGCTGGTGCATATTCTGCTGGGCCTTATGCTGCCATCCCTGGTGAGGAAGGCATGGAGTTCTTTGTTGAAGGACATAGAGGAGGGACCCCATCCGCTTTTGGCCTTGTGATTGCTAAACTTCTTGTAATCGGACCTGAGGTTTTTGGTCTTCCAACGACACTCCTCCCAAGTGCGTTGGTGGCCCTTCGCCTTCATAGCTTGTGACAACTCCTTAAATGTGTCAGCATTCAAGAAGGAATTTCTCAATTTCTCCAAAATGTGTGGCTGTGGCCACAGAGCTATGAGGTCAGCCGTCTCTGCATGGGACCACGATGTCCCTCTTCCTCTTTTTGGCTCTCCGCTTGTGGATGGCTTGCCATTGTTCCCGCTGTGGACAAGAAAAGCCCCGAAGTGGACAGCTGTGGAGGTCTGCAGCTGGCAAAGTTGTTAGGTTTTGATGCGATATATAGTCAATGTTAAAATGTTGAAATATAAAGATGTGTGTCTGTATTTTTCCTTGCTGAGAAAATCTGTTTTCTGAGGCCAGAGTCGCAATTATCAGCCACAGGTGTGTTATAGTCTAAACAGGCCAGTTAACAAGCTAAAGTTCTGTGAGAAAGGGTTCTGTTTACAAAGGGGTTTTTCAATAACAAAGCATGTTTTGGGAACTGCAGTCACATGATGTAATATGGAAATTAGAGGTTGGGCTAATACACGTCATGTATCATCAACCAATCAGCCTGAAAAGGCTACACCCAAAGAGGTGGAGAGATGTGAGCTGAAAGTTGTGATTCTGAAAAGTTTCTTCACTTGTTCTTTAACCTTTATGCTGAATGGACTAATTAAAATATTTGTTGATGTTGAGGCTTGATTAACTTTAACCATGTAGCAGCTAAGCTTTGTTCCTGTTTAGCCTAAAGTGAAAATGTTATTATTGTTATTATTATTATTTGTTTTTGCTCATGCTGATTTTTGCAATAAAAGAAAGCTTGCATGAAGATCTGGATGTCTTGATGACTTGACTTCAAAGACTGTAAGCTGTATATTCATCATCAACACATTTTTCAACAAAAGTTTCACTGGGAAAATGGCGCTGGAATGTGTGTGGGGGGTCCAGCTAAAAAGTGAAACTTTCCCTTTATCTCTTTCACACAATGTAACATCCAGCAATTTCACCTTCCCACTCTAGCGCATGCGCACTGTGAAAATTAGGGTTAGGGCTAGGGTTCTGATGCAGACGCACCTGCGGCGGTTCACCCACACCTGACCTCTAAAAACTCTTTAATTTAAAGCTTTTTTTCAAAGGGCACATGCTCCCCAGGGGCAGCTCAAACTGCGGCGCACCTGTTCACGTGCATTTACACCGACAGCTTTTGTTCTTGGGTGCCCTTATTTCCACCATACCTCCGGTGCTGCATCCTGACGTACCTTTGAAGGTGCACATGTTTTCGGAAGAAGCGGAAAAATGTGGCTCCTTTTTGAAGCACACTTTCACAGGAAGAGGCTAGTACCGGGTGCTTTTTCAGTGTACGTCATATAAAGACCATGCCTTCAGGTCACCCTCAAAACAACCCTTTTAGCCCATCTGCATCCCCCCTCAGTCTCTAAGTATCTGTTACTGTATCTATCATTCTCACTGAATGTTTTTTTTTTATCTGTAAAGAAGCAATACTCAAATTTAGTTGGTCAAGTTCAGACTCATCTAGACCTTGAGGTTACAGGATGACATGAGGGGGAAGAAAAGGTAGGTGCTGCACTCAAAAGCTTACAATCTAAATCAGGCACTGGAAAAAATAACAGAGTTGTTATAGAAAGAAAGGTACAGATGTGTAGGAACTTTGAGCCTAATCGCACAGCTAAAATAAAGCGTTTTACTTGAATTGAACTGAATTTTAAATCGGGCTGTATCTGCACCCTATCACAAAGATTTTTCCACCGAAATTGCTGCCCAAATGCAGCCCAGGTCCATCCCTGCTCCCAGGCGCCTCTTTTTGAAACCAGGAGTTTTCCATATTGAAAAATGGCCACCAGAGTGCTCCTGGAAGTAGGGATGGACCCGAGCTGCATTTGGCCTGTGATTTTGGCTGAAAAATCTTTGTGATAGGGTCCGGATGCAGCCTGATTTAAAATTAAATTAGATCCAGGTAAAACGCTTTATTAGCCATGCGTTAAAGTCCTGAATGTCATTTCACACTGATAATGGAAAGACATTTTGCAGAAGCACAGGTGAATGTGAGTATATGTGTGTGTGTGAGAGAGAGATTGTTTCATATTTTTCAGCATCAGGTTAATACACTGTAGTGAGTGGCTGCTTATTATATTTCAAAGAGGAAATGTCAGCAGACACAGCTTTGCACACATCCTCTTTTGTACAACTCTTAAATGTGCAAGAGCTATAGCTCTCCACAAAGAATAAGAGGGTGAATAATTGGATTATACATCTCTTTTCAAACTCAAAATTTAGGTCCAAAACACATTGCAGAAATAATCCATCTTGAGACCTTTTTAAATGTCCTGGCTCAATGCTAGGGAATTCTGGGAACTGTAGTTTTGTGAGACATTTAGCCTTCTCTGTCAGACAACACTGGTGACACAATAAAATGCAATTCCCTGGATCCCCTAACACTGAGCCAGGGCAGTCAAAGTGGTCTCAAACTAGATTATTTCTGCAATGTGGTTTGGACTTTAGCTCCAAGAGTATACCCATTGCATGAATGAAACTTAGGTAAGTTGTCTCCATTGATTCAGTGGTTTAACTCCAGTGAGGCAACAACTGGATTTAAGCCTTTGGAATCTAGGAAGCAGGGGAAGTTAATAATAATAATAATAATAATAATAATAATAATAATACTTTTTATTTATATCCCGCCCCTCTGCAGAGCAATCGGGGCGGCTTACAATATTACAATTTCCATTAAACAAAATATAACATCCCGAATCCCACCCATCCTTTAAGAAATAAGAGTTCTTCTTATTTTAGACTGGGTGGTGCTGGGCTTAGTGTCTCTCCCCCAGATGACATCGGATGGTAATGGAGGGAGGGCTCTTCTTATTATTTTAGGCCTGATGGTGCTCAGCCTAGTGTCTCTCTCCCAGATGACATCAGATGGTAATGGAGGGAGGTGGTCCTTCTATTACCAGAGAGCTGGGGAATTCACTCTGGATTTTAATCTCATCTTTAAGGGTATTATTGAAAGTACAGAACCTATGGGTGGTTGAGTATGGCCTCTGAAATTGCTCTTTGACATCATTGATTTCTAGGTGTTTTTATTATTTTTCTCCTGTATGATTTTTAACACCTTTGCCTGATGAAGAAGCCAATGGAGTTTTGAAAGCTTGCATCATGTATTTTGTGCATTGTGGTTGGTCCAATAAAGGTATCACTGTTTTGTGGATTTTGGATGCTACTTTTCTTTTCTGAAGGTGTTAAACTTGTTCTGCAGTGGTTGAATTTCCACAGCAGGTTCAGCTGTACAGCTTGGGAGTGCTCCTCTGCCCATCATTGTCACTTGAAGAGCAGCTTTTCTCAGCTTTGGCTGAGCTTATCTTGTAAACTATCATCTTATCTGGACAGAGATAGCTGGCAACAGTATACTGTGCTTCACTAACCTTCTGGTTGAACTACTGTGATATATTATCGGTGGAAATGGTTCAGACACTTGAAAAGGTTCCAAAATAGAGATTCTTGGTTATTGATCAAGGATGACTAGTCAGCCTAAACATGAGACATCTGTGCCTTTGTCAGTGCACTGACCTGCACTCTGTTTCCATGTCGAATTTAAAGTTTCCCCAATCCCTTCTACTCTCTAAGAGCAACAGAATGACCATGATGGGGGACTATTGCACCACAAAAGGGAATCCTGTAGATGGGCTTTGGTCACAGCAAGGGAAAGAGGATAATACCAGCCTCCCCAATGACCAAAAAGAAACATACACAGGTGTAAGGTAAATTTATGTTGTCACATGTCAGTAGCAGCTGGGAAGAAAATGAACAAACAAATGGTCTGTATGAGCTCATATACGCCATGCTTTCTAGAGGAAGATTTTTTATAGCAAAAGCTATCTTATAATAAACACAGTGGATGAAAACTAATAATTATGATGGCCTTAACATTTATGAAATCAATGGATGGCTTCTCTCTCAAACAGTTGTTATCAGGTGTTAGTATATGTAATTTTTCATAAAATTTTGGACACATGTGAAGTTCCCTCTATGACCCCAGACTGACCTCTGAGGGATGTCAGCCATAATCCCCCAGATGGCTGAGAGATCTGCCCAGGACAGCTGGAAAATTCCCTACCAGACAGGTTTGGGAGTTGCCAAAAGGGAAAAACATTATACTGGAAAAGATACATAATAGTGCTTATTGGTCTTGAGTCTCGCACTTAATGAGGCAGTGATCAGATTTGAGTGCACCCTTTTCTCTAGCCTCCCTTCCTTGATAGCTTCGAAAGCAAATGCATTGTTCAGACTATTCTCACACCTATCAACGCCTTTGTCCTGGCTTCAACCAAGCCATTTAGTCAATAGCCAGAAGGTAGAAATTTCCTATTTAAACCCTGAGATTTTAGGCTCCAGGTGCTATCTTGAGAGTGCATGCTGACTCCATGTCGGTCTATACTCTCATCATAGCTCCCTTGGCCATCCTTCCCTCCCCCCCATTTCGGCAGCCATACATCATCATCATCAACAACAAAATCCACAGCGGATCCTGGAGAAGCCTTCAAAAGTGAGTAACTCCCTCAATATGGCCCAGCTCAAGCTATTCCCACTTTCACTCCTTTATTCCTAAGAGTGCAGTGTGTGTGTATGCTATATTTGTGTGCATGCAGTTTTCCCCTTTACTTTAATAAATATTTAGACATTAATTGGAGAAGCCTGTCTCAGCATCATCCATTGTGGGATTCCTTAGTCCTCTGGTATACATAACAGTATCCAGTCCCATAGGGCTTTGTTAGGCCCCCAATCTTGCATATTTGAGCTAATTATAAATTCACCTAATTAGATAAAACATTTGAGCTAATTATAAATTCACCTAATTAGATCCTTCCTAACACTGGATGCTATTTCAGAAGCCATGATGTTCAAAATCATATTTTATAATTTGATACCCCTAACAGAATGTGGAATAAGATTTGTTCATTCACAGCTGGCATCAGTGGCACCACTGTGGTTGGTGTCACCCAGTGTGGGTGCCTGGAAAGGACTCCATTCCTATCCCTCCCTTCTACAGCTTCTCTTGTCGTCGTCACCCCGCCCCATGTGGCCAGCTGATGCCCAGCTAGACCACTTCTGGTGAGCAACCATGTCAGACCCTAAATGGAAGGTACCCCACCCACCCCCCAACATTGACCACTGCTCCAGACAGTCCATTCAGAGCTTGGCACACCTGTGGGGAGATCAAGAAAGGGAGGTGACATCTTTCTCATTTGCCCAGCAGTCACACCAGTCCCAATGAGTGTATCGGCCTACAAGGTGTATACAAACCCGCCTTCCTCCAAATGTATGTCTAGTGTGGTCCACATCCCGCACACCTCCTTAGTGATGCCTCTGGCTGGTATTTATGTATTTCTGTGTCATGTTTGATCTGCAATATCTCTGGCATATTATTTCTAAAACACAATAATATCTCAAGCACTTGCCCCTTATGACATCATATTTTGTCCCTGAAATCTTAGGAAGTGGGGAAGGTGCTGACCTGATAAACCCTATTCTATAGTGCTTTTGAACATAAACACTTTCAATACTTTAATACTGGGAAAAGATTTCAGTATGTAGGATGGAGGAGGAGGAGGAGGAAGAGAAGGAAGGAAGGAAGGAAGGAAGGAAGGAAGGAAGGAAGGAAGGAAGGAAGAGTGATTAGAAAGCTATGGACCTTTTCTCTGAGGATGCATCCAGACTACCATAATTAAAAAGATGAGAAAGTCCCAAATTTTGTTCTTTTTATTTCCAATTTTATTTTGGAGACCTATACATATTTTGTTTATCCCAGAATATTTTCTATCATCTCCTGCTATGATCAGAGACTTTTTATACCAGCTCCTCAGGTCAGTTTATTTTACCCCAGCATAAAATCTGAAAGAACAGGAATATAATCTGAGACTTTTCAAACAGTCTGGATGCACCCTGAGAGGGCTAAATAGAGCCAGACAAAAAGCAGTTTGGAAGGAAAAGACTGGGGAGAGCAAAAGGTAAGAGAGTGAATGAGTGACAATAGATGCTTGGAAGACCAGAATATTCCATCTTCACTCTTCAAATCTTTTTTTGTTGGGAAAGGTTGATTTTCAGGCTTGTGTGACTAGTTCTTTGCATTTGAACTGCTTGTCTTTTTGCTGAATTAATTAAACCCGGAAAGTAATTCTCATTAATGAGGTGTTGAACAGAGGCCTAAATCTACATAAATTAAGAAAGAGAAATGAGGATAGGTGTGTTGGCCATACAGTAAAACACAACAAAATATAAACTCCACAAAAGGGCCAGTACTTCATTGGCCAATCAAAATGCAGAAAATGCATCATGAAAATTTTGAAGCTTCATCTGCTTCTTCATCAGGCAAAGATTTTTTAAAAAGAGGAACAGTGAATCTTTTAGAGCCAGAACGGGAGTCATACAACCTATGGGCCACTAGCATCCCTAAAAACCATGTTTGTGGCCTCTGAAGTCATCCCTGGTTCCCACTGGAGAACTGCCCCTCCAGAAACTTCTACAACAACCCACACAGAGAGACAGAAATTATTTTAGGCACACACCCAAAAACCCATCCATTTTAAAAAGCTTTAATCACTTCTGGTTTAACCAGGCCTGGTGTAGATCTGGATATTTTTGGAGAAATAGCCCATGAACCCTCTGACGTTGTTCATCCCTGTGCTAAATGAAAATATGCCTATCTAATCACTTTTCTGCCACAGCACAGAACTCCTAAGAATTTTTTAAACATCTGAAAGAAATTGATACTATCACATTTTTTTAAAAAAAGGAAAAGTATATTAGTTTTAGTTGGTGAGATGCAGCTTTAATGGTTTTTATATCATTAAAAACCTTCATTAATATGTTGATGATGATTTTATAATATATCATCATCAACAACCTGATTTCTTCTTGCCTAGATCTGTCTTAAACTGTTTTCCAAAGTGTTCCTGTGGCAGGACACATCCAGATCTTTATACACAGTAAACCAACAGCATGCCCAGGTGCTTCTTCATGCTCCCAGAGGAAAAGTAACTCAAACTATATCCGTTTCAATTTTGTTGGCAAATTGCTTTGCTCACCAGGGCAAACTTGACAATCCATTTTCATGAGTTCAAGTTCTAGATAAATTATTACTGGACCTGCTATCTTAAAAAGGTTGGCACCATTCACATAAGGAAAGACCTGAGAACTCTGGATTAGGACACAGCTCTCAAGAGACATGAGACTCTTTAAATGTTCTGTTACCTTTTTTTTCTGTAGAATTGTTGGGTGAACTTCAAGACCATGGAATATGATATATCCTCAGAACAATTACCTCCCAATGGACAGCATAAAGGCAGGTGTACAGACAGCATGACATACGTATCACTGTTTTCAGAGACGCAGGATTTTATCACATGAGGCTGCCAAAGTGGGGACAGTAGCATCTGTGGTTATACCTTACCACATGACACTATGTCTGTCTTCCATCTGTTCCTGGAGTGTTCTTTTTCATTGATGGGCAAAATTTGTCAATGCCCCCCAATTGTTCTGCTTTTCCACTATTGATTCATGTATGATAAGTTCCTCCTACTGCAGTCACGTGGTGCGAATGGGTGTGATTATGCTCCTCTGCCACTCTCCTGCTCACTTTCCCATTATTCACAAGCAGACTGTTTTTCTTTCATTTTGTTTTGTTTTAATTTCTTTCCTTTTCCTTTTTTCCCTTAATCAGTTATTGTGACTGTGCTATTGAAAAATTTAAAAATTTAAAAAATACAGACAAAAGGTCATGCTGGGAAGGGAATACAGCACAAAAGTGGGGTTTTGAAGGCCAGCGTGCAGAAGAAGGTACTATTGCCACACCATGGCATTTTTGAAGAGCTGTGCAAAAATTATTGTCCCCAAACCAATATGTTTGTATTTCATACACTAACATAATTATAGCATCTTATCAGTCTGGTGTGATGAAGGTCATAGCCATATTAGTCTGCTTCAGCATAAAAAGATGCAAAGGAATAATTGAACCTGCATTATCCTGGCCCTGGTACTCATCTGGGTCAGTCCCAGGTTGATGTGGGGATGTGGGGTGCTTACACATGTCCCCATGCAGACCCAGGACCCACTACCAGCATGTGCTCCTTACCTTGCCACACCGTTGCTCTTTCTCAGAAGCCCCCCATTGCTGTGTCTAATGTGGAAATGGGGCACCTGGCTGCATTCATGTGACCAGGCACCCCATTTCCACATCAGAAATGGTGATGGGGGCTTCTCTGTAAGAGTAATGGTGTGGCAAGGTGAAGAGTGCAGTGGGGTACCTGAACAGCCAGGGGATGCCGTGCAGTTTCTAGGAAACTCCGTAACAAACTAGGGGTCAAATTATCTTTGTTCATGTATGCTCTCTTTTTGTAAAGCATTCAGGTATTTTTGTAAAGTATTAATAATAGTGTGGATGAAAGCTATGGTCTATAATCTCAGGGTAAAAGCTGTTTATCCCAGGATTGGGCCAGATCCACCAGATCCACAGCTGATCTGGCAGGATCAAGTCTAATCCTTCCCCTGAGGTAATACTTATTATTATTATTATTATTATTATTATTATTATTATTATTATTATTATTATTTATATCTTGCCCCTCTGCAGATGCAATCGGGCAGCTTACAACAGTAAAACATCATCAATATACAATCCTCAAAATCCACCCACCCCTTAAAATGGTATTAAACAACAAAAGTTAAAAAACATTAATGAACTATAAAAAAGTAAATAAATAAAATGAATCGCAATGGCAGAACATGTCAGTGTGTGGATGATGGGCGTTGCAGTGATGCACTTTGGTACCCAGCAGAATCTACAGGACAAGCTGGCTGCTGTGATCCCAAGCCACTTTGTATCTCTTACCATCAACTAGCTCAGCTTCCCTTCTTCA
>CM034703.1:240286727-240299319 GCA_020142125.1 Phrynosoma platyrhinos
CAATCCCAAAAGCTTAGGATCTCAACTTGTTGCAGTTGAAACCTCTGCCAGACAGACACGCTCACGCGCACTCACATCTTGAAATATAAACATTCTTAAACACAATATTCTCTAGGCCCTTCCCATACTCCACCTTCTAGGTGTTAACCTTATGTTAATTGGATAATGCCTGTATGATGTATACTAACCCAGCCTCTTGCTGTCCATCATCCACCACGTGACTCCTTTCCCATGACCTAACGATGTTTACCTTTTTGATATCTCTTGTTTTCCATAAAAAAGTCTGTGTCTATGAGTTGTACCTTTGGGAAAGTTCATGTTTATGACTTCTTGGCCATCTGGTGTTAGATTCACTTTGTTTTTCTAGATGCTGTTCTCATGACGAAAAATTCCACACACACATCTCTATATTTCACCTTTGACTGTATAACCCATCTATATTCTAACATGGTATTAAACAACAAAAGTTAAAAAACATTAACGAACTATAAAAAGTAAATAATAAATAAATAAATAAAATTAATCACAATGGCAGAACGAATCACAATGGCAAAGCAAACAGGCAACCTAAATGTGGCAAAGGATGGGAGAGAAATAAACTAGCCCTTAAGGCCGGGAGGTCAGTCAGGAAAGGCCTGCCAGAAGAGATCCATCTTCACAGCTTTTTAAAAGCTGTTTAGACTGATAATATGACAGATCTCATCCGGCAGGCCATTCCATAATCTGGGAGCAGCTACAGAAAAGGCCCTCTGGGAAGTTGCAGACAGCCTAAATGTTATAGGCTGAAGCAAATTCCTCCCAGAGGACCAGAGTACGCAGGGTGGATTATATGGAAGGAAGATAGGTTGGACCTAAGCCATTTAGGCCTTTAAAGGTCATTACCAACACCTTGTACTGAGCCCGGAAACTGACAGGCAGCCAGTAGAGTGACTTTAGGACAGGTGTTGCATGGTCACTCCTTGATGTCCCCAAGACCAACCTGGCTGCCACGTTCTGTACTAGTTGAAGTTTCCGGACTAAGCACGAGGGTAGCCCCATGTAGAGTGCATTACAGAAATCAAGGCAGGAGGTTACCAGTGCATGCACCACAGTTTCAAGGTCCCTTACTTCTAGGAAAGGGCGCAGCTGGCGTATCAGCCGAAGCTGATAACAGGTGCTCCTGACTGTCGCATTTACCTGATTAGTCATCTGGAGCGACGGATCCAGGAGCACCCCTAGATTGTGAACATGAGTGGGCCCGACAACCAATTGGATTCCATGAACTCCCGAGCCGCACCTGTTAGACTTGACAGACTGTTCTCGAGTGGAATATTGAAGTCGCCCAGAATTAAAAGTCTGGGCAACTCCAACAGCAACTCTGAAACCACTGTGTCAGCTCAATTAGGGAGTCTGCTAGACAATGGGGTGGTCGGTATACTAGCAGAATCCCCAAACTATCCTTGGCTCTCAGGCTCAGGTACATACATTCAAAGTGGACTGTGTTCCAGACAGGTATCCTAGTCAAGATTAGGTTGTTCTTGTGAACCAGAGCCACTCCGCCCCCCACCCACCCACTTCCCCTTACCTGCTCACTGACAGAGGGCCTGCATCCACGTAGTAGCGCTATCCTCTCCCAGCCAGGTCTCTGTAAAGCAAGCCAGGTCAGTATCCTCATCTACAAGGAGGTTATAGATAATAAGGGTCTTATTTTTAACTGACCTGGCATTGCAGAGGAGCAAAGTAAGGTTCTGTGGAATGATTGGTGCACTCTCCAAACCATTCCGGGCAACAGAGTGAACTGAAGGCAGGATAGCTTTCAAACATCGATCCTGCCTTATTTTGTAACAGCCCTTCACTCTGTTTCCGCCATACCTTCCCCTCCCCTGCACAACCTTAATCTCCACTCCCAGATCATTCCCAGCCGCTATAGAAGGAAGAGATGTTAAAGGAGCCAAAATAACTTCCTTTCCCACGTTCTCCCAGCTATTCAAAAAAAGGAGAACCCTTGGTGGCCAGCTTGGGGGGGGAGAGTCTATTAATTGTTAAAGGCAAGGTAGTGGGGGGGCTAAGGAGTTTACACCCAGTCCTGGTTCTCAGTCTGGCTCCTGACATCAATGCACGGCTGCTGGTGGCGATAGAAGGACTGGACGAGCTGGAAAAACTCCTGTCCAGAGCCTGACACTCAGGCTCACCACTGCCACCCCTGTTGAGATAAGGGAATGGGCGGACTAAATAATCTCCACCCGTGTCTCTTCTGGCTGCTGCTACTACTGCCACACTGCCGGTTGCTGGTGGTGGTTTGGCGGGCTTTGAGCCTCCATCTGGGCCTCTCTTGGCCCCGCTGCCACTGCTGCTGCCACGCTGCCATGCCACCGATAGGTGATGGTGACTGGGTGGGCTTTTAACCCTCCACCCGGGCCTCTCTTGGCCCTGCTGCTGCTGCCGCTGCCGCACCGCTAAACCACCAAGAGGTGGTGGTGACTGGGTGGGCTTTTAACCCTCCACCCAGGCCTCTCTTGGCCCCGCTGCCACTGCTAACACCACGCCGCCAAGCCACCAAGAGGTGGTGGTGACTGGGCTGGATTGGATACAGGTTTTGTATCCAAGCTCGCCCAAAACCTGGATACAGGTTTTGTCCTGTATCATCTGAATTGGACAATGCAAGGCTGCGGGGGACATGGGCTTTTTGGCCCATGCAGACATCCCCATAGTCTGGTTGTTTGGGTGGCTAGGAAGAGTTTGGGTCTGATTTACTCTCACATCCATATATTTGTCCTTTTGCTGGTCCATGGTATCACAGAACTCTCCTTCAGCATCACATTTCAAATGAATTTACTTTCTTTTTTTCACCTTTTCTCATTGTCCACCTTCTACAACCATATATAGAAACTAGAAATACCTTAGTATGGATTATCTTGGCTGTGGCATTTAATGATATATCTTTACATTTACAGATCTTATCTTCCTTCATAGCTCATTAAATAATAAGTGTAGCACAGCAGGACAAGTGAGCAAGTTTTCAGCCTTCCCATTTTTGTACACAGGTCAGATTTTAGCCAGATTTAAAACTAAGTAGAAGACAAGTGTTTTTCCAAAATTATTATGCCTCCAGCAGCTTTGATTGTACCACTATGGATTAAAATTCCAGGTGATTTGTGTGGATTGTGTAAATGGACATAGATTGTAGTATATTGCGTATTGAGGGCTAAAGGCTAGTCTTGTGGAATAATCCAAACCAGGTGCAATTGACAGCTTGCTATTTTTACTCACTAATGATTTTCACACAAAGTGACAGGAGACACCACAGCAAACAGAGGGACCATTCTAGGCATTTTTCTTCTTAAAAGTCTTCACAAAGATGGGACATGATCCCTATCAATGGAAGTTCAGCACTGAGCAGAAATAATTGAAGCCAATCCTGTTAAAACTCAGCACTTCAACATCTAACTTGTTCAACAGAAGAGTTTTTAAAATGTTCTTAAATATTAGTGGGACTTGTATAGGCATATGTTTGGCTAGATCATGTCCAGAGTGATTAAACTCAAATATCAAAGTGGGTCTGAACAAGTCAGATGTTTGGCAGCTTTTAACTTTGTGGCTTTGATCAATAAACATCATTAGGTAGCCATTACTTACCCACAATTTTGTGTTTTAAACTGATAGTCAAGCCTAAGCCGATGTAACTGACTGGTCACATATTCTTCCCCTGTTCACCTCTGCTTCTATTTCCCTCCTCCTCTTCTGTGTTTCTCCTCTGAATTATCTTAATGACAAATGCTTGTCTCATAAAGTCTATAAAACACAAAGTATACTGAGGAGAGAGACAGAAAGACAGAGGCAGACAGATAGACAGACAGATTGGTGGACAAATGTCAGGCATCTGAGCGCTAGTTGGATTTTGTCTTACAAGAAGCCAAGATCTATCAACTGGAGAAAGATGCAAAATATTCCTTGACACTTTATTTAAAAGATCCTCAACCTCTGGCATCTTAACTTAGAGCCAAGCTGAGGAAGATTTGCTGTTCACTGTTAGGCTGCAGGGGAGTTTCTGCTACACACTTTTAAAGACTCTGACTTTAAAGTCATATATATTTGTATGCAGAGAATTAGTTCTGACAGAAGAGCTGCCTTTGCATTTGGAGGGTATCTAAAATATCTCCTTATATTAATTGTGAATGTTGTTACAAAAATGACAGATAGATGTAAATAAATAACAATTTAAAATTATAACATTTCAGAAGAGTAGGTACGGCAGCTTATTGGAAGAAGGGTTCCTCAGCTTTTTAGGTTGGAGAATGAATCACAACCTCATTCCTCCGTTGAGGTTTTTGGGGACAATTTGTATGAATATGAGACACATCACAGAGGTATCCCAAGCAAGAAAACTAAATTTTCAGAAGGATAATTGTGGAAGATTAAAAACCCATTTTAAGGCTTTTTAAAAACCATGAACCACAATTACACTGGGTTGGCTTACAGTCTGGAAAAGTAACTTTTTGACTACAACTACTAGAAACCAAGCCATACAGACATCCAGCTACGTGGTCCCCCTGTCACAGTCCTGTCATCTGTCAGGCTCCTTTCAATAGTGCATCCAGGCCTGAAGCTAGAGTGAATCCACTATGAGTTTTAAGATGAATATCAAAAGAGCTATTCAAGGTGCTGAATCCATTTTAGCATCTTAGATAGCTCCTTTATATTTTGGACTAAAACTTGAGGCAGGTTCATAGAGGCTGCATCCACATTGCAGAAAGAATTCAGTTTGACACCATTTTAACTGCCATGACTCAATGCTATGGAATTCTGGAAAATGTAGTTTGTTGTGGCACCAGAGCTCTCTGAAAGAAAAGGCTAAATGCCTGACAAAATTACAATTCCCAGAATTCCATAACATTGAGCCATGGCAGTTAAAGTGCTGACAAATTGGATTATTTCTGTAGTGTGGGTGCAGCCACAGTGAGCTCTTGGTATCTGCTGGGGTTTGGTTCCAGGGGCCCCCATGGATACCAAAATCCATGGATGCTCAAGTCCCATTATATACAGTGGCATAGTAAAATAGTGCCCCTTACATAAAATGGCAAAATCATGATTTTCTTTTTGGACTTTTTGGTAAATATTTTCAAGCCATGGATGATTGAATCTGTGGATGCAGAATCCATGGATACAGAGGGCCATTTGTATCTCCATTGATGCAAAAGTGAGCAAATGACTAAGTAATCATTAAAAGGAACTCAACCCACCATATTTTTGTGGTAGTTTGAGTCTTTTTGTTGTTTTTAAAAAGGAGGAAGATTTGTAGGGAGGGGCTTTGCATGCCTCCAGGGAGCTTTAGGAGCTGCAAAACAGGGGCCTCACTCCGTATGTCACATTTTCCCCACTCAAGATGTTCAAGATAGTGTTAAGAAAGCTAGAGTAAGAAGTATCTACTGTTCAGGTACTTTAAAAATGTGACCTGTGTAGATTCATAGAAATGGTCATAGTCCTTGTCCTGGCCTGGGATTGAGGGGCCAGAATAGCTGCCAAGAGGGAAATGATCCAGCTAACAGTCCGCTGTCCTGAATCAGACAAGATGAAAGTATATCAGCATCAGAATTCATCTGCCACGCCTGGAAAGAACTTCTGCTTTTATTTTTACTTGACAGGAAGTAATCCTAAGACCTGATTTGGTTAAACATTTTTCTCATTGACATGTTTGCAGAGGAAGAAACTGATGGACATTTGCCACAACATCCCAGTATGTCATAGTTCATGCTGGGCTGGTGATATGACTTGGCACCCTATCACACTCATAGCACTACAATTCCACTTTAACTGCCATGGCAACATCCTATAGAATTGTGGGATTTTCAGTTTAGGAAGAGACATTTAAAATTGTCTACCAGAGAGCGATAGTGCCTCTGAGCAATCATTTAAGGTCACAGTTCAACCTGCACACTTTTAAAAGTCTTGTTGACTTCATTGTCCCAGAAAACCAGTAAATAAACTAGTCCTTATCAGTGTTGAGAAAAATCCATTAAAAACAAAAAAGTAATAGAAGCGTTTTTTCAAGGTGTGATTTGTAGAACGAAAGTGTCATTTTTGTCCAGGGTACTTTGCAAATATGATAACATGGCTGAGAGCTGAAGAATGGCATCTCACTGCACACTCTTGGTTGGTATTATAGCAAAATAACCATGTGGCATTCTTGTAGACTGGCAAACATCCAAGCATGTTCCAACACTTCTCAAATTAGCAGCAGGTATTCATACACATCTTGACTTGGCATTACTTCGAATGGCAACAGGAAATACATTAGATAGGTGAAAATGCTTGAACTTTAGCATAGCCTAGGAGTGTATATAAAGCAGAACATTACTTGAAAGGCTGCCAAAATTCATGCCTCTGAGAACACTCAGTGATCTCTAAGGCCTTCCTGAAGAAAAAAGTGTTAGTGAAACAATTAGACTAAATTGGCAAGAAAATAGGATTTATAAAACTAGAGCTCAGAAGCTTCCATAAAATCCAACTGTCCTGCTTGGGCAGAAATACTCTCAGTTAATCTTCTGTCATCTCACTTTTTCAATTGCTTTTAAAATGTCCTACTTTCTTTCTCCTCCTTCCACTTTTCTCAATCAGCTTACTTCAATCACCACAAACTCAAAGTTCAAAGTGCAAAAGTAATTTGCATTCACTTAACTCCAAGGGGAAGGAATCTTGCTCATCCCAATAAATTCAGGCAAAAGCAAACTCCTGCAGTCTCTTCTAGCTTATGTGTTCTTCCTCACTACACTAATATTTACATAATAATGTTTGCCAACCTTGATCACACTCTGATATTGCTTGGCCACATGTGTCCCAATTTTCATCTGTGAAATGTTGGAGAGTATGAACATAAATAACCTAAATCAAAAGCCACCATGGCATAGTGGTGAAGGCACACCACCTCAACAACATGAGCCTAAATATCCTTGGAAACCAGATCCTGTCTGATCTTGGAAGCATAGCCAGTGATGAAGAATGCTGGGAGCTGCCATCCATCAACATCTGGAGGACTAGCATGATTCCCATTCCTGCTTCAAAGCCAAGAAAACATCTGGAGGACTAGCATGATTCCCATTCCTGCTTCAAAGCCAAGAAAACACTAATGCATTCTACAGCTACATAAATGCACATCCTCAACGGATGGCTCGTTTGAATTCCACCATGAACAAATACTTCCATAGTGTTCAAGCATAAGGTGAGTATAGGACAGCTGTACTCAGAAAACTGTTGAACTGAACTGCAAAGGGCTCATGTTGAAGTCTATGGGCCTCGGCAGACGGCTTAAAAAGCCGTCCTGGAGGCAGGGAAGAGGAGGGGCAGCCGCACACTCGGCACCCCTTCCTCTTCCCAAGGTTGCCCTCGGAGCCACCGGCCCTCCGCACGGCCAGTGCTCCGAGGGCAACCTCCCGCCGCAGTGTCCAGACATGCTGCGGCAGAAAAGTCAGTGAAAGGAATGCTATTTTAGCGCTCCTTTCAGGGATGGGGAAGGTGCGCCGCAGGATCAAGGAGTGGAGATGCCTCGGTCCCGCGGCGCACCTTCCCAGGGCGGCCTCGTGCCGCCAGTCTGCTTCCCCTCTATGACTTTCTGAACTAACTGAGGGGTTCACTATAGTGACACGGTCTCTGTAGTGATAAGCTCTCTGAAATATCAATACTCAAACATACCTTCACACCGACTATGTATTCCATGTGAATCTTTAAAAATTTAACAATATTTATTGTTATTAGTCTTTTATTGCATATTGGTTATTTTGCTTTGTGTCTATGTGTATGAACTGTCAAGTCACCTGTCAACTCATGGCAACCCCATGAATTGCATAGGATTTTCTTAGGCAATATGTGTTGTTGAGTGTTGTTGTTGTTGTTGTTGTGTGCCTTCAAGTTGTTTCCTACTTATGGCAACCGTAAGGCAACCCTATCAACCCTATCCAAGGGGTTTTCTTGTCAAGTTTCTTCAGACGGGGTCTGCCAATGCCATCCTCTGAGGCTAAGAATGTGACTTGCCCAATGTCACCCAGTGGGTTTACATGGTTGAGCTGGGATTCAAACCCTGGTCTCCGGAGTCATAGTCCAATATTCAAACCACTACACCAAGCTGGTTGTTGATATAGCCATGTAATGTAGAAAAGCCAAGGCAGTCAAAAAGAAGAGGAGGGGGTACAGGAAAGCCTCATTTATCAAGAATCTAGGCCAGCTGTGGATTTTTTTTTCTTTTTTACTCTGTGAAAAGTTTGAGATGGTTTGAATAGTTGCTCTTTTCTTGCCATCCTTGCATTCACACCAATGTCAAAAGTTCAATGTGTAATTATGATGCCAAGAGGTGAATAATAGTTGAAATGCCTTGGCCCAGACTATCCTGCCATAGGATCTGAGTGAATCCTGCCGACTTCAAATTACTGCCCAGGAAGGAGGATGGATCTTCGGAGTGAAACTTGCATTCTTCTAAGCATTCAGCCAGAACAAATTATTCAAGAGGCTAAAGTCAGGCAACAGCACCCTGAAACAAGCAGCTGCAACTCACACTTGACATCCATGGGCCAAGTTCAATAGTGGCAAATGTTGGTGTAAGTTACTGATGATTTGTGCACCAGCTGGAAAGCATGTAATTTCGCCTGCCAAGGTAATTTAGGAAGCCATAGACTGATGGGGGAATGGGAAGGCTACAGAGGAATGTGGGGAAAGAAGTGCTTCAACCAGTTGAAATCAATGGAAAGGTGCAATATAGGAAAATAACCATCATGAACATGGATAGGTGCAGTCAGGTACAGAATACATATGTGAGGAGCTTTAAATGACTCATTCATTTTTTTAGTATGCTCTTAGAAAGCTCTATGCAGGGAGTGTTAAATACTGATTTAAGTTAATGTGACTCATGCCTAGATGGAAAGCATACCATCTGTCCTGAAAGAGATTAATTCTAAGCCTCTAGGGATAGACTACAGTTCCTCAGTAGTGAATGAAAATGGTCTGCATCCAAGCTCAGAAGTATTTTTCTTTATTCCTTCTTCTTAGTCCCAAATGCCCAAGAATAGTACTAAATTGGTTTAAGGAAAGGAAGATATGTGGGTGTACATGACTAAGGAAAGGTACTTTTTTGGACTACAACTCATAGGATTTCCCAGCCAAATGCTGGAGAACAAATACAAACCAAGCACACTCATCTTTCCCTCACTCACTCTAGACTTCTCTTACCCTGTGTCTTCCCAATGGCTTGGACTACAACCTCCAGACATTCCCAGCTTCTGAAGGGTCACAGTCCAATACATCTGTAGGCCACCAGCTCAGAAAAAACTAATCTAATCCATGATGCAGTCACTTGCCTTGACATTTATCCTGTGGGATAAATTCTCAGATGAAGAATTCTAAATTGCTTTGGCCTCAAGACTGTTTTGTGCTTGTGCTATACTCTAGAAATTACATGATGATGAATATGATCCTGTATGCATACACACAAAAGATGTATATATGAGGGCATATGCCAAGGACCAGGACCAGGACCAGGACCAGGAATCATAACAGCACCATGAGATGTCTGTTGAAATCTGCTTGAAGCCCCAGAGGTACTCCTGACAGAGGTACTCCTGACAGAGGCAGATGATGATGAGGTTGCAACCTCATCATCATCATAGAATCACAGAGTTGGAACAGATCTCAAGAACCACCCAGTCCAATCCCTTGTAATGTAGGAAATACACAATCAAAGCACAAATCATCATCATCATCATCATGTGGGTGTGCACTTACTATTGCATTCTTTCATAATGTTATCTGAGTACCTAGCATCTGCCTTTGGCTGCTGCCACACTGGAGAATTAATGCAGTTTTGTAGTTTGTAGTAGCAGTAGAGTTCTCTGACAGAGTTAGCTAAATATCTCACAAAACTACAAATTCCAAAATTCCATAGCTTTGAGCCATGACAGTTAAAGCAGTGTCAAACTGCTTTAATTCTGCAGTGTAGATGCAGTTCCAGACAACATTTGCCTCCTTCTGCTAAAAGTTGACCAGGGTCATATTGTTATACAGCTAAGCCCATGGCTGTAGTGAGCAAGTGTACTAATAAGTATACACACCAGCCAGATTGTCCTTGGTGTTGCCTGCGGAACAGCTTCCCGAACAAATACCTTTGAACACTGCAGAAAGCAAAATGCTGATGACAACTTGACAGCCTTTAGATTGATTGAGCATAGCTGCTCTTATATTTCTAATTATAGACAAACTATGGCTAAAAACCTTATGATTGTGGCCTATTTCACAGATTTACAGCATGAATCAGCTGCTTTTTTAAAAAAAAGACTTTGAGCAGCTGAAATGCTCAGTAAACCTTATGGCTATTTATTGCTGTGCAAAGAATGGATATGGAGGATGAATTGTGCCACTCCAGTTTCTTTGAATGAAAGTACTAATTATTCTGCTCTCATGAAGGTCCTGTAAGGTTCATGTCCTGTTACATGCGAACTCTGTTCATGAAGATATTTTTATTTGTAGTTTAGCATTTTAAGGGTTAATCTGGTAGGTTTGCTCTCACCTAAAGTTAAATTTAATCCTCAGCCTGATGAATTTACAGGTGAGCTGGTTCTGAGTTTATAGTTCTTAGAGTAAAGCAGGCCTTTATGAAAGAGTTTCTTAATGAAATGCGCTGCAGATGTGGAGATCTTGATAAATATAAAGGATTTTCAGCAGCATATAATTTGTTGTTTTGTCTACATTAAAATATGATGTTCTACAATATTTAACTGCTTTTTTAAAAATCTCAAGAATAGCATTAGCCAAGAAACTAGTGGGGGGAGTGGGGGTCCCCACCAGCTGTCAGCAATACTTCAAAATGTTGAGGAAATTAGCTTTATAAGAGGCTTGGGTAACTTTTGGACTGGGGAGTACCAATATATACCAGTACTAACTGGAAAGACTCCAGATTCTTGGTAAATTAACAATTTTTTTTGTTTTTTGTTTTTTAGAAAATAGGCGGAGTGCAAACACACACACAAGATAGCAATTCAAACACACACCCAACATATCGAGCTAACCAAAATGGAAAAGTGAAAGGATATAGTGGAGTTTTTAAGGGTTGCAGTGAGGTTATATTTTCCTGCCCAAAGAGAAGACTGTGGAAGACAGGAGTATTTGAGGGTGACACAGAATATACACAGAGTGCAAACATGTATGCAGACTGGGCTATGTGTGCAGCAGCTAAGTTTTGAAGACATATTTATACCTTAAAAACAGCCCAAGGTGATGGGCTATCGAGCCAGGTAACCAAGACTGAATGGCTTATCCTAATGAGAACTGAGCATTTTCAGTTACCACAGATTGCTGAGTGTCTAGGAGAAAGGTGGAAATAGAAGATGGGTAGAATGGACCCCTATGAAAAGGTGTGGTTGGCACTTTGAACTGGAATACTCCAAATTGTAATGTTTCATGGTCATTAGTCTCACTTGTTTCTTATTCCAAATCTTGATTTCATGGACTACAGGGGGCTACAAATGTTCTAATTCCTCTCAGTGCCACTCTACTTGTTTGATCATCAGGTCATAGCTGAGGACAGTTAGAGACAGTTGAGGATGGTTAGAGAATTCTAGACAGGATGACTAGATGTCCTCCTTTTCCAGAACATATACTACATTTCACCCTCTATGTTGTAGTGTCCTACATTTTTCTTGGATGTCCTACATTTTCCCATGCCTTGTCCTCCTTTGCACTTATGACATCTGGTCACCCTGATTCTGGAGCTTGGATGTAGGAAAAACAAAATGTTTCATTATTTAACCACAGTGCAATTTCATTCTTTAGACTTTTGCAGGAGAACAGAAATAGAGAACCGCAAAACATAAAGACAGGTTAGATCAGGGGTAGGCAACCTTTCCCCTTTAAGGGCCAAGGGACTTCAGCTCCCAGAAGCCTCAGCCATTTGGCCAATAGCTCCTGGGATTCTGGGAGCTGAAGTCCCTCAGCCCTTAAAGGGGAAAGGTTGTCGACCCTGGGTTAGATCATGAAAGCAATTGTCAGGCTATTCTTGGCAGTGCTAGTGATAAAATACCAATTGCCAACTGTGATTAATGAGGACTTTGCTTTTAATTGGTAATTAAGCCAGTAATTAGTAAATCACATCTGTTTCTCAACCAATGCTCTTGACTCTGATATAATGCAATCCACCTTAAATGTTGTTGAGCATTATTTTGCTCTAGGTTGCTTCCAGATGGATGCCTGGCATCGTACAACCTTTTTTTGTAGAAAGAAAAAAGATAGAAGAAGAAATTGGGAAGCATGAAATGGTTGCAAGTGGAGGACAGGAACTGTTAAACCACACTCCCCCCAAAAATTCCAAAAGTGAGGCAGGATGACTGAAAAATGAAATCCTCATCTGGAAACATCCAAAATGTCATTACAAGGCAACAAAAGCCTTAGAAGGCTATTAAGCCAACAGAAACAGAAGAGACTGAGAAAGAACAGATCAATATTCATCCCATTCAGCAAAAAGCATTTACAAGAAATAGTAGGTCATTTCTTTGTGTTACCTACAATTGTGCAGGCTTTGGGAGTGTGATGTTGTCATAATAATAATAATAATAATAATAATTTTTATTTAATACCCCGC
>CM034703.1:240300886-240327572 GCA_020142125.1 Phrynosoma platyrhinos
AAACAAAAATATTTAAATATCAAAATATAAAAGCCAAGCCTGTTAGAGGCTGGCTTTAAAACAGCAGAGTAGCAGAAGAAGAATGATACTGATTTAAAAAACAACAAACATATAGCTTGTAGTTTAAAAAACAAGGCACGAATCTATATTTACATAAAAGGCTAAATCCTAATCTAACTAGTGTATAGTTCAGGTAATAATAATAAATAATAATAATTTTTATTTATAACCTGCCCCTCTGCTCGGCAATCGGGGCGGCATACAACAAATTAAAATATAACAAGTTAAAACAATATCATAGTCCCCCAACTAACCCACCCACCCCTTAAAACAAAATTAAACTATCATGAAGTTAAAATCAAATCAAATAAAATTCAATTTAAAACACCGAATCATCCTGATCGAATTCCTTACAAATCACAATGGCAGAAAAAACCTGGCAGGTCACATTTGATTTCTTTTTTTTTTTTTCTTGCCGGGCAGTTATTCCGGGAAGGCCTAGAGAAGGTAAGGAGAAAGGGCAGGAAGATAGAATAGCTCAGATGAAAATCTTGAGAGGAAAAAAAACTATTAGTCCCAAAGAGGGAGTGATCTAAGGACCTTATCCCACGGGGCCAAAAGCAGCAAGAATCCACTAAGAATCAGGCGCTATAGCGCTATACATTCCCGGGTGATCACACGACGTCGCTCAGAATCGGCTAAGAATCAGGCGCTATAGCGCTATAGTTTTTCGGGTGATCACACGACGTCGCTCAGAATCCGCTAAGAATCAGGCGCTATAGCGCTATAGTTTTCTGGGTGATTACACGACGTCGCTCAGAATCCAACAAGAAACCGCTCGGAATGCAGCATCATTCGGGTTCTTTTGAATGTCGGTTTCAACGGGCGTTGCAATAGCGCTAGCTTATCCATAGCGCTATTATAGCGCTAGCGCCATATTTATACTAGCGCTATAGTACTGCAATGATGCTCATATCGCTTTCTTGCCACTTTTGAGAGCAGCGTGGGATAAGGTCCTTAGTCACATAGTTAGTTTGAATGAGAGAGAGATAAGGGAGGAGTTTATAAGCAGGAATCCCTATCTAACTAAAGAGGGGGAAAGAGAATGCAAATATCTTCCAACAGGGAGGAAGGGCCGCATGGCCACCTGGGCAGCCCATGCCAAGAAATGTCCCTACATCCATCTTCCTCCTCCTCCTCCAGGCTTCTCCTGGCAAAGGGAGGGAGAGGGGAATAAAAGGAGGGGAAGGATCAGGAAACCCCAGGAGTCACCAGAGCATTGACATATCCAACACAAGGGGGAACAAAGGAAGAACTTGCCCCCTTCCCTTTTGCTTTGGCTAGCTGACTTGAGCTAGCTAGTCAAGGCAAAAGGGAAGGAAGAGCACATATCTGCCCCCTTCCTTCACTTTTGCCTTGCAACCAGCTAGTGTCTTTCTTACCCAAGGAAGCTTTCCTCCTTGGGCTCCTTGTAGGGGAAAGCTGAGCAGTTTCTGGGAAAAGGTAGGCATGGCAGGTATTTTGGTGCCCAAAGAGAGGAGGGAGCAAGGAAAGGGGAAGGATGGGGTCCGTTTGCTCTGTGAGGCAAAGCTGGAGGAGCCATGCTAGGTCTCTTGCCTCTCAGTCCAGACAGACACAGCTTGTTTCCCATGCAGCTCTCCATTCAGCCTCCCTCTGTCATGTCCCAGAATGGTGTAAAAAAAGAAGTTTCTTGCAACTAGGGTTGCCATAATTCTCTTCCACAAAACCTCAGATGCAAGTCTACGAAAGTTTATGCCACAACTTTTTTTACACAGGACGTTATCACACGGGGGAAATCTGCTGGTTAACCCACACAAATCCCAAACAGAAACTGGATTTGTGCCTCACGATTTCACACGACGTCACACAGAAACTGGACAGAAACTGGTGTTATCCGAGATCTTTTGAAATTCGGTAGTTTTGAGGAAATGCATTTGCGAAATTACAGTAATTTCACATTTACCGTAATATGAAAAGCAAATGCGCAATTGGGAGCATTTCCCTGCTTTTTCCCATGGTTCCACGGCGAGCATTCCTCTATCTGCGCATGTGCAACAAGATCATTTCTAGTACATTTACGGGCTTTTCTCACTTGTGTGTGAACGTTAAATGTGCTTACTGTAATTTCACAATTAAGGTAATTACATGTGAAAGCCATTTGTGGAATCAAGGTTTATTTTTGGTTTATTTTCAGAATGTCTCATTTCCACTTTATTATCGCTTTCTGTCCCACGTGATAACGTCCACAGTCTCAAAGGTGCTACAATATCCCTTTGCATACTGATATTTCAGAGTAACATGACTTATGGTTGAATCTGTACTGCAGAATGAATGCAGTTTGATACCTCTTTAACTGCCATGGTTCAATGCTATGGAGTTTTGGGGTTTATAGTTTGTTATCACACCAGAGCTCCCTGAGAGAGCTCCCTGAGAGAGGCCACATAGCTCACCAAAACTACAAATCCCAGATTTCCATAGAATTGAGCCATGTCAGTTAAAGCAGTGTTGAAATGCATTATTTCTGTAATGCAAATTAAACTTATGTCTCGGAATTCAAGCTACTTGGAAGAGAACTTAGCAAAAGTGGGTTCCCCCCCCCTTTTCTATGGAGCGGGGAGAAAATCTCTCGAATAACTTTGAAACTAAGAGGGACTCCTACTCAAGGAATCATATCCAGGGGCTGCCATGCTGGCCAGCCCATACAGCAAAGCACAATAAAATCCAAAATCCAAAAACAATGATATCTTTATTGGCCAACCAAAATGCACAAAATAGATGAAGCAAGCTTTTGAAGCTCAACTGTGGCTTCTTCATTGGGCAAAGGTGTTAAAAATCAAACAGGAGAAAGGTATCACTGTCTTGTGGATTTTGGATTTTATTGTTTGAAGTGTGGCCAATGCAGCTACTCTTGGACATGCTTTCAGGATACTTCATTTTAGACACAGCAGGGGAATGCTAAACAAGAGGGAACAAAGGGCTGAGATTTAATTTTTTGTGATCTTTACCTCCAACAAAAGTCAAACTTTTTTTAAAAAAAAATGGGACTGCATTGGATGTGTTTTAAGCAGCATTTAGAAGGTTTTTTTCAGATGCAACAATACAGAGACTTCTTGAGAAATTCAATATTATCTGCCAAAGGAGGGGGGGCTGGTATTTTCACTCAGGAGAGAAAAAGAAAGGAGGTTTCTCATTGTGTTGCTAATTTATTTATTTGCAAATTTTACTTCCTGGATTTCACTGTTTGTCTTCCAGAGCCCATATGCTCCCCCTTTTTTTCAGACACATACACATATTTCTATGGGGAAGGGAAATGAAGGAAAGGGGAGGTCCAGCCCATTAGCATGCAACTATAACGAAAGAGGGACTCTGAACCTAAAGAAAGGATCTCCCCTTTTTCAAACACACAAACAACATTTCTATGTTGGGGGGAGCTAGAGGGAAGGGCAACTCCAGTTCCAAACAAGCAAAAAGTTCCACCATGCATGCAGCAGCATCACACACATACAGGGACACAAGAAAGCCTCCTCGCTGCTCCAAGCCTCTGCTTGCCTTCTTTCCCTTTCCACCTTTGGGCTCTGGGTCTGACACACCTGCGCAGTACCACATAGAGCCTCAAGGGTGGGATCTGGATGAGCTTTTTCCTGAGGTTTCACTCTTGCCTTCAGGAAATCAAGAAATTCTGCTTTTCAAAGATGTCAATCCAGGACTTTCACAGTTTTTCAGCAGCAATGGCAACCCTACTTGCAACCCCTATCCCCACAATTTCCTGCCACCCCCTTCCCCCCTCAGCACCCCCCTGATGTTCTTTTTTGCCTCAGCACACCCCTGGAGCTTTCCAACACCCCCAGTGGGCACTACCACTCACTTTGGGGACCACTGCTAGCACATAGGATAGACATCTTTCTGTGAGTCTAGAGCAGCGGTTCTCAAATAGTGGGGCGCGCCCCCTGGGGGGGGCGAGGCTCCGTAAAGGGGGGCCCATTACGGCTGGAGAGAGGGAGATTGTCCCAGCGCAGCCCCAGTAGCAGCCCGACGTGCTCTATCCTGATTGGTCAAACCCGCCCATGTGACTATTTACAGTCGTGCAAGGGGGCGCGAAATGTTTTCTTCTTTCCTGGGGGGGGCGTGACAGAAAATAATGGAGAAGCACTGGTCTAGAGCAACCTACGATGCCAATTAAATTTTGTGCAATATCTAAAAGCCAAGGTCCAACTTTCACAATGTTAAATTGACTTATCAGGAGTGACCACCACAATATTAAAAAAAATCATATAGAAATGGGATGCTGTGAGTATATCTAGATCATGGTGGGGAACCTTTGACTCCCCCACATCTAGATGTTTTGAATACAACTCTGACAATCCTTGTCTATTTTAAAAGGTGCCTGATGCTTATAGAACTTGAAGTCCCAAACACCCAGAAGGCCAAGTATTTCCTGCCCCATCCTAGATGGATGGGTGTAAGCACTACTGGATCCACCTTTCTGTGCTTCTGTTAGAAGCAGTATCAGCTGCTACACTTAAACAGTATCCATGTCTTATTTCAGGGGCTAGCAACCTGGTGGTGTCCAGAAGATAGGAACTACAACTACTGTCACTTCTAGGCAGCAATCAAGGATTATGGAAGCTGTTTGCCTGCAGGGCACTAGGTCACATCCATTCTTTCTCACAATGCATTGTAAATTGGGAATGATTTGTTTTATTGATTCATTCATTTATTTAATTTATAACCCAACGTTCTCCTGATATGAGGCCCAATTTATTTTTAATGTCCTGGCACCACAATCTATCAACTGCACTCATAGTTTTCATATTGTTGTAATACCCTAAAATTCTTGTTGAACACCATGTCAGACATTCTCCATTAACACACTAAGTTGATCAGTTTTGCTGATAGTATACCCTCTAACTATGCCAATTTGACAGTGGCAATCCCAAATAATCTTCTGACATTTCAGTTTTTCAGCTGCTTTTAAAATGTCCCCACTTCTCTCTGCTCCTCCCACTTTCCCCCTTTGTCCTCAGTTTACTCCAGTTGCTGCAAACTGAGTTCAAAGCACAAAAGTAATTTTCATTCAATTAACTCAAAGGGAGAGAAGGGCAGAGTTTGGCAATTCCCAGTAGACTCAGGCAAAAGCAAACTGTGTTCTTCCACATTAATACCTTTTGCCATCTTGATAATATTCTAATATTGCTTCACCCCATGCATCCTAGTCTTCATCTGTGCAATTTTGGAGGGTACATAGTAGATGGTAGTGTTATGAAACCTTCTGTGTTCAACCTCTTTAAAAATAAGAAGATAGGCCGAAAGTCACAACAATGTTTCAGCCAAGAAGGGCTTTAGAGCAAAATTTTACTTTCCTTTTCTAGGAGATATTCAGTTCCATTTATGACCCATACTGCCACCTGTAAATGCAGAAATGTATGGAGTATTTTCTTCATGTAGGTAATTTAAGCCACTTAAAATATAGATGGGTCTCTCATTGCTGGTCTTACTAATGTCATTTTTTATGTTTATTGACCAGGCCACCTAGAGTTATATATGAAATAGCTCAATGATCTCTTTCCGGCAATGACAGTCCAGGCCCTGCTGTTCTGTCAAGCAATCTTGAGTCAGCTGACAAAAAGAGAGAAATCTGAGCATACCCTGAGATCATTTCCTCAGTTTATCCCTAAGTGATTAGAGTGTCACCCAGTAGCTCAGGGATCTACCAAAAGCTCAGCCTCAGCTCATGGGAGGCCACCCTCTGAAAACGTTGGTGTTGCGTTTTGAATGCAACACTTTTTTCAAGGAGCTAGATGAGTCTCTCGCCAGGGACAATCAAGTTTGCACTGTAAAGTCTTTTTTGAAAGAAAGATTGTATGAGCAGATTCCTTTCTCTTTAAACAGCTTATAAAAACTCGAACAGGTATGTAAACAGCATGTCGTTTAATCATTGGGCTTAACAAACAAACAAAAAGGAGTATCTATCCATCACATATTTGTGATTAAGATTGAAGCCCTAATGTGGTATCCTACAGCTTTGTGGTGTTGTGCACCATTCGTGCATTGCAATAAGGAGGCTTGTTGCTCTTGTTTGCTTGTCCAAGTGCAATGGCAGCACATCTTTAAAACAACAACTCCAGAGCACTGCTTTCAAGCTTGCGTTTTTGTTTAAGGAAATATCTCGGCTTCAGCACTGTGCTTGAGCTGTTTGACAGGCCAGCAGATTTATACACCATCAGCTGCTTCTATATTAAATGCTACACACATAGTTAAAATTAGAAATTAATCAGATCAGGTTTCAAGGCTGGACGCTGCTATACATCCCACAGACAGACCGGGCCCCATGGCCTGGGATTCCCAGGGCTGATGGATGAATTGCTTGGCAAGAACACAGGCCTCTGCTATTCAGTTCATCCAAAAAATCCACATCCCTTTGCTATCAAAACACCTAGTTATGTTTGATGTGTTGGCAACATTTTTGGAGGCACCGTTGCACTCTGCTAGGAAAAAGAGTTCTCAAAGGGACAGAACTTGGCAGAAAGCCAAGTGGAAGCCCCTTTGGTTTTATAAAAACACATTTTATAAAAAAATCTTTTTGAAAAAAAATCACTGTGTGCAGTGTTTGAGGGAAAAGAATGATTTTGCCTTTCCTTTTGGGTCTTTGGAACAGAAGACGTATAGTGATGTAAAATATAGTCTTTAAAAATTCAGGATTGCCTGAAGAAAAGAAGGCTCAGGAATGATATAGCTGCAGGATATACAAATCATATTGCTATTCATTTACAATTGCATGGCTTGTGTCTTACTTCTTGTAACCAAAATGAAAAGCAAATTTATAAATCAAGTCCTTGTTCAAAGAATGGGGCAGACATATAGGTATGGCCATGGACAGACAGATAGATATCAGATATTGTTTTAACGTAAAGACTCACAAACTACTTACCTGGTTTTCAGGTTTCCATAATAGGAATAAAGAATTTCCAAATAGCAATGGGGGACAGTCAACATTCAGGACATGCAGAGTTAATACAGTGCACGTGTACCATATGCAACTTTAAGCTTACACATATGGAAAACACCAGAATCAATAATGGTGTGCACACCACGCCGTGTGCAGAAGCACACAGCCATTGAAACAAACAGGACTTGAGGTCCTGTGCTTTTTGCCATATATGGGGGGTCTGGAACAGATCCCCCGCATATACAAAGGGCCCACTGTAATTAACAATCAGCAAGTTTGTGTTCTAGTTAAACATTAAATGCAAATGTTGACTTCACTTAACTTTGCCATATGCTTTTCTGTAAAATTAACATATTGTCCACGTTCATAAATTACATGGGGGCACACAATTCTTTCTTTATGAAGGGCCCACATCCCAAAATATGGGATTGTTAGTATCTTGTTTTGTCTTATAAAAGGAATAGCTTTCCAACCTTCAAATATGGGACAGCCTTTATAATAAGGGACACCTACCAGTTCTACAAGAGACAGGCTTCCTGACTCTCAAATAAAGGGTATCCCTTATAACAAAGAATACTTAGCAACCCTAAACTTACCTGTAAAAGTGGCATCGTTTGTAACGAGAGCACACTAAAAGTAACATTTGGAATTGTAGCACCGAATCCTTAGGGGAATTTTATAATTAGCTCAAATATTGCAAGAGGGAGCTGCTACAAAAGCTCCACGAAACCGTCTCCCGGTGTTTATACCAAGAGACCAGAGATTCCCAAGAAATGGAGCTGAGACAGACATTGGTTTAATTCTAGATGTCTAATTTATTAAAAATAGGGAAAACTCACTCACAGGTCATGCACTCACACACACACACAAGGCTTAGGAAAATCAAGGTTGGAGTTTGGAACAGAATTGCAGGCGTTACTAATGGTGATACTTACCGAGACGATAGCCCCGCTCCCGGGAAGCGAATGGGGTGATGTGAGATGATAGGTAGACAAGGCAAGGCCCCGCAGCCTGGGTTTGGGCCTGACTTGCCGGTAACTAGATCGCCAGTCAGAGTGACGTGGAGTCTGTTAGACTGCGATTCTAGCACACTGAGAGCCCAAAAACTGGGGCAGTTATAGGGCAAAACGGGCCCTGGGGGCGGAAGGCGATAATTGCGATGATGGCACCCTGCTGAATGGGGTGCCATTGTCTTCGGTGGTCCTAATCCGAGGAGTCAATACCTTGGGGGAATGTGTGACTAGGTGACACAATGCCCCTTCCTATGGGTGGGAGGGTGCAAGACTGGGTGAGACAATGCAAACCTTCCCCCTTAGATGATTGAGGGTGCTTGCTGCCGGTTGGCACAATACATCCCTTGATGGTTTGGGTGATCTCATCATGTAAAGTCCCATTTGCAACTCTCCTGACTGTCTGGGGGAAATGTATTCCTAAAGGATTAAGGGTGGGCTGCCCATGCCATGGGTGCAGAGGGCTTTCTTGATTATACTACCAGAGTTCATCTGGAGGTCATTTGGGAATTTTCATAGCAAGAGATCCAAGAGTGGCATATGGAATTATTAATATTTTGGATCTGAAGGGCATTCTGGGTAACAGAATAGAAATAGTTTTACTTTCAGGTTTATTTCTGTATAAAAGTAATATTTTCTTGTTACTTTCTGTTGATTTTCATGTTTAGAACCATTTAGAGTGGGGTTTTGTTTTGTTTTTCTGGAGTTTATGTCATTGTTTTATAAATCTTAAGATTCCCCCCCCCTTTAAATTAATGAAAATTAACAAGTCATGCAATGGATTACTTTTAAAACATGCTGACAAGTAACAGTAACAGATTACCTTTTAAATGATGTATGGCAAATAATGGGAATTAATTACTTCTTAAAAATATAACCTTTAGAGCTGTGATATACAGATGCACCAAGAGAGATTCTGAGTAATTGAAAACTTTTAATGGAAATAACTATGACCATAAAACCACGGCAAAGCCCAATGTAGCTTCTTTTCTCCTTAGCTTCAAGGGGTTTGCTTGTACACATTTGAATACTCATTTACATGCTGGAATTGTTCACATCTTTGAATTCTTAGTTCAAGTCTGCTTAGAAACTGATGGATATGGGTCAGGAATACAGTATAATGTTCTTCTAGTTCATTGAATTTAGATAAATCTTGATACACACTCCCCCACCCATAACTGGGGACAAGTGAACAACTTATATAGAGTTCAGTCAGTCGGGAATATCAGTATGCAAAGGGATCTTATTAGGCTCAAAGGTGCTACAAGATCCCTTTGCAACCTGTTTAGAATATCTCAGAAATATTGGAGGGGGGAGGAGTAGCAGCTTCGGAGAAATCTAATATGTGAGCATGTTACAACAGGAAATTCTGCCGCAATGTAATAGGTGGACATAAAGTCAATTTCCACTCCATTGTCATCTAGGGTAGGGGATAATGCCCAATGGTTTTTACAGAATTTCTTCTGCAAAATAGCATTGCATTTATAAGGGATTCTGGACTACAGCCTTCAGAATTGGTCTGAAGGTGAAAAATGATTGTCGTATCTATCAAGGGCCAAAAGCTCTCCTCCATTTGCACCTGGTGAAATGATTACAAGAGTTTCTTCCAAGTTCAGGCCTTTTTTCAGTTCTGCAAAGAGCCAGATAGTATTACCGCAATGTGCTGTGTGTAGTGCCACTCTTGAAGACTTCTTGGAAGCCACAGCAGGTGCAGTTTGCTCTACTTTAGCATGTGTTAGATGTTGGGGCCATAATTACCCAAATTATGAAAAAAATAATGCTTCTGTCTTCCAAGTGCTTCACTATGTAGTCCAGACTAATGCCCCATCAGAAAGCCCATGTAGCTTGACTCTTTCTTTTAAGTCCTTGTTCACACAAAGTCCTTGTAAGCACACCCATTCAAAAATGATGGCTAATGTTTTTGTAATATAAGGACCAAGATCTGGTTCACCTAGTCAAGAATAGGCATTGATACTATCAATCTGTCTATGGCTTTGATTTCAATGGGGTATATACAACTTTTGCACTTGAGGATAAATATGGGTTAAAGCAGTAATTCCATGATCAACTAAGGTGATTATATTAGATGGATCCTAAATCAAGATAATTGCACTGCTGAACAAAGGAATGTTTCATTCCAGCTCAGGAATAGATTATTCCTTCAGATATTGGAAGAACTGATGGATATATTTATACAGTAAAAGTCCAACTCTCTCTCTCTCTTTGTATTATCTACAAGGATTTGACACATTCTGAGGATGTTAGAGACTGATCTTGGAGTCTGTTGCATGCAATTCTCTATCCTACACCTTCCCCTCTGAAAAGGAATGATTTCATTTGATGTGATTGAATTAATATCTTTCCTACATTAAAATGGATTAAATAGGTTTTTTTATCTTGCGATTATATATTTGTTGGGAGCTGTTCATGCCACAAATAACTTTGAGTAAAAACAATGTCATAAAAGTGGGAACTTAATCCAAAAGTAGCAGTGCCATGTTTCTTTCTTCTGGGAGCAAGCCAGTTATATCTCTTTCTATTCCCACATCAGACAATTAACATTCTTTGGAATCTGGGCATAAATATTTCTGCAAACCTTGAGGTTCCCTGGAGGCTTCAGCTTGCTTTTTGGGTGTATTTTGGCTACATAAGGTTCAGCACTCTGAGTTTGCTGTTTGTAGAGGTTGCTGGGTTTTCCCCTGCAGAGTAATTTGTTGCTCATTTGTGGCAAAACCTAGAAAAGCAACACATTGATGTCACAACTGAAAAATTATTTTTCATTGCTTTCTGTTACTGCTGGCTTTGTATTTTTAAAAAAAACAAAACCAAAAAGGTAAGAAACTGGGCTAGAATTTTGAGAGGATGCCTCAAAATATTTTCCCCAAAGCATTTTTTTTTAAAATTCTCCCTCCAAATAAAGGGAATTCAACATGAAAATGTTACTTGTTACATGAAAAATACAAAGGTGAAACTACCATTATTGGTGTTTTTTTTAATGCTGCTGTTACCCTCAAATTAGTATGTCACATTATTGTGTCACGTTATGTATTACTACCATACTCTGGCTATTTGTATATGTGACTGATATCAATGAAGATTTTCCTGTCAGTATAAGTTGTAGTTAGGGAGTTGTCAGGACCATAGTAGTGGTAGAAGTATGTTCCCCCAGGTGCTGCTATTTACTTTATTTTTTGTAAATCATTTTTGCATATTAATTGAATTCACACAATAAATGACATATTTAGTTGTTCGGCCCATGTTACTGTTGAAGATCAGATGCAGTCATATTTGTATCAAGTATTGCATGGCTGTGTGTGGGACAGCAAAGAGTCATCTCATCCCAGAATAGCAAAAGTATTGAATCATGCTCATAACCAATGACCTCAGTCTTTGCCATGTCTCCTTGAATGACACATGGGCCTGTCCAGGGCTTGTCCAGGGTATCCATTTCAGAAGGGAAGAATTTGGTCCTTTCTTTCCCAGGTGAAACTAGTCCTAGCACTTGGTAAAACGAAGACTTCCACAAATTATTTGACAGAGGCAGGAAGATACTTTGTGGTATAAAGAATTACATGCTTGGTTTTTTAACATTCTGTATAATATTCCCATGCACTTATGGGGGTGGCACTGTTAAGACTGAAAAATCATATGTTTTCGTAATGTCATTCTGAAGATGTATGTGTATGTGTATCTATGTGTGCATGAGAGAGAAGGGAGTAGAGAGAGAGACTGAAATATTTTCACAATATTACTATAAATGGAACTAGAAAATTTTGGCATTGTTGGTACCTTGTGCAGAACAGAAAAGTGTCATGTAGAGGTTTGTTTTTTTAAAGAAACACGACTAAATGAGTGGTTGTAAATTAATAATAATTTCAACACACAAAAATGGGTAGCTTATAAACCAAAGGGCTTTATTGTGGCATCACAAGTACACACCACAATCCAGTCTGTACAAAATAAAAATTGCAAATATGTGTGCGTGTATTCCAGTTATACATTTTTATCCTTCTGCATTTGGCTTGTTCTGTTTGCCTGCAGAACTGGGAGACTGAAGAATTAAACTGCCTGGACATCAAAGTTTTTATTGCCCTCTGACCTGTTCTCTTGATTATTCAGGAGTGGGAATATCCCTTACTCAACCACCCACAAAAGAACATGTACGAGGGCATCTCCTTACATCCTCTGGGAATCTTCTGGCTCTTACTGTCTGCACAGGGGAAGGGCACAGAGTGGTTACCATTATACAGAGGGAAACTTCTTAGGTTGCTGTAGAGAGATGTGCCAAGGAGGGGAGATCAAATGAAAGTAGCTATTTTTAGTCGGCTGACTTGGACTAAAAAAGCTGATGGATGCAATGTGTTATTGCCATGAACTAATAGTTCTCTCTAGAAAGGGATGTTTTGGAAAGCAGCACACTTTGAGTGCCAGGGCACCATGCACATTGACTGACAGAAGAGGGCTATGTGTGAGTCCTTGGTTTTGAGTGAAATACCTTTCTTTTTTATTCAATTTCTGCCAGTCAGGCTAATCTGGATTGTGCTGTCATAAGCACATTCCAAATGCATGTTGCTTTGTAAGGCATATCTAGACTACTTGCTTCATCTCTATGTGTCAGACTAGTCAAAGGCACCTGTTCTTTCTCCTCTCATTTATTTCCATGATCTCTTCATTTGGGATTTCAGGTTTGAGATTTTAGATATTTGTCATTTGTGGTTTGAATCATGTCTTCGTGTACTTTTAACCATCCTCAGCTCTTATAGGGAAGGCTAGGATCTAAAATCTCAAATCAAATCAAATCAGTCAATCAATCAGTGATGTTGTCCACATTTTTCTCCCTTTCTGATCTAATGTATTTTTTCCCTATTAAGGACGTTATCACACAGGGAGTTGCGGGGAGAAAGTGGAAATAAACCGGACGAGCGGAAGACTTTAATTTACGGGATTTGTCCCGTTCCGCCTCGTCTGATAACTAAATTCGAATTTAAAAGGGGGTTAATTCAAACAAAAACCTGATCTTTTCAAATCCTCAAAAATCCCGAAAATGAAAAGATCAGGTTTGCATTCGAATTAACCCCCATTTAAATTCAAATTTAGTTATCAGAGGATGCAGAACGGGACAAATCCCGTAAATTAAAGACTTCCGCTCGTGCCCGTTTATTTCCACTTTCTCCCCGCAACTCCCCATGTGATAACGTCCTAAGTCCTTCCCTCTTTTTCAAAGATATAGACAGCCCAGCTAGTTACCTTTGACAGTTCATAGTCCTACAGACTGGCGTAGTGCTACTGTTGTTTGTGAACTTATAATTGTTTTTACCGAGAAAAGATGCCTAAAGGATATGTATCAAACTCCCAATATACCAGGCAGGAATCATAAGGGAAGGAAACATGAAGATAATTATAATGGAAAATGCTTCGCAGGTACTAATGGGGTGGATAGCTTCATGTAGAAATTTCACGGCTGGTGTGCAAATGCCAGGGGTTAAAAATCAACAACAGGACTATAATGACTCACACAACCACACACACATCAGGATCAAATCCAAAATCTTGCTTCAGTGTTTTTCTCTCTGCTCAGCAATAACTATCAAAAGGAGGCCCCACAAGAACTACCTTTTTAGAGGAAGTATTTATTCATTATCAGAACAGTTCAGGTCCAAGGGAAAACTAAATCCACCCCCCAAATAGGTTGACAGAATCTTGTTTCTATAATCATAGAAGTCTCCACTCAGGTTTAGAATAACTTTCAACTATTACTAGACTTCTTCCAACAGCTGCCCATTAAATCTGAATAAGTGTAGACATTCCAGTTGGGTGATCCTGTGCAAATATAACTTAAATTACAGAAAGTGTTACAAGGTGATGCCCTGTAGGTTTCAAGACTCTGGGCTTCCAGTTTAGAATTGCCCTTCCCAGCCATCAAGCACCATGGGGTCACTCCTAACTAGAGCTTGTAAAAGTAAAACCTTTTTGGACCATAACTCCTAGAATATCCCAGGCAGCATATCCAATAGGTTTCTGGGTGTTATAGTCCAAAAATAACTTTTACATAACTGTCGTTCTTAAAAACAGGATTAAAAACAGAAATCCTGGCAGATTTTTAACTTGTATCTGTACTGTGAGCAAGCAATATTTCTTCCACATCTAAAGTATCTGGAAAACTCTTGAAAAAAATGGTGCATTAAAAAACAGACATCTTGGTCTCTTTCTCCCTTTTTTTTTTTTTTTTTTTGGTAAAGCCATGCCAAAGGTTAAAATGTTTATTTTAAAAGCACTGAAAAATATTGACCAAGTCATCTCATGCACTAAGAGGTTCATGTATCTCTGTACTATATGCATGAGTCATTCCAGGGTAGAATCAAATACATGTTCTACAAATCCATCCCAGTGTTTTAATTCTATTCTTGGTCTTTTGCTGCCTGACATGATGGATTATTATAACTGAGCTTTTCTTTCTTTCACTTTAAATGTTGATTTGATAGCAAACAAATAAATAAATAGGAAATAGGAACATTACTTTTGTGAAAGACTCCTTTTATGGAAAGTACTGCTGCAGGAAACAGTGAAGACCTCTATCTAATATTTACAGCTGGAATATTATTAATTACTCCTTTTTCCATTAATTGAATTCTGTTTGGCCTACCGGTAATTATTTTGAGCACAGATTCAGAGAAAGACAAAAGGCAAATGGTGTTTTATCCTTTCCAAAGGAGTAATATATCAAAAATATTCCAATTATACAAATTAACTAAGAGCCATCGGTATTTTCTGTGGCACTCAGTTCCATAAGCTGATCTTTTCACATAAAAATGTGCCTATCTAAATTCTCTCAAACAGACTAGCTGTCTTGGGATATATGTTTTCACATGTTTCTTAATCACTGTTATGCAAAATGTGAAAAAATACAGTGAAAATTTACATTTGTACTTTCTTCAATGAAGTACTAAATTGGATACAAGTTGTGAGATATTGCACTACATTGTGGTTTGTGCTGTTGCCTCTGAGATCTTTGGAAGGAAAAAGGAAAAGTAGCTAGGAGTTCAGTTCATATCAAATTAAAAGCAAAGGAAACATTCCCAGCTTTTTATTCTGTTGCTTTAAAATAACCTGTGTTAATTATTTTTCCCCTTTCAGCTTTGCATTCATTATAATAAAAGCTCAGTGTTTGTTTGTTTCTTAGAGAATTTTATTCTATGTTCCTAAACAGTTTATGGGGCTTTTGAAAATGAAACACATTTTTTAAAAAGTCCTGTCTGCTTACTGCAAACATTTTCAAAGAGAACTCTATAAACTGTCAATTGTTAGTCTTACCAGCTCACCCATGTTTTATCAAAGTTAAAAAACACTCTATTGTAGATCCTTGTCATGTAGCAAAAAGAGGGGCAGTTTTAGAAAAGTTTAGCTTTTTTGAGTGAACTGAGTGAATTAAGTAATGGCCATTTTACAATTAGACTAACTTTAAGATTAAGCCGGACAGATTATTTTCCCCTCAAAACATCTTCTTTTGGTGCATGATTAAATCTATTTTTTAAAAAAAGTTTTTAAAATTGAATGCTAGAAAAATGCAAGATCCCAAATCAGATCTCAAAATACTATAAATTCACAAAAATTTTCAAAAAAATAGATATTCTTCCTTATTAAAATAGCAATACTTCTACATGTTTGAATGTGGTTTGTATGATACTATAAATTCACATAATTTTTAGGACACAGAGTCTCATTTTTAAAATAGCAGTATTCCTACATGTATGAATGCATTTTGAAGAGATTGTCTTATCCATTGTTAGCAGAAAACTTTACAGATGGATTATAATTATTTTAACAGCACAAGACATATCCATGCATTGGAATTAAGCCTCTCTTACCTCTTTTCCAGGAGTTAATTCTGGAAATTTCATTTCCCACCCCCACCCCAGCAGACTAGGAGAAAGATTTGTTGCAAAAACAGCTTTAATAGTCTGTCTACTTTTCAGGCCTCTGTCAAAATGTTCCACTCTGGCTTCAGAACATTTTCCTAACACTCTCTGTATTACATGTGTCTCTGTACCAGAGATAGCATAATGGTGCAAACATGCCAGCTATTTAGGTAGTCACATTGTTGTTTGTATCAACAGCACGATCAGTATGTACCTTCTAATGTTTGCCGTGTTGGGTTGCAAAGGTCCCCCTCTCTTCATCTGGCAGAGGCTAATTCCATCATCTTCACCAAGGTCTAGAGTTACAGCAAGTAAAGGTTGCCATTTACGTGGGACACTGAGCTCACTAAAACAAACTCCCTTTAGGTACAGTCTGTGGTATTCCTTCTTTCAAGGACACAGGCCCATACAATAGGAGGTTTCTGCCAAGGCAAATGTGAAAGACTTGATGTACCAAGGAAAAAAAGAAACCTTTTTCCTGAAAGCATCAATGAATTAATGTTTGGTACCACTGTATTGATAAGGCTCCTCTTGAATAATGAGAAATTATTCAAAAGATATCTTGGGTCAGCTGCTGGCAAGCTGTTGAATCGTCTCTTGTCTCATTTGCTGACAGTGAATTAATTTCTAAAACTCATCACAGAGGACTGCCCAGAAGCCATACCTTTTTATATAAAAATCTTGTTTCCTCATACCAGATGTGTCAAGCAGGCTGCAATGACTAAGGGGAGACTTAAATTCACTCTATACATACTCAGAGAAACTCTTACCAGCTCTTCTACGTCTTTTGCACATATGCTCTCAGCTCTGGTATTCAAAATGATCTGAAACTGAATACTCTTATGGACAATAACTTGGTAGTTTAGCTCATTTATATTGTTGGTGTTAGGCTGGGGTGTGTGTGCTCCAGTTTAGCTAAATAACATCTACAATTTTAGAGTTGTAGTAGGTTAAAATGAAGGTGATGGGGTTAACTCCCCACATGTACACCAGCTCACATGTACAGCAGCCAGCCAAAATCAGGGTGCAATGCAGCTCCTGCTTTGTGTTTAAGAAAGCCACAATAGAAACATGCATTTAAGATCATGTCTTTTTTGCTCCTTGTTTTTGGAACAGGAAATAGAAAGGTGAGAGGCCATGGCTCAGTGGTAGAGCATATGCATTGGATGCCAAAAGTCCCAGGTTCAAGCACTGGCATCTCCAAGATAGAGATGGGAGATGCTTTTCTCAGAAACCCTGCAGATCTGCTCCCAGGCAATGGTCCCAGGCAACTGAATGTTGGACTATGACTCTGGAGACCAGGGTTTGAATCCCCACTTGGTCACAAAAACTCACAGGGTGACCTTGGACAAGTCACACACTTTCAGTCTCAAAAGTCCCTGGGATAGATTTGCCTTGGTGTCACCATAAGTCAGAAACTTGAAGACACACAGCAACAACAACAAAGGGATATTGTTTGGCAACGCCAGAGTCCTCGTTTGACTTCTCCACTGAACTTCCAGAGGAGATAACTGCTTCCATTGCTAGTCTATTTGCCACTCTGTAGTGTTGTTGTTGTTGTTAGCTTCCCTCGAATTAACCTTGACTCATGGCAACCCTGTGAATGAGGTATCTTTTTATCCACTTATCTCCAAGTCTCCCTATCCTCCACTGCTCTGCTTAGGTCCTGTAGATTCATGCTCATGGCCTCCCCATCTCAGTCTAGCCATTTGGCATGAGGTCTTCCTCTCTTTCTACTGCCCTCTACCTTCCCTAGCATTATCATCTTTTCTAGTGAGTCACACCTTCTCATGATGTGGCCAAAGTACAACATCCTCAGTTTCATCATCTTGGCCCATTTGTTTGTCTTTTTGGCTGTCCATGGTATCTTCACTCAATACTCTTCTATAGCATTACATCTCAAATGAATTTATTTTCTTTTTATCCACTTTCTTCACTGTCCAGCTCTCACATCTGTACATGGTGATGGGGAATATAATCACTTGGATGATTCTAACTTTAGTGCTTAATTGTATATCTTTACATTTTGGGGTCTTGTCTAGTTCTTTCATAGATGCCCTATGAGATAACTGAGTACAAATTACTTTTGCCCTTTGAAATCAGTTTCCAGTGACTGATTTAAGCTGAGGACAAAAGGGGAAGTGAAAGAAGAAGAGAAAAACTGGGACATTTTAAAAGCATCTGAAAAAGTGAGGTGACAAGGATTAATTGGGACTGTCCCTGCCTAATCAGGAGAGCTGGATGTTATAAAAAACATTTCTGCCCCACAGTTGGAGAATGTGTGCCCCTCCAGACATGGTTAGTCTACAGCAGAGGTAGGCAACCTTTTTGAGCCGGGGGCCGGGTTGCTGTCCCTCAAACAATTGGGGGGCCGAAGCACCAAAAATAAATAAATAAATAAATAAATAACATTAAAAATATGCATGCACACTCTCTCAGCCCCAGAAAAGCCATGGCAAAACCCCTGTGGAGATTTTGCCAAGAAAACCCCAAGAACAAGTAATAACAATAATAACCAATATTATCATGGTGGGTGGCGGCGGCGGCGGCTGCGGCAGGACCGGCCTGGGGCCGGTCCAAAGGCCTCGGGGGGCCGCATCCGGCCCCCGGGCCTTAGGTTGCCTACCCCTGGTCTACAGCTTCCATCATCCCTCATGATGAGCTAAACTGGCTGGGGTTTCTGCAGTCCAACAACATCTGGAGGACCTCATGTTTCTCAGCCCTATTCTATGTTCAGAATTCTTGGAGATTATCAACATTTATAGAATCACACGAGCTAAGAAAGATCTCCATAATGTGGAAAGGTGCTAGCATGTTGCATTTTCATTTCTCTTTTCCCCCCGGTGGCAATGCTGATAATTTAAGCACAGAGTTTTCCATTTCATATTATCTATCTGCCATTCACTTTTCACCTAATCTGTTAAACTAGCTCATTGATTTTCTTCTAGGGGAGAGATAATAGTTCCATTTTAACATATGACCTTGATTTATCTTTCCTTGTAGGTTCATAAGGAAATCTTGACAGAGTTCTTCCCTGTAAATACCAGCATAGTGGCTGGGCCAAAGGCATGTCACAGTAAGTGCAGAGGTTGTTCTTTTGTGCATAATCACACAATAAATTCTCTCTCCCCCTTCAGTAAGTCATGCTTATTGCTTAGTTGGTTTCATTGTTCCCCCTTAGGAACAAGCGGAAAACGACCAGTCTGTTGCTAACCATTGGAACCTCAGCCAATGAAGAGTTCAGCAGCAATAGCAAAGCAGGGCAAAGCTATTCCACATTAATTCAGCCATTATCCATTGATCCTCAAAGAGTAGGTTAACTTAAAATATTTTCTCTCTGTGTTAACTTAAAATATTTTTACAAAAATCCTTTCCAATACTGAACCAAATGCCGGATTCATTCCTCTTTTCCATTCAACCCTCCTCAGTTTTAAACCATGTCTGACTGGAGCTTTGGCATCAATCAGTGGGAGGATTAGAAACAGTCATGTGGCTGCTCTGGAGCTTAGCCATTTGTCATATTCTTCCAAAGACATTTAAGAAAGGACGGTCGGATCAAAGTAGCTACTTAGTACAGAGATGGAGAATTCAAAACATCCAGGGATTTAAATGCCTTTCAAGTGTTTGGGAGATGGGTAGAGAGACTGCATACATTTCTTTTTATAAAATTATGCTAAAGCAAAAAGCAAATGCATTTCTTGAAAGAGCAATTATTTATACTCTTTTGCATTTTGCTGAGGAGTAGGAAGTTTCAGCATATCATAGTGGTTTAAGCATCAGACTACAATTCTGGAAACCAGGGTTTGAATCCTCTCTCAGCCATGGAAACCCACTGGGTGACTTTGGACAAGTCATACCTTCTCAGCCTCAGAGGAAAACAATGGTAAACCCCCTCTGCCAGGAAAACTCTATGATAAGTTTATCTTAGGGTCACCATAAGTCAGAAATGATTTGAGGGCACACAACAAAAACATCAAGGAAGTTTCTGGCATTCACTATACTTTCCAAAAAAAAAAAAAAAGGGATCTAGAATCAAAGAAGCATAGAGCTCGAAGAGACCCCAAGGGCCATCCAATCCAACCCCCTGCCATGCAGGAAGACACCATCAAAGCATCCCTGACAGATGACCATCTAGCTTCTCTTTAAAAATCTTCAAAGAAGGAGACTCCACCACACTCCCAGGCAGCATGTTCCACTGTTGAAGAGCTTCCTAATGTTCTTCCTAATGTTTAGATGGATTCTCTTTTCTTGTAACTTGAATCCATTGCTCCATGTGCTATTCCCTGGAGCAGCAGAAAACAAGCTTGCTCCATCATCAATATGACATCCCTTCAAATACTAAAACATGGCTATCATGTCACCCCTTAACCTTCTTTTCTCCATATCCAGCTCCTTAAGCCACTCTTCATAGGACATAGTTTCCAGACCTCTCACCATATTGGTTGGCCTCCTCTGGATATCTAAAGGTTGTGGATATTTAAACAACAAGGAGTGGGATTGATTTACGTATTACAGTCATGACCACATAGCGAGTGGTTCATGTTCTTCAAGCAAGTTAGACTTTTTTTTTTCATTTTGGTGGCCAAAAATAAAGCTGTGTAGTGGCAAACTAGCAATTGATTGGTGTAAGTGGTTAGCCATTGGTAAGAATAGTACAAAATGCAGCAAAATGCTGTTAGTTGCTGTGAAGCATTAACAGGCCTCAAATGTACACTACTTGAACTATTTTCTGTACAGCAATTCTCAACAGATATGTATGTGTGTATTTTGTATTTGCCTTCAATTCACCTGTCGACTTATGGCAACCTTATGAATGTCATTGGGTTTTCTTAGGCAAGGTATACTTGCCAGTTCCTTCCTCTGAAATAAAGCCTACAGTACCTGGTATTCATTGGTGGTCTCCTACCCAAGTATTAACCAGAGCTGACTCTGCTTAGCTTCCAAGATCAGATTGGTTCTGGTGCCTCAGAGTATTTATGCCTTGCATATTATAGTATGGGTGTTTTTGACCATTGTGCCATAGAACATTGAAAGTGATGTGCTACAAATTATAAATCAGGTAGCTATTTCTAGGCGCATTTATAAGCACATATAAGTAGGTCTTGTAGGTCTTGCAGCACTTAGCTCCACATAGTGGTTTGCCAACTTGGTCACTGTGGTGTTATGGAACTTGGGGGGGATGATGCTGAATGTATTAGATAAATGCCTTTGCAGACTGCCAGAAATAGTGCAAATTGAGTCCACTTTAAGGGTTAGGTTTAGAGTTAGGGAATCATGGGAACTGTATTTTATTGTGGCACCAGAGCTCTCTGACAGAGAAGGCTCAATATCTCAGAGAAAAAAACAATTCCCATGATTCCCTAGCACTAAACCTAACCCTTAAAGTGGACTCAATTTGCACTATTTCTGGCAGTATATGCCAACATGGTATAGTGATTTGGTTGTTGGGCTACAACTCTGTAAATTAGGGTTTGATTCCCTGCTCTGTCATGGAAACCCACTGTGTGACCTTGGGTGAGTCTCACACACTCCAGAAAATCCTGTGCTAGGGTCAACTTAGGATCACCATGTCAGAAATGACTTGAAGGTACACAAGCACCATACAAGTAATAGTAGTTGTAATAAGATAAGGGTCTGTGGGGAGGGAGGGAGAGAATGGGATGTTGGGAGTGAGCAGTGATTGGTGAAACATTTGAGGGAATTTTAAAAGGTTAGTGCATGACAATTGGTCAGGAGTGAGGGTTGAGTCTGTCAAGATTAGAAATTAGTGAGTGGAGTTGAGGAGTTTGAGTATTTAGAGAGTTAGAACCTTATCACGCAGAGGCAAATTGCTTAAATCCCGTGCAGAACCAGGATTTTAAAATCCAAAAAACCTGCAAAAGCGGTTTGTTTTTCAGATGTATTTGTGTAAAGGAGAAATAATGCGACATTAACCCAAATGGAAAGTCGCAAACACCCGCTGCTTTTTACTTTCAGAAGTTCCCAAAAGTAAAAAGGAGTGGGTTTTGCCAGTTTTCCATTTGGTTATTTTCCTATTATTTCTCTTTCACGGAAATGTTGTCTGAAAAACAACCTGCGATTGTGGGTTTTGTCTACTTTCTATTTGGGTTAAACCCAAATATCATGTGCAAACAACCCGCAAAAGTGGGTTTGTTTGTTTTTTTACTTTAAATCTAGTTTTTGCACGGGATTCATCCTATGTGATAAACTCCTAAGTCAGAGTCAGAGGTTGAAAAGAGTTAGAGTCAGGTTCTGTGTTAGCTAGGAGATGAATGTATGAGGAAGTGAGGGACATTAATTAGATGTATTAAATAAGTAATTTATGAAGTTATGTTTAAATTCTGTTTAATAAGTAATTATTTTTCTATTATACACTTTTACCTCTGGGAACACTACATATTGGGAAGCTTGAGTTCAAACATAGTGTCTCTGGTGGCAGCAGTTAATAAAGAGTGGTGATGTCTAGTGGGGTTAGAAGAGGAATAATATCTCAGGCAGGAACCATGAGGGCATCTAGCAGCTCCCCACAATTGGTGGCCACAGCAGTGAAACAGGAGGAAGTCCTCTCATGGAAGAAGTGGGGATAAGAGAGCATTCTCACTTCATGCCAGTGAGGTGATTGGTGGAAATCCTCACAGAGTAACAGTGTTCGAATAAGAGGAAACCCCACAGTCACCTCTTACTTCTCATTTTACAAATGTAAAAGTGAGCCTGAGTAAAATGTGACCTTCTTTAAATCTTCAATTAAGTGTGTTGATTGATTGGAGCTTAGATCACAGTGCATTAGTTCAACACTCAAGACAATATTGTGATTGTCATGGCCAGAGCTTGGAGCAGTTTGTTTGGAATACAACTCCTGACTATGCTGGCTGGGAGCATATATAGTCTTGAGTTGTAGTCTTGAAGAGGAAACTGTTCTGAACTCTGGTCATGGCAGGCTTGCATGACAACAGTCATCAGTAAGAAATCCACTTTTCAAGGATGACCAAAGATCTCTGGCTGTCCCATGGGGCACACTGCAAGATTCAAGTCTGCACTGGACTTTGTGCAATAAGTTATTAACAATGAGGGATAGACTAGTGCGTTGTGAGAGATGATGTAACAGTTTTTGTCATGGATTTTATCACTCATACTGAATCTGTGACAACAACCACAAGGGACTTGTGGAAATTAATAGCACTGAACTGGCATATGCAGGGCTCACATTCAGAATTGTTACAGTAAAACAATCTCTTATTCAGCTGTTACCATACAACATCCTTTTTGCAAAAAATACTGTATATTTGCTAAAGGGATTTTCCCTCAATGTGCTCAAGTAAGGTTCTCAAAAGAAAACACCATCATACCCTGGTATTCAAATCCCAAATAATAAAACTCTCAAGACTTCTTTATTTTGTAATGATGGGGAAGGGAGACAAGAAAGGGGTGTGCAGCAACCAAGAATCTACACATTGGATACAGTGCCTACATTTCTTTTAACACTGCAGATGCAGAATCAATCAAAAAACCAGTCTGGATCTGCCTATGAAGCAGCCCCTGTGTTCATTAAGGTAAGTGGCACAATTTGCTCAGGAGTGGGGTGGATCAAAAGATTATCTTGTGGCATGAGGAGAAATCCCATTCCCCCTAAGAGGGCTACTTCTACTGTACATTGTCCTTTAACAGGGGAAAAAAAAACAGACTTACGCAAAATGTGCATATGGACACATGCAGATCAATAGATATAACTATTACAATTTAAATACCAGTAAAATAGTTTAAACATAAAGATCCTGGAATCAGTCAGACCCATTCAGTATACTGCCCAGGTGGTGAAGGCTAATGAACAACTTGAAGGCCTCCTCCCTTGTTATGCTTCATAACTTGTCCCTGATAGCCTTTCAAAACAGCAGATATTGTCAAGCCAACACTGTTCTTTGACAGCTCTTCAAGTGGAGGACAGTTCTTCATATAACAGGACAACTGGCGACCCTTTACAGCTCTCCCATCTACCCCTCCATGAAAACCCAATCCAAATGTGGGCCACTTTTATTTTCTCCACCTATTTCACAGCACATATTTCCTTTCATTGCTTTAATTTTATCGAAATAATTATTTGCCACTGTTTGGAGTTACAAAAGAATCACAGATAGCGAATGTGGATGGGAAAGAACAGACATTTGAGGTGATATGGAGCCCATTCACAATGCACAGTTATAGCCCTATGATTCCATTCTAACCACTCATAGAATCCTGGGATTTGCAGTATAGGGAGTGATTTTAAAAATTCTATGCAAGAGGGCTATAGTGTTTGATCTGTCTAAAAATCCCAAGATTCCATAGGATGCAACCATGGAAGTTAAAGTGAACTCATAGTGCTGAAATGGTGTAGGACTTTAACACACAAGCCTTGATTTCACCTCAGTCTTGCTGCAATTGCATTGTTTAAAGAGAATGGAAACATACCGATTTAGAGGCTTTTATTATTGCAAGTTTCTTCAATAGTGTGACTGGGGCTGTTTGTGCCATCAACAGACAGTTCCTTTCACTGTCTTCCACGTTGCCCCTTAACACTGCCGTATGCACTACCCAGCATGTCTTGTGGGGTTTTTTTTGGGGGGGGGAGGTTGTAATGCAGTTCCAAAGTTATAGGAATGTGATTCAGTTGAGGAGGAGGAGAAATAATAACAATAATAATAATAATAAAAAATCCAGCGAAAAAGAAAACAGGCGGCTTGGGACCATCAAGGGGAGCTGGGAGAGGGGGAAAGGAGAAGAGTGATACCATGAGACTGTCCAATATTGAGACTGCTGTGGGAGCAACTTATTGCATCTGTGGAATAAATGGGGTGGCAGTGGGATTGGCCACTTATTGACGAGTTTTCCCAATGAATGAAAATATGTGCTCTAACAATGTTTCAGAGGCACAGCAGCAATGAGTTGGTGGTGATGTCATGAGATGAGTATTGCCCAAAACACCATTCTCTTACTAAAATTGCAATTTAAAACCTACATGTGATAAAATCTGTAGCGTGAAATGGTTATTTATCAAGAAGACTTTGACCCATAGCCTTAAGTGTCTAGTCCAGACTAAACATTTCCAGTGAAGGCCACCGGGGCTAAGAAGTAGTATGGTTATAGCAACTCTCAGTCCCCCTATTTTCCTCCCACTAATACCCTCCCAGCCTGACAGGTTTTTCACAACAGGGTTTCACATCTGGATTTGCTCTTACAGTTTTTAGGGCAAGCTGCTGACAAGGAAAAAAAGACTATATGCCTGTGATGGCATTCATCAGATTTTTAAAAACACCTCAACATATGGCCACCACATAGAATAATGTAAGCCTCAGTCTCCATTTTACCACTTTTGAGCTAGAACTTTTGTGTGCCAAAGATTAGCCTTTTAAGCAGCAGCAAGCAACTGTGGTCTTTCCAATGCTGACAGACTGCAAATCCCAGAACCCCATGCCAGAATAGTTGAAAGCGAGGGAGCAGGCGTCTGATAAACTCCTATCCCTGATATGGGGTTTATCCATATCCATATCCTACCCTAATATGAAAGAACGATAAATCTATTTGGGAAGTCACTCATGACTGAAAAGTTGGGTGTTAAAATCAATAGTTCATATACAGAATTTCATGTCTTTTATCATTGAATAATCACACAGCCTATCTGCACATATCTGACAGATTGTGCACATCAGAGTATAAGATTACTGAAAATTTCTAAGCAGGCTTAACTCAGGCCATATCTACACTGCAGAATTAATGCAGTTTGACACCAATTTAACTGCCATGACTCAATACTATGGAATCTAGAATTTGTAGTTTTGCGAGATATGTAGCCTTCTCTATCAGAGAGCTCTGGTCCCTCACCAAACTACAAATCTCAGGATCTCATTGGATGGAGCCACAACACTTAAAGCACTGTCAAAGTGTATTAACTCTGCAGTATGGCAGCAGACAACAATCTATTCATTGCAAACACATTTTTCATACAACCAGAAAGAAGACTACACACATGACATCACCAGGTGGTTAGCACAAAAATCAAATAGATTATATAATCAGAAGTAAAAGAAGGCGGAACTCTATACTGGTGGCCAAGATTAGACCAGGCACTGAGTGTGGCATAGATTATGAATTACTCATAAGAAAAATAAGAGTGAGACTCAAGAAAACAAAACCAGTAATTATATGGTCTAAATAATATCCCAACAGAAATTACTGATAACATAAGAAACAGATTCACACAACTAAGCATAATAGATGGAGGAACTATGGTCTGAAGTCAGGGACATAATAAAAGAAGAATGCAGACAAACACTTTCAATAAACAAAAAGAAAGAGAAAAAACCACAGATGACAGAAAAAATGCTGCAAACAATAAAGAAAAGGAGAGGAGAAAAAAGGGAGATAAGAACAAACTAAGAATTATGAATGCGACAGTGCAATGGCTTGTGTGGAAATATAAAGAAAATTACTACAACAACCAATGCAGAGAAATACAAAAAGGGAAGAACAAGAGATCTATTTCACAAGATCTGGGAAATCAAAGGAAAATTCAAACCAAGGTCGAGAAAGCTCTATGACAATAAAAATAACATAATTCAAGACTAGGAAGGAATAAAAAGACATTGGATGCAATACACAGAAGAATTATACAAAAGAGATGACAAAATGAAGGACACATGGAATTAAGAGCCATATGAAGCTGAACCCCAAATTCTAAAAAATGATGTGAAAATTGCAATAAGAGAAATAGCAAAAAACAAATCACCAGGATCTTATGATATTCCAATTGAACTGCTGCA
>CM034703.1:240359562-240371859 GCA_020142125.1 Phrynosoma platyrhinos
AAAACATTGCTGCTGTGTTGAGAATTACTCTTGTATTGTATGCTTTGTCTAGAAGTGCCTGTCAATGTCTATTCATCCACAGGACTTATTCCATTCTGGCCAACTATCATAAAATATCAAGAGTTTTAAAATAAAAACAACTAATAGCTTATCAAGCTATAGAAGGAATAAGAATCCTTATTAGAGAATTTGTGAGCATATTCTGATGTAAAATTTTTCTAGGCTGAAAAAGCAGTATTTCAAAATGCAATCAACAGATGTGACTAACTTGACACAGAGCTTATATCTTACTGAGATGAATCCACAAATGAAATACTTAGAACTGTCAGTGCTGCACTTCCTATATTTAACTGTCCTCATTGCTAAAATGGCAGAAATATCACTGTGCCTGAATGATAGCTTGTGTTGAATCCAATTCCATCTGTTCTTCAGAAAGCTAAAATGGGTCTCATTAGTTAGGGTTAAAAAAATCCCAGTTGCTCATAAAGTCCATGTGATTTGGTTAAAATGTTATTGGAAAGCTTGGCTAGCTCTAGCCCTGTGATCTAACAAGGAAAATATTTTCCAGTTTAAGATGTGTTGATTGCCATTGGTACCCTTTTGTGAGTGCACACAGCACTTAACTACTGCCAATACTGTATTAAAGTGACTTGACTTCTATTCCTGCCCAGCTGAAGGACAGTGTGTCCCTAGCTCCCATTTCATATCCCACTGGGATGATACACCCCACCCTATACTCTAACAAAGGCTACCTGTTTGCCAAAATATTTTGGACCTGCAGAGAGAACTGAATATAGCACAGGATTCCTGATTTTGTTTGGCATTGCTAGTGAAAATGTACTAAAACAGATCCTATATGTAAACATGTGTCCTTTGCTCTTATATTCTGCATAGAACATGATGGTGATAAATCACTTGTTTGCTTCTCCAGCAAGTTTAGGCAGTGGATTTTCAGCTCTCTGTCATAACTGAATTAAGCAGTGGTAATCTCTCTGTCTTTTTGGCTTTCTCAGAAGCAGAATTTGGAAAGCTCACGCTTGCAAGTTCCAGCAGCCCAAGTAAGGTATGTGACATGCATAGCTTTAGCTGCAAGGTGACTTCTATGTAGTCTGATGATAGAAGACTGGATCCAAATGGCAAAGTTGTATTTAATGAAGGGACTAGTGAGATACCACCGACCTAACTGTTGTGAGGTCATTACTTTACTGTCTAGACATCTACATCTATACCCATTGTGTGTTCACTGGCACTTGCTCCCAAGTAGGGCCTAGAACTGCAGCCTGAAGCACACAATTCAAGACATATATAGTTGATGGAATTGTTATTAAAATACAAGAATACATGTTGCAATCAATTCGCTTCAGTCTAGATTTAAGCCATACAAGATAGTGTGAGCCCTCAGTATCCACTGGGGTTTGGTTTCGGGACCCCCTGCGGATACGAAAATCTGTGTATGTTGAAGTCCCATTATATACAACAGACAGTAAAATGGTGACCATTGTATAAAATGGTGAAATCAATATTTGCTTTTTGGAATATATGGGTTTCTTTAATATTTTCAAGCCACAGATGCTTAGATCTGTGGATAAAGAGCCCATAGATACGGAGGGTCAACTGTATTATGTCAGATGCCATGAAGCCAAGGATAGAAAATGTGCTGTGTGAAATAATCTTATCTTCAAAACAGTCCAGGAGGGCTCCTGTCCCAGTGAAGTTCTCAACCTAAAATTGGAATTCTGTCTCTTTGGGAAGTGTTCCCACTAGTCCAGGCCTTTTTGAGCCGGGGGCCAGATTGCTGTCCCTCAGATAATTGGGGGGGGGGGGGGCGAAGCACAATAAACAAACAAATAAATAAATAAATAAAATTTTAAAAATATGCATGCACACTCTCTCAGCCCCAGAAAAGCCATGGCAAAACCCTGTGGAGATTTTGCCAAGAAAACCCCAAGAACAAGTAATAACAACAATAATCAATATCATCATGGTGGAGGGCATCTGTCCCCCGGGCCTTAGGCTGCCTACCCCTGCACTAGACCATCATACTTTGGAATTACTAATTCATTTACAGTGTGGTTGAGGTATGTAGGTGGTGGTGGTGGTGGTGAGGAAGCAATAAAGTATTGACTTTTTAAATGTATACTTGTAGGAGCAGGCCATCTTCAAGAGGGGAAAGGAGTGAGCAAGGCTCAATCCAGGAAAAGTTTTTCCAACCACGTTTCTTGCAAGTGCCTGAAGATATAACAGTCGAAGAAGGACGATTCTGTAGGATTGATTTCAAGGTACTAATAATATCATGCCAAATATTAGATGCTCTTAATAAAGTTTTATACCTTGCTGAATCTATCTAAAGAAGTTTCATCTAGTCCAGCATCCTGTTTCAAATGCTGGCCAGCCAAAATACCACCAAAATCTGCAGGTGCAAAAGATAGCACACTTGTCACATTTTGTATAGTCCTAGTAAAGGTATTAACCAACTGTGCTCTTAGAAAATTAGATTACCTATATCCTCCATGAATCTGGCTAATCTTCTTTTTAACTACAGGCAATATCACATCTTTTGATAACACATTCCATAAGTTAATTACAGAATTCCAGTAAGAAGGATTTAGAATATGGATAAAAGGCTTTTATTGCTGCCTGCTCATCCATTGTCACAAGCACACCTTAGTGCGCTCTCTCTCTTTTCAAAATTCGAGCAATGTGTCTTTTGTACATTAAGTGCTTTTTGTTCTTTTAGCTTTTATGAGACTCAGTAGAATTCAGTGTTCTTATTACTCTTCTTTTGCCTGCATGCTGACAAAATTTGTTAATGAGCAGAAAGGCATGAAAGCATTTGCATGCCACTGATCATTACACTAATGGACCAAGCTATGTGACATGGAACTCCTGGTCTTATTGTATGGTTAAACATTCCTCCTGATCTAGTTTTTTAATCACACAACTTATGTTGCTAATGTCACTTACATTGCTCTGTAGCTTGTTGATTTTCATAGTGCCTTCTTCTTTATGAGAACAAAAGCTTTTCTTCTTCTACCAAGAGCTTTCTTTTAAAAATACACTTTTAAGCTCTAGAAAATTTAATATACCAAAATTGTTACTCTGCATAAATCGTACTTGAGTTGAACAACTTATAGCCATTTATCACTCTACTCTTTTTTTCACAGACCTGTAGTATGAGCTCAGCTCAGTTTTTTAATGCTAGTTTATACACTGTGAAAGTGCAGTCCACAGACATGTTAAGCAAAAAACGTGCAATGATTCTTCATACTTAAAAATTGCTGGGTGTACATACATTGGAAAGCAATGATCTGCAGTGATTTCCAAAACATTGCAATCTGCTTCCATATACTACATTTAGTTACTACATGGAAGTGTTTTACAGACTATATTTTATATGGGGGAGAGTTGCTGTTATTATTTACATCAGGCTTCTCTACTACAAAAGACATCTTTCAAATACTGCAAATTATAAAGGAAGCAAAGCAAAATGTTATTTTGTCTGCCAGCTTTCACTCTCATCTTGCTGTGTTGTGTTTATGTGTGATTCTGGGGTTGCACTCTTTTTGAGGCCCTCAGCCCTTCCAGACTGCCTTCAAGAGCAGGAAATCACCTTTTAAATAGATTTTTACCACCTTTGTATTGTTTAACCTTTTAAAAAACAGCTTTTCAAAACCCACAGTAGACACTTGGCCTCTTCTGGGATTATGTTCTTTTAACATTTTTGACATTCCTTGCAGTGCAGAAAGGTTCCTAGAGCAGAAAACTGAACCAGAGATCTGCAGTAGTTGCCTAGCCATGTGCTAGATAATCCTGGAGCATAGGGAGCAAATGATCTTTAGAGCTTCATGTATGAATTGCCAAAAATAAAAATGAAAAGTTTACTATTTCTATTTCAGCACCTCCTATGGCCATAGGTGCACATGGTAGTTTTTTCAGCTAAACTATAGGCCTAAGCAGACTGCCAGAAATAGTGCACATTAAATTGAGGCACTGCCCTGGCTCAGTGCTAGGGAGTCATGGGAATTGTATATTTTTCTGAGACATTGAGCCTTCTCTGTCAGAGAGCTCTGGTGCCACAATAAATTACAGTTCCCATGATTCCCTTGCACTGAGCCAGGGCAGCGCCTCAATTTAATGTGCACTATTTCTGGCAGTCTGCTTAGGCCCTAATTCACAATACAGGTATGGGACAAGCTCCATTTCACCCCTCCTCTAAACGTGCCTGTAAAAGTGTGAATTAGAGGGAATTATAAGCAATTGTGGGTGAAGAAAGTATAAAATTCTATATGTAACGTAGCATTGTTCTGTTTCATGATAACATTACTCATGCTGACCTGATGCTAGAGCAAGAAGTGTCAGATATAGATAGGGGGATCCAGGTTCAATCCAAAGTCATCCACAAAACTTAGTGGATGGCCTTGGATCAGTTGTCATTGGGGGGGTCTAATCTTCACAGGATCATTGTGGAAATAAAAGAAGTTGGATAAAAATGTAACAAGCAAAGTGTAAAATAAAGAGGTTAAGATGCTCCTATGGTAGATTGGCCCTTGGACGTAAGCTTTAGTGCAACAATACTTTTATTCTGACACTGCCCCTGAGTATCTTTTGTCTGTCCTCTTACAGGTGAGCGGGCTACCAACTCCAGATGTGGCATGGTACTTAAATGGAAGACTGGTCCACCCAGATGATTTTCATAAAATGATTGTGTCTGAAAAAGGCTTCCACTCATTCATTTTTGAAGTTGTCCGAGTCTATGATGCAGGAACATGGGAATGTGTGGCTTATAATCGTGCAGGAGAAGCATCCTTCACAGTAAAACTAGATGTCATTGGTATGAAAGAGCTTTCTCTATGTAGAAATTACCTGATATATTCTATTGTTAATATCCTTTCTTCATATGTTCTCAGGTGCAGCATTCTTGGGCATCTTGAACTTCCCTAATTCAAGATGCCCAAGTTCACATGACAATTCAAAGACATTGCTGTGTTAGTCTGGATCAGTATGCAAAGGGATTGTGTAGCATCATTGAAAGTCTCTTTACATGACAGTGACACCCTAACCAGAAACCCATGGGCTGAGACATGAGAGGGTGCAGCTAATCCTTCCACTTTCTTTTTTCAGTGCTGCATGTCCAGTTATAAGAGTGTAAGCTATATATGTATATATTCCCCTTTCTTCTCCCCAACAGCCAGTAAATGGCTGTGTTGAGGGGATGAAGCAGCAAAAGGCTGTGTTTTGGTAGGCTGAAGAGAAAGATGCATAATTCTGCCTGGTGAAACTCTGTGCTATATCCTTTTCCAGGATTTGTAAACAATAGAAGGTTCTGGGACATTGTCCCACATTTAACCTGACAACCCTAAGTACAATAGATCAGCTGGCCCTGTCAGTTTGCACTGCTTTAATAAATTGCAGATGCTCATATGTATGTATCATCACTGATAATGAAGTGATGGCCTTGCTGACATCCTTCCTGTGTGTGCTGGAACACGTCCATAATTCAAAACAGAACTCCAGAGTAAAGCTGACCATTTGTGTCATCCATGCTGTTCCAGGTTATATAGCTTTTATCTGCCTTTACTTTTAATATGTTATGATTGTACATACACCTTTCAGTTTTTGCCTTTAAAAAGAAAATGTATTATTTCCTCCCTCTTTTCCATTGTCATTAAACCTCTAGCACGAGAACATCGGAAAGCCCCAGCTTTCATCTTTAAACCACAAAGCACAAGAGTTTATGAGGGGGATTCAGCCAGAATTGAATGTCAAGTGTCTGCTATTCCTCCACCACAGATCTACTGGAAAAGAAATAATGAAATGGTACAGTTCAATACAGATAGAATCAGGTAGGCATACATCCGATAGACCTGTCCATAGCTTTCTAGAAGTCAAGGTGGAATTAAATTCTGTTGTTCCAGTTTTCATATTTGAAATAATTTCAGGGGTACAGCCATAAGAAGAGAAAATTGATTGATCTATACCAAAGACAACCTTCTGCTATATTTTGGCCCCTCCAGTAGTCCAATCAGCATCTTAAGTCCTATTCCAGGTTTTCCTGCCATCTGATATTTGGTCAGTAAATAGAAGGCTAGAGCCCTTTTAGTTATGGCACTGACAGTGTGGAGCTTTCTTCAGGGAAGCCTGCCTCAGCCTATTTTTCTTTGTTTTGTGCTAACTTCTTGTAACATGACACTTTAAAGAGGCTGTTGTGTATGTTGTATTGCATTATATTGATAGCTACTATTCCTTATTGTCTGCTCTAATTAATACTAAGGGCCAATGCAGACCAGCCTAAAGAGGCAGCATAGAGCTGCCCTGGGGAGTGGGGGATCAGGGCCGCAGCAACCCCATACTGCAGCCCCGATCCTCCCTTTTGCCGCTCCTTTTAGGGGTGGCAAAAGGCTGCCCTAAGAGCCGGTGCCACAGCTCTTCCGCACCCTTTTGGTGCAGAGTGTCTGCACTCTGCGCCAGGAAGATGTCCTGACACCGTGTGCCGTGCAAACAGGTACACGCCGTCAGGATGCCGTCGGCATGCAGCTGCCCTGTCCCAATTCCACCCCTAGGCCGGCCCTTTGGGCTGGTCTGCGAAGCCCCTATGTTGGGACGGACTTGGATTGATGTACATGAGTTTGACTGACTGACTTAGATTGACGTACATAATGTTTTACGCTAATACATTTTTCAGTTCTTTACAGACACGCACACGCGCGCGTGCACGAGCACACACACACACACACATATATATACATGGGTGCATTTTTAAAAATACAAGTAGCAAGAATTGTTACATTATTAATATTCCACAAAAATAATGTTTACACTGCAGTATGAAAAGACTTGTCTGCTTAAAGATATCAGGAATGGCACTGAGTACAATTGGGGGAGACATTTTGGGATGGTGGTGGAGTCAAATGTTGAGAAAAATATTGTGTTTCTCCCTCATCTTTTTCTAGTATGTTTCATGATACTTCTGGGAAAGTGTGTTTGCTGATCCACAATGTAAATAAAAAAGATGCTGGTTGGTACACAGTGTCTGCAGTCAATGAGGCAGGAGTGGCAACATGCCATGCCAGATTGGATGTGGCAAGTAAGTTGCACCTTCTTTTCAAACAAATGTAACTTTACTGCATACTTGTGTCCCTGTGTAGTGCTATTTGTAATATTGTGTCTTCTCACTATGTTGTATATACACCCGTAGGTTAATTTATCCTGCTTTCCTATTATAAATTATATGGATGGCAGAGCTCTACCTCTGGATGTTTTAGTTCAGAAGACGTATGTACCACATTCGTTGTGGGGTAGTTTTGCTTTGTTTTTAGAACATGCTTTTCAGCACAGAGCAAATATTAGCCCTAATCAGCTGTTATTGTTGTTGTGTGCCTTCAAATAGTTTCTGACTTATAGTGACCCCAACGTGAACCTATCATAGGGGTTTCTTCAGAGGGGATTTGCCATTGCCATCCTCCAGGGGTGAGACAGTGTGACTTGCCCAAGGTCACCCAGTGGATTTAAATGGTAGAACCAAGATTCAAACCCTGGTCTCTAGAGTCCTAGTCCAATACTCAAACCACTGCACCATGCTGGCCACACCATGGTAGACCTAAATCACTGAAATCAGTAGACAGGACTGGACCGAATATGTGCAAGATGGAAGGTACTGATACACAAAGTATGCACATGCTCACCAAACGCAGTTGTCCGAGTTCCTTTGTGCACCTTATATATTATCATTACTTTTGATGCTGCAAATTCAAATGGAAATTTTATGACTGGGCTATAGCACATCCTCATCCTTTTAAAAGTAATCTGTATGGTTTCTATCCATTTTTTAAATTATGTTTCAGCTCACACATACAAGCCAATTCCAAATCCAAAGCCACTGAAGGTTCGACCAACTTTTAGCAAATACTTAGCACTCAATGGTAAAGGTTTGGACGTGAAACAAGCTTTCTTGCCCGATGAAGGAGAATTTCAGCGTATGGCAGCACAGTCTGGACTCTACGAGAGTGATGAACTGTAATGAACAACTTCAAGTAAAAAGATACCTATTGATCCTGTGACACACTTAAGTGATGGTTGCACTTACTAGCAGACATGCGTAATATATTTTTATTTATAATTTAACTTGCTCTCACTTTCTGTTGTTGTGATTTTACCAAGATTGGTTTTTATGAAAATGTGTGTGACTATAGCAGAAGTTAATATCAAAGGTTTGTACTTCTTAATTTTAAAGGCCAAAAACCTAGGCCTGTCATGAAAGTGGAGATGGCTTGAACACATCTAGATTCAGTCACCAAGTTTTTATTTGTACTGCTTTGTTAATATTACCCTCCATACTATTAAAAATTTCTGCAGGCTGACTACTAAACATGAACGTGAGTGTTTAATTAAAGTTTTATGTCCAATGCAAATAAAGTTTTAAATATAAGATTTACCATTTGTCTTAACTTTAGAATACAGGTGTGTGGCAACTGTAGGGTGCTTTTTTAATGGTGTGAGCATGAAGTATTCTCTTTCTGTTGCAAAAGTTTGCAAAGCTGTATCTAAACAAACAAAAGATCACACTGATCTGTGATTAAAGGTCAGCCAAATGAGAGATTTCGTTTTAATGAGGTTATTAAAACCACTCTGAAGAACAAGTGTAGGAGCCCTCAAAATAAGCCAGTAGTGGAAAACATGTGGCCCTCCAGTGATCAGACTACAAGTCCTACTCATGCTAGCAAGCATGGTCAGTGGTAAGGAATGCTTGGAGGAGGGCTAATTGACTATCACTCCAGATTCAAGTAATCATAAAATAGTATAAACTGCTTTCAGTACAAAAATGGCAACAATTAACTATGTCCTTCTGATTCCTTGAGACTGTTTTGCAAGAAAAGTACTTAATTAAGAACAAGAAGATCTTCCTTGGGGATTTAGAGAAGACATCTTACCTAAATAAAAAGAATATTTTATATGGGATGAGGTGTGCATTATTATTACTGTAATGCTTTCTCTGTAGAACTGCCCTCAAAGATGGTTCAAAAACTACAACTAGGTACAAAGTGCAGCAGGTAGGTTGGCTGTCTGGATAGCATTCTGTATCATTTACATGAGCTCTCTGTTAGTTTCTGGGCCTGTTAGTTTCTGAGCCTAATTCACAGTACTGGTTTTTCTCTTAAATATTAAATAGTTTGGATGGGACTGTTATCTGAAGGATTACCTAACACCTGAAGGAAGCTGCCAAAACATTATGATCAGTGTTGTGTGCTCTGTTTTGTTTCCATCAATGAGAGGCTTTTGGCTAGTGGGTAGCAGGGACACAGCTTTCTCAATTGTAGCCCCACAACTTTGGAAGTCCCACAGAAGAGAAATATGTACATCCTAATAATTACTGGCTTTAAAAAATCCCAGAGGGTACATTTATTCTGGTGTGTATTTGGTACTTGTAATTACAGCTTTTACCTTTCAATAAAAGAATATTAGGAATGGGGAGGACAGCTATGAAAGAACTGGAAAAGATCCTAAAGAGTGAAGATATACAACTGAGCACTGAAGTTAGAATTGTACAAGCCATTGTATTCCCCATCACCATGTACAAGTGTGAGAAATGGACAGTAAGGAAAGCGGATGGGAAGAAAATAAACTCATATAAGATGTGCTGAAGGAGAGTGCTGAGGATACCATGGACAACCAAAAAGACAAACAAATGGGTCCTTGAACAGATTAAGTCTGAAATTTCCCTGGAAGCCAAGATGATTGAATTGAGGCTGTCTTATTTTAACCACATCATGAGAAGGCAGAACTCATTAGAAAAGACAATAATGCTAGGAAAGGTGGAGGGAAGCAGAAAGAGATGAAGGCCACATGCTAGCTAGACGCTTGGACCTATAAGGAGCTCACAGGTATGAATTTACAGGACCCAAGCAGAGCAGTGGAGGACAGAGGGTCTTGGAGATGTCTCATCCACGGGGTTGCCATGAGTTGGGATTGGCTCGAGGTGGTGAACAACAACAAAAGGTTGGGCAGCAAAAACAAATCCTTAGTTGTACACATTTTGCTGTCAAAAACTATGATGGGTTGTTTTCCATACAAGTTCCCATGTACATGTTTGTATTTGAGAAATAATTTTATAAAGTGTCTGAAGAACCGCCATCTGATCCAAAGACTGCAGTAAAATGTAACTGGCATTATTAATCAAATCGTATATATATCATCCGAATCTTGTGTGTGTGTGTGTGTGAATGAGCTCTAGGATAGTGTTTTGCATGTTGGTGTGGTTTGCCTTCAAGTCGTTTTTGACTTATGGCAACCCTATCATGGAGTTTTCTTTGCAATTTGTTCAGAGGAGGTTTGCCACTGCCTTCCTCTGAGGCTGAGAGAGTGTGACTTGCCCAAAGTCACCCCGTGGGTTGGGAATCGAAACCTGGTCTCCAGAGCTGTAGTTCAACAGTCAATCAATTATGCCATGCTGGCTCTTTATAGTGGTTTGCATACACACGTACATGCATACATATACAAGCAATCCTGTGAAATAGATTAGGTTGAGTTACAGGAACCCAGTAAGTATGTAGAGAGATCTTGTTGCACCTTTGAGACTTAGGGCCTTTACAGACTGCCAGAAATAGTGCAAATTGAGTCCACTTGAACTGCCCTGACTCAGTGCTAGGGAATCATGGGAACTGTAGTTTATTGTGGCACCAGAGCTCTCTGACAGAGAAGGCTCAATGTCTCAGAAAAAAATACAGTTCCCATAATTCCCTAGCACTGAGCCAGGGCAGTGCCTCAATTTAATGTGCACTATCTCTGGCAGTCTGCAAAGGCCCCAAGTTACTTAGGGCCTTTGCAGACTGCCAGAAATAGTGCAAATTGAGTCTACTTTAACTGTCCTGACTCAGTGCTAAGGAATCATGGGAACTGTAGTTTATTGTGGCACCAGAGCTCTCTGACAGAGAAGGCTCAATGTCTCAGAAAAAAATACATTTCCCATGATTCCCTAGCACTGAGCCAGGACAGTTAAAGTGGACTCAATTTGCACTATTTCTAGCAGTCTGCAAAGGACCTAACTTAAGAAAGAAGTTGGCGGCAAGAGCTTTCATAGACTTCAGTCTACTTTCTCAGATGCTTTTACAGACAAACACGGCTGTATCTTTGAAAGGAACTGGGTGAGAATTTGAAAGTAAGGTCCAAAACACACTGCAGAAATAATCCAGTTTGAGACTGCTTTAACTGCCCTGACTCAGTGCTAGGGAATCCTGGGGATTGTAGTTTATTGACACCAGAGCTCTCTGACACAGAAAGCTAAATATCTCACAAAACTAGTTACCAGAATTTATGTGCACTGAACCAGGGCAGTTAAAGTGGTCTCGAACTGGATTATTTCTGCAGTGTGTTTTGGACCCAAGTCTGGGTAGTTCATTGTTCTGACCTCTAATGCTCTAGGATAGTGTTTTGTCATTTACACAAACACAATATCTAGAGCACTGGAGCTCGGGATAATGAACTACTCAAGACTCCGGGGGGTTGCAGACTGCCAGAAATAGTGCAAATTAAGTCCACTTTTAGGGTTAGGGTCAGGGAATCATGGGAACTGTATTTTATTGTGGCATCCTAGCTCTCTGACTGAGAAGGTTCAATGTCTCAGGGGGAAAAAAACAATTCCCATGATTCCCTAGCACTAACCCTAACCCTAAAAGTGGACTCAATTTGCACTATTTCTGGCAGTCTGCAACCCCCCTCACTTTCACATCCTCACTCAGCCCAGAAACTCAGGAATTACCTGGTTTCTTTCCAAAAAAAAGCCAAGGATTGCTGTGGAAACAGATAAAACCAAGTAGTTTACTTGCACTCTTTGCAGGCGAAAATATTCTGCTATTATTTTGATAAGAGTTTAAATTGTGTGGCCCTCCATAACATGATACCAGCTGTTGAACTGCAACTCCCAGCAATCTTAGCTGTCACAGCCAATGGTGAGGGATGCTGGGAGCTGCACTTCAACATCTGGAGAGCCACACAAAATCCAGCCTTGTGAGTCTTTTTCTTGTTGTGTGCCTTCAAGCCATTTCCTGTAATTATGGTGACCCTAAGGTGAAATCTCTCATGGGATTTTGGGGGGGGGGGCGTTTCTTCAGCAGGGGCCTTGCCATTGCCTTCCTCTGTGGCTGAGAGAGTGTGACTTGCCCAGGTTACCCAGAGTCACAAGCCCAGAACTTCCTAACAGCCAATGGCCAGAGGTTCTAACCACATAGAAAAGAATAGCCATGCTGCTTAGTCCTGCTCAAAATGGAGGACACTTCGAAATCTCTCCAAGACAGACGGTTGAAA